>JARQTH010000088.1:389088-436033 GCA_030142595.1 Trachelus iudaicus
CGAAGATTTCCAACCCCCCCCCCCCCCCCCCCCGATAAGTCTAGTCCGCGTTTTCGCATTTAGGTCCTCTCCTCATGCGACGACAAAGACATTCCGTCCAGGAGTCGGGAAGACTTTTCGGTGTATTTCCACGTGTACTTTCAGCGGCTAGAATCTATGTGTATATATATATATATATATATATATTTCATATGGGTTATCCAATACCGAGCAGCCGACCGGGGAACTCGAAAAGCTCCCACAGAATTAGCCGCAAATGTGTGTTATTTCGCCATACGCAAGTACGAATACACGCCCCCCACCCCCGACATGCATTATAAAAGCGGCCGCCGGAGACACGTACGATGTTCAGGCTGGACGTTTCGCACGGGCGATTTCCCACGTACGTCCGCGAACCCCCCCACGTGCACCTGTCGCACTTTAGAAATGGACAGCCGAGTGACCAAGTACGCCCATAGAGGCTCGACAGTATACTTTTAACCTAGATACGCACCTGGCGTTACCCTGCCGTTAAAAACTTTACCAAATAATTCCTATGGGAAGTTCAGGACCGAACGTTCCTCAACCCTTATTCATTGGACTTCCGGTTTCGGTTGGGTTGATTTCCTTCGCTTTTTCTTTTTTATTCGTGCCGTACAACGTGTATTGCCGCTACGTTTGGTTTACGTGGAAAGGCAGCAATCGTGTCGCCTCCTGTCGTGTCGCTGAAGTGGTTGCATGCAAACTCACCCTAGTCCGTCAGCCAATCAAACTGCCAACCAGTCAGCCGGTCATGGAATTACTGACTGGCGGTCTATGGAGTCGGATAGTTATGACATATTGATATCATGATTGATAAGGACACACGTGTCTTTGATTGTTGGGTTTTGATAAGAAAAAATTTCTGTACTTGCTGATCGGATCAGTTTGATCCTTTTGGGTCTTCTGGTCCAGGTGACAAGGTCAGCTGGGAGGTCTTGAAGGTGTATAGAAATCGTAACGCAAGACAGCTATTATAAAAGCATTAATCATATAAATAGGGGTAGGGTCCAAGGGGTTGTTTTAACCCCCGCAGCCGACCCACCCTGTACGGGACGGGGCGGTCAAGCATACTGAATTATCGATAGGTCAGGACTGGAAGGCAGAAGCGTCCCTTCGGTTTACATCATCCGGGTCGAGTGGAGTCTTCTTCCTGGAGCATTATCTTCCAGTCCTCCTTTCCAGTCCCCTTTCTAGTCCTCCTTCAGTCCTCTCACAGTCAGCCCACCGATACACTCCGCGATCATCAATTATTCTGTTCTCATGTACTCCACAGTCTACGGCGCCTTATATCGACTTCCTATCCTTCTAGGAGCTGCACACGTCGCTGATAAGGGTTGGGGGCTGCATCGATACCTTGTCGTATACCTGTTTCAACCCCTAAGAATGCTGTACTTCGAAATGATAACCCTGGTAGGATTATCGTAAAGAAAAAATATGAGCTGGATCGTTTACCCAAGCTTGGATCATTGATGGGGCTGATGATCAATTTTTGTACGTGATCGCGACCCTGGTACCTTTTATCGTGTCTCTTGGTTGCGTTGGCTACCCTGACGATTTATCATGAGGTTGCTCAAAGTTATCTCCTGCAATTTTATTTGACAAAATAAGCCATTAAGTTGGCAGCAGTGTCTGTCTTCGTGGTCGCGGTACCGGTAAAGACGCCTGCCTTGCCTCTTGTCGTGATAAGAGTGTGAGACAAGGGCAGTATCAACGGGGTGAAGTAGGAGGGGAGGTGGGGTGGGGTGGGGGGGGGGTGTAGAAAAGGACCCTGGAGAAAAGGGCTGCACGAGGAGGATCTGCAGCGACGGGATTACCCAGCCGACCGAAAGGAGATTCCACTAAGCTTTCAGATTTTACCCTCTTAGCCGACCAAGGATTATAAAACGCAAATACATCCCTTGATTAGCGGGGATAAAATAAACATCGAATTTCACCCTTTTACCTAAATTTTCGAGTCGATCGTTTTACGCGTTGCCTACCTTGGAGCCTTTTCGATACGTCTTATTTTTGGGTACCGGAGGGTGACTGAATTTTGAAAAAATTTTTTTACCCATTTTCGAAGATGGACACTTTACGGATAAACTGCAACCAGAGGGAGAGAGAGGATGAATATGTTTTACAGAGGGCGAGAGAGAGAGAGAGAAGTTCGAAGCCCGGGGAAGACTCAAGCATCCTACGGAAGTCTGGCTCTAATTAAGCGACCCCTACTTCTACCACCCTCACCCGTTCACTCATCATCTTTCATCCCGCTGAAGCTCATCCTCCCACCTCCCCCCGCCCGATCCTCAGGAAGCCCTCGCGAATCTCCCGCTAAGGTCTGAGGTGAAGGTAAGCATCCGTTCCGCATGTTATCATATTCCTGATTGTTATGTCTTCGCTCGCGATATCCAACTATCCTTCATCCACCGCCGTTAACCTCCATCCCTCCGCCTTCATGGCTCCTTGGGAACACGAGAGGAGTACAGGGTTTCTAATTAAATTCCACTCTTTCCTAGGGAATTTTTTTTTTTTAAGGTTTTCTCAAGCGCGCCTTAATTGCCCTGGAAGGATGGCGGAGGGACGCGGGGGGGTGGGGGGGTGGTGGTCGAGAGTTCACCGCTGGATTTCACTCCCCCCTTCCCAGTCGACCCCTCTCCACCTCACCGCAATATCGCTCATAGTTATTCCTTCTCGCGTCTCATCTTAATTGGCACGTAATTACATAAACAATTACTGTACCCAGGGGTGAGGGAGGGGGCACCGCTTCGTAGGAATTCACGTGGTTGAAAATTTCAGCAATTTTAGGAGAATTGCCTGTAACAACCTTCAAAATATTGAAGCGAAATTTACACTGCCTTCCCCCCTCGAGCACGATAAGACCTACGGCCCTGACGGTAACTCGCGGTCGAACCCAGCACCCTCGGTACGATTAGCGAAAACGGTGCTGGCGAGCTCAACATATTTATGGGGAATTGGGCGGCGGAGTGGCGCAGCGTGAATCCAGCAACGAAACTGGCAACGAACGAACGAGGAGCCGTGCTTGCGGCAACATTATCTAAAATTCAAGCTGTAATTACTTTGCTGGGCGGCGCCTCCGCTTGATTTATAGTCATCGCGCGATGCAGCTGCGTGGGTGTAAGTAATTAAAAATGTACCATCGCGTGGTACGCTTGCGAGAAAGAGGTTCGAATGAAGGGTGGGTGGAGGTGGGAGGGAGGGGGTGCCAGAGACGTAGAACGAGGCGAAGGAGGTACGAAGTTGATCCTTGGTACATCGCATTCAAAATCAGGTGCGTGTGGTCGGTGGTAGTGCCTAGTTCCTTTTTTTTTTTTTTTTTTTTAAGGAGTACCAATGTTCTTATTTAGGTTATTTTCCATTTCCGTTGCTGGTACCGTGCTTGTCTTTGCTCTTGGGATGCTCTCCCACTTGGTCCAGGTCAACCCTCGACCGAGGTCATGACTCTCGATTCCCTTCTCAGGTTAATTGACCACTCCTGCTCAATTTACTTGCCTCCATGTGCCAGACGTAAGGTGATAGGCCAGAACCCATCTGACCTCTTTGACCTTCTTGGCCTGCGGTATCACATGACTCTCTGCTATTCACGTGGTTCGATTAATCACTGAACAGAGGAGCTGCCTTGGGAATGAGATGTCGAAGATTTTTTTTTTAATTAATCCGTGTAATCGATGGGCTGATAATTAATTATTTATTTGATACATAAAGCTAGTCCAGTGTCTCGTTAGAACGTGGGAAAGAGGAATTTGGTAAATTAGGTAAAGCAGACTAGAGACAGTAAAGTACAAAATGGAGAGCTAGGTACTAGACGTGAGAATCAGCTAGAGTAGCCGTTATAATGAGTGCGAGATCCGCGGTACGGGTTTCCAGTGGATGGTAGCGAAAGAGGAGGAGTCAGGGGGGGGGGTGGGAGGGTGGTGCTGTACATCGAGGGTGAGTCGCTCGTACGGAGAACAGAATTCAAGAACACCTCGGGGAGATTACTAATGCGGGCTAACTACGGGCAAGGCGGTTCCTGGGGACTCGGAGACCTCGTACGACGTGGTGATAGAGAGAGAGGAGGGGCTGGGAGGGGAATGGCTAAAAGGGGCCGAGAACTAGGGGTTAAGGGGTTAAGGGACCTACCTAAGGGGGTGAACCGGGTGGCGAGTCAAGGAGGAGAACCACCGACTCGTTATTGCATTCCCGTACGCGGTGGAGTAGTGAGCCTTGGCTATACCGACGCCTCTAGACGCCGCAACGAGCATAACCTATTCCGGCCGCGTCATCGCACGAACGAACTTCACCGTTGCTTATCCACTTTCGTACGTGTTCCCTAAACGCGATACGGACCCACGGCAAGTTATTAGCACTCGCGCGGATCGGATTTCCCTGCGATTCCATCCTGGTCCTCCTCATCCACGTCCTGGTCCGTGTCTCTCCCGTCACGTCCTTCAGCCGTTTCACGGCTTAGATATTCGTTCCTCGTCCATCCGCGAACTTTGTCTACCCACCCACTGGACCCACCGCGCGACGGCTAACTTACTTCCTGGGGATGATGTTCCTAGACTATGACGATTCCCGCCTGGAGCTTGTCTTCTGGGTACCCGTGTATCAGGCTGAACTTGAATTACTTGGGGATGATTAGACTGATAGGGAACATGGTTTTTTTTGCATCTTGTGGTATCAGGGGTCACCTGAGATGGGTCCAGGTCAAACGGGTTTAGTTGCATATTCAATCTTAGGGATCGGGAGATAAATGGAGCGACGCTCCGAACTCGATGAAACTGTAGACTTCTCGGGTCAGGGGTGTCTGGATCCTTTGGCTTCATCCTGCTGATCGTCCTCGTCCTTCGTGTTATCTAATATCAGGACGAAGGTCCGAGTCCCGCAGTCTTCGAGTTCACAAGACGCAAACGGCTTAGGTGGTAACACGCTGATAAGATCCTGGCACTCCCTTCGTCTCTCGATACCACTGATAACAGTCGTTAGGCTGCGGTTAGGACCTTCTCGAAGCATCCAGAATACCAGTATTCATGGCGACCCGGATGCATTATATGGAATTGACTTTTGAAATTTTTTCATTAACCCTTCAACCTGAACTATGACTGTCTATGGAACAGGACTTGAAAAAAAATTTTAACACGAGTAATAATCTATGACAAATTTAACGTGAGACTCGAGTCCCGCAAGTCGTCTTATGCAACTTACTAAATTTTTTCGAACTTTGACCGAAGCATCAGTCTTATACAATTTTTAAATCATTATCTGAATACTCGCAAAGTACCGTACGTTCACGCTGAACCGTGAAGGTATAAGGAGTGTCAAGAGAGAGGGATGATATGGGGTTAGGGGTCGGTTAGGCATTTTTGGGTAATTCTTAGGGTGGATAGGTCGTTTCGAGAAACTACCCTTGTTGGGGTCACACGGGAAAAAGAGGCCATTTCACAGGTCTTCAGGTCTCACCCTAGAGCCACCTTCGATTCCCTTAGCCGACATCCTGGCCGACAGGAGGTCCTATCCTCCGTCAGGATCCCGCAGAGTCATTCCAAGGACTTTACATATGCACATACAAATTCACCGGCGCCATTACACCCTTCATAAATTTTCACGCACCCTGGGAAAAGTGTGTCCAGGGATTTGCCGAAGGTCCTGAAGGTCCTCGAGGGGGATGATCTTTTCATTTTTTTTTTTCTTATACTCCACTTCGTCCCTTGACGCCGTAAGATCGTTAAACGAAAATCTTGAGAATGACAGTCCCGATACCAGCGCAAGGTTTGAATCGTAAATAGCCCTGATTAATGAAGGAAGTCCGGTCGGCAAAAAAAATAAGCGGAAACGAAGGCTGCGCATGCGCCTTTCGTTTCAGTCAAATTACTGTGTTTAACTGGACTGCAACAAAGTTCGTCGCTCGAATTTATTATGCAACGACTAGAGCTTAGGGGTAGGAGAAAATCGGGCCGGTAAATAAAGTGGCGACTAGTCCAGCTGGAAGAATAGTTTTCTGGCGGGTAGAAGCTTCCCTTTGAAATTTCTCTATTATGTAGAATGCGAGTGACACTTTGCAAAGTGATCAATGATTGATGAAGATCATGGGAAATACAGCCATGAAGGGGTTGTAGGGGCAGAGAGGAGCGGGGAAGGAGGGGGGAGGTGGAGGGGGGAAATTACAGGTTGACGTATCCGTGAGTATCTGACTGCAGTGTGTACAGTCGGTCAGGCATTGATGTCTCGTTTACGCGACGGCGCGCGTCGCGACGCCCCACGATACAGTGTCCCGATATGTATGTTGATACGAGTGTGGAAAAAAAAAGCAGAACAAATTTTTCATGTTTAGATAAACAGATTTGTATATATATATTTTTTTCGTGACGTTTCCCACCCTTCCCCATTACTCGATGCAAATCAAGGGCTAATTTTAATTTTACGTGTATTAAAGTAGCACGCAGCTGACGTGGGAAGGGGGGAGGTAGGGGTGCGAATGAAGGGGCGTCAGAGCGTGACGGAAAATTGGAAGAAGGAACGAGGATGGAACGAGAGAAGGAAAATCAGTCTTTTGGTGGTGGGGGGGGGGGGGAGGTGGGTGGGTAGGTGGGGATTAGTCGAAATGCGATTTCGAGAGACGAAGTATATGCAGTTAAGAAATGCATGGGATTTCTCTCTTGTACTCTTGTGATCTGGTATGCGTCTGTCTCTTTCGCTCTCCCGGACCATCTTCACCAGATTCTCCTTGTATACGCACGGAGAGAGAACTTGACGAGAACCGAAGCTCGAAATTAGAATACAAACACGAGCGGCTCCCATATGCCCCGGTAGAAAGGCGGCTTTCAACGTAGGAAGCCGCAGTCTAATTTACATATACTCAGAGAACGAGAGAGAGCGAGAGAGAGAGAGAGAGAGAGAGAGAGAGGCTGCCGTCGCTCTCGTGGAAAATATTGTAATTGGTTGTGTTGCGCAAGAGACGTCTCGGATGAATTCTGAGATTCCCAATGGATTACATCCAGAAGCGATTCCTTCCGGTTGCCGAATTCACGGAAATAGCGTGACGCCTGTTGTTTGGCTTCCGGCACTTGATTGCGGCGGGAAATTCAAAACGAACCGGACGCCAACGGTCAATCGACGGCTCTTGGCAAGGGGGAAAAAGAGCATTTTCTACCACGAGTAAAAGTTACACGGAGCATATTCTAGAGGAAGCCTTGAAACCTCTAAGAGAAACTTTCCTAGCACCGCTCAGGGTGTTCCTGGCCTGGATGACTACGCGGTTGGCTGGAAACTCAAGGAAGCCCAGTCAGCTTGCACGTCGACGACGATAATTGCCGTCGCCGTTGCGACCACCTTTTGTCCTGCACTCCGGCCCTCCGACGCCACAGACCCAACCCGAGCTTCCTTGCGCTCCCTTGGCCCTTTTGTCCCGCTAAACGCTCCAGGTTCGCCCGTTCGCTCATTCGATTTCCAACTGGCGACGAAAGCGTTACCTAATACCCGGCCGATTATGCGCAAGAAACTTGCAAGTTGGACGACTACGCGGGCTCGAGGAGGGGTCGGAGCGAAAAAGTTTGAAGCTAAGGCGTGTAGGGCTTATAAATAAAATAGTGACTTTTTTTTACAAAAAAAAAAAAAAAAAAAAAAAAGTAGGGGAATATTATTAACTCACATTAGAGAGGGTGAGCTTGGGCCTGGCTGGCGTCGGGATGCCTGAGAGACGTCGGGTCGGGATCAGATCTAAGGACGCAGCTGATGCCTACGCACCCGGAGACTCATAAAATTATCTCAGCTTGGATTCCGCCTTGTACGGAACCCAAGCGTCCTTCTCTAACGTCTTATGGCACGGGAATGGTCCTATTATTCACAGCATCCAAGATGCAGTTGCTCGTACGAATACGATCTCTTCCTTAACATTCCTACCAACCCTTCTTAGACTCATTCACTTGGACGGAACGAGACGGATGGAACAGGCACGTTTTGGGATTCTCGCTGAATCTCAGATGCCGAAGGAGCAGCAGATGATATGATCTTTTAATGGGCGCTTTGTGGGCTCGATCCATCGCTTAGATCTAAGGGAGGTCGGTGATTGGTTAGGTTGGTTAGGTTAGTTAGGTTGGTTCAGCCAAGACGCTATGGGCTGCACCGTCGTTGTCTTTGTCGTGAATACCCGTTCCTACCCAGGATCTCAAAGGATCTCCTCTATCTTCTGTTCTGCTTGCACCCGCCGGAAAGAAAGAGAGAGAGAGAGAGAGAGAGAGAGAGAGAGAGACGCCAACCGACGAACTGACGGACCGACGGACCGACGGCTGCGTCGGTACTTAATTTTCCCCTCGTAATTACGCGGGCAGAACGCGCAAGACCAAGAATATTCCACCCTCTTTGGTATATGGACTTTATAGAATAATGAATATCGATCCCTGTAGATAGGCCATAATAATTTTCCAATAAAACTTAATTTTTTTTTCCCCTCGAAGTCACTATACCTAAACCGTAAGCGTGTATTTACGTATCACGTGGTCCAGCAGCATCTTCCTAGCCAACGCTGGACCATAACCTCAAAACGGCATCCCCGTTGGCAACACGATCTCGTCTGATGAACTCCTATTCAGAGAAGCGGGAGATGGAGAATCAGCCATAGGTATAGTTTTCAGCAATGGACCAAGGGATGCTGCGCTGATCGCAGCTTTCGACCACCCCGTAACCCAAGAGACTGCTGGACACCCGGGGAGACGCCCAGAGAGATCCGGCGACGCTCTCGTTCCTCGATTGACTGGGGGCGGCGGGGTGAGCGGAAAATGGTGAGGTTAAATACGCTAATTGCGGCGACGCCTTGTCGTTCGTTAAATTACTGTCAATAGCGTCGATCGGGCATGGGGTCGAGTCACTATTTAGACGGCGACGTCGACGCGCTGGCGTCGATCTTACCCGACGCCGGGGTTCGCCGAGGGTGCAGCCCTGGTTCTGACTGGGTGGTAGCATGAATTGGCTATTAGTAGTTGGAAACAGTACGCTCTAATGGCGACCTGTTGGCCTTTGCCAGCGTCCTTTCCACATAGACTCCTCCTGTCCTTTAACCTCCCCAACCTCCGTCATCGGTTGGCCTTCATTAGCCCGAGTCCTCCTCCAAAAGTCTTTCCATGTCCGACGCTTCAGCTTTCCATCGATACTCGCTATATGTCAACCTTCAAAGCCCTCCGCCATTAGCTCGAAGAGCGTCGACGAAAGTTTACAAGGAAAAATAACCCAACTCTGCATAGAGTCACCCTATACCAGGGACTGTGGTAGTTGGTGCCTGAAGAAGATCCGAAACGGTACCGCTGAGAAATTATAAGATCGAGGAAGCAAGTGGGAAATAGGCAAAGTGGTAAAGATGAAAAGGGTTCGAAGGGGTTGGTGGGTGGAGCGAAGGGATGCTGCTTCACGGTGGAATCCGTTTACGCTTAACGCTCATAGCTCATGGGGGTTGGTGGATTTCTAGCTGCGGGTCTTCTTTGTGTTCGTTTGTAGGATTCTGGGGGGAGGGAGGGGAGGGGCGGGTGAGGTGGGGGGGGTGTTGCAGAGGGTGTATACAGAGTGCTAACCGAGGATGGGCGTAAAGGGAAGAAAGCACTGGCAGGTACCCCATCGCTACCACTACCCTCTCGCTGTAAAACTTGCTCAAAGTGTTGCTGCATTAATATACCACTGGCTGGCTTCCGGTAATAAGAGTTTATGGAGTTTAGTTTAAACGCGCTCGAGCCACTAGTTTTCATTCGGGTTCCGCGGTTTCCTTCGCCGCTTCCCGTCGACCCGCGTCCATTCTTATAGGCGTGCTTTTTTTTTTTTCATCCATCCGCTATTTCATTCTTCCTCCCTAGCCTCCCTTTTCACGCAGACTTCCGGTATACCGTGCGCCACGATCATTTCCGCTTTCTGGACGGCCTAGAGAAAATCGAAAACCCATCCCTCGAAACAGCCATCCCTTGCCCTCTGGACCGCTTGTTCGTAGCAGTTGAACGTAAGTCGAGATCCCTCTTTCCGGGGGACGTCGCGGCGCTCGACGTCCTCCCTGGATGCTGAAGCTTTACAATACGTCCTCGGCAGTCAGCTACCCTTTCTCTTAACGTCCAAAGTTTTCAAAGTACGACATTGAATGGGGGCCGTCATATATAGGTGGCTTCCTTTTCCAGCATCCTCTGGGTGCCTGACTCCCTAGCCCACCCCTGGACCACCCTGGCTGCCTGTCCGCCTCCAGTTGGTCTGAACAGCCTTTAACAGCCGAACAGCCTCGGCAGCCTCTTCTAACCCCTCCCCCCCCCCAGCTCCACCCAACCTCACGTCTAACTCTGATGTTTTGTGCAGACGAGGACGCCAAGAGATAACGCCGGGCGTCGGTCGTCCGGTACGTTTCGGCGTCGTCGTTGCTCTCAGTCTCCTCTTCCAAGATACGGAGTAAATCGACGCGTGGCTTCGACCCTTTTAGCCCTTACCGTATACCGCCAGGTAAAGGTTCGCTGAAGTCTATGGAAACTCGGCATTGTCCAAGTCGCGACTGTTTCACATTGTACGCCGGGCGTCGGACTCCAAGAGGCACCGAGAGAGAGCGTCGTCGGCATGGGTAGCAGAGGGGCGTCGCGCACAGCCTACTGGGATATTGTGGGAAACGCTCGGGGTGGTAGAAAGTGGGTTGAAACTGGGTTGCGAGGGGGGGTCCAAAGGGACTGGCTCCGCTTTAACGTGGGTGGCCACCCTTTGTTGACGGGCTTCGTTCTACGGAAACATTCGCCAGGAAGCCGAGCAGCCAGGAAGCCAGCTAGCGCGACGCTCACGACCGTGACGTCATACACCACTGACTTCATCTTGTTACATTACGTTACGTTACTCGACCAGACGTCGGATGCAGGAAGCCTAACTGCGTTCTCCTTTAACATCACCGGTACCTAGTGCTCCGTCGTTCAATCTGAACCCGTTACTTCCTGACCCGCATCCCGTCAACTTGAGGATCCTTTGACGACTTCAGCATCCCTCGAGACGGCCATTGACTCTTCCCCTCGTGTACCAAGATCTATCGATTGAATACCTTTGAAATTTATCAATCGCTATACATCAAGAAACACATGTATACGGTATACGGAAAACTACAAAGGGAAGACCCAGACCCTCAACTTTTTAGGCGATTCCAGGCTCGGAATGACGAAGGGTTGGAAAGAGGAATAAGGGTGGCTAGTCTCCAGGCTGAGTAACCGTAAGTAAGTAGGCATCCAAACACGAATCTAAGGGACCAGCAGAGCCCTGGCTTGTCGTTCGGTCCTGGGCTGGCGAATTTATGGGGCCGTAACAGCGACAAGTGGTTCACAAGTCGCCGGTGGCATCACCGTTTGGCGCCTCGAAAGGGCTTTCTCGTTTCGCTCTCACCTCCCTGTCCGGAACGAAATAAATTGGGTTTACCAGCTAACGTGGGAGAGACTCTCCCACTCATCCTGATGCTCGTCCTTCGTCTTGCCTCCTGGTCCAGGCTGTGCTTTGCTCTCCGTCTTCACGCCGGAGACTCCCGAGACAGTCCCAAAGAGAGACCGAGAGGAATTTCGCAAGGAGCTGCTAACATCCCACGACGCTCCGCGACGCCCCGCGACGCCTAACCGAGATAATTACGCGACGCTCTCATACGGCCCCGTCCTGTCCTCGTCGTCTTCCATGTTCCTGACACGAACATCCCGCCTCTGCTATCCCGTGCCTGGAAATCTTTCGAGGATCTTCGTCACTCTTATCACACTGCCATCTCACGTCTCTTCTCCCGTGCAGGGATGCTGTGCCGTAAAAGCGTCCCGACGTCACGACCTCATCCTCACTGGCATGACTTTTTTCTCTCTTATTCTTTACAAGCTTATTGGACCCCCACTGGACCAATGACAAGATCATTTGATTTCGTTTGTCATTTTACAGTCAGTATCCAGAGTGAAAGTCGTTGAACTATTTATGGAAGGCTTCCAGAGATGAGTTGTCATCATGTGAAAGGACAAGAGTTTCAAATGGAGAAGATAAGGACCCAGGTTCCCTGTAGGAGAGGTTGTTTTGGTAGGATGCATTATTGATGTCAGCATATATGTAATTAAAATAATGGCCTAATTGCCGTGATACGGGACAAAGGGAATATCCGGTACCCGCCACGCATTATGGCGAGGGGGTAAGGCTGGGGGTGTAAGGGGATGGTTTGGTCGCGAACTTTCAGGATCTTCTTCGTCAACAACGAAGTTTCTATTAAATTTTGTATTTACCTCATCGTCGGGCCAGGGACCAGGGAAAATTGTTGGACGAGTAACAAGGATGGATGGATGCCTAGCAGCATGGAGCAGTACCAGGACCAAGATCTTAAGAAGAGGGGATGACAGGACCACATTAAATGCCTCTCGTTTCCAAGTCCAGCCGAGCAGCTGGATTTTTCGTGGTGAAAAATCGTCAACCAAGTAATTATAACCATTACGGTTCTTGCTGTGTCGAGAACTGGACCGGATCTTTCGGATGCTGTAAGGGTAAACTCCTGGTTATCTTTCCTCTCGTGAATCCTTGGAGCGTGGACCATACCTAAAGTGTACTTCCGTGTTAGGGACTGGTTGCCTGTATGCTAGGTGCTTGTTCTCCTGACAAGTAGGACAGTTAGGTTAGGTTACCCATCCGATTGACAGAAGGACTCCGAGCCAGAGGGAGAAAGTGGTCCAGAGTGGAAGAGTAGATGGATACTAGGTGAGCTATGGGAAAATAGGAGAAAATACGATAGGGAGAAGAGTAAAGAATGGAGGGAGCAGTTTGTCTGTCGAATGGTAGACATATATCGCGTCGGCGAGTCCGAAGGGTGGAGGGTTGGGATGGCTGTGCCGAGTATCAAGTAAGGGTGGAGAAGAGGGTGTGTGCTCAATTTGCCACGTCGAGGGTCGTGGGACCCGGTGTACCAGGACGAGGAGGATGAGGACAAAGTCGAAGATCTAAGGTCTGTCCTTGCAGGATCTACGATCGTCCCTAAGATGAGATCATCCTGGGCAGCATCCCTTTGGCAAGGACCGTAAACGATAACCACGGCAACTAGGAAAACTATAGGATCCTTTGCTTCTTCTCAATTGACTCCAGGGACTTCTCCTGGACCCCCGATCCCTTGTTCCAGGCTGGTAATCACTCCCTGAGGTACTCAAATCTTCGATGCAGCTTCCAATTAATAGATATCTATCGGGGACGTACCTCGTCTTTTCTCGACCTGTTCTTACATGGGATGGAAGGGCTGGCAAGGGTTGCTTCTGATGGGGATCTCGAGGAAGCGGATATCTTGAGACCGGAACCGGAACGTGGTGGAGCTTAGACACACGAGACAAGACATTGTGGATATTAGACCAGGGAAATATGGAGCCAAAGTAGACAACCTGTCGATACCCTGAACTCTGGTAACCCGAGTAGATATGGAAACTTAGGACGAGTAAAGCGTAGCAGCGCAGTATCGTGTTGCAGCACAGTGCAGCACAGTACTATATCACGATACACTATAGTGCAATATAGCACTACAGTTAGATACACTATAGCGCGGTACGGTAGCCATCAAAAATGTTTACCAGGTTCGTACAGCATCAGCATATGCAGGAATGGGGACCCAGTAGTAGTTCAGTAGCTGTGATAAATTCAGTCCCAGTGTCTGATCCCTGATCTTCGTCCTTGAAATTCTTTAATGGCCCAGGAGCGAGCATAGAGTCGTGAGCGAGAGAGGAAGGGAAAAATAAAAAAATAAAAAAGTTGAAAGAGAGAATAAAAGTACGAATGGGAACGCAGGAATTGGCCTGGCTGAGGAATTCGTCGAGCGTTTTGCGACGGTTTAGTCAACCTTGCCAGAGTAGTAGGACCTGTTTAATGGAGCTCAAGCCATTTTGGAAATTTGATCGGCGAGAACAGCCAAGCCAACCGTTCTTCCTTCCTCCATTCTAGGATCTCCTATACCCCTCCTCTTCCCCCTCCCCCCTCTCCACCCACTCTTTCCTGGATTCACCTTCGATCCACCTCGGATTCGGGATTCTACCAACTTTGATTTGATTTCCTCTTCTCCTCCTTTTTCCGCTGCTGTTTCTCCACTCTCTTTCTCTCGTACTTCGCGTCTCTCTCTTTCTCACTGATTTCTCTATTCTCGCGCTCTACCAGTCACGTGGCACAGCCTCCTCTGTCCGTTACAAATCCCAGAGCGATAGGAGCACTGATTTTAAGGAATGTTTGACTCCGCTTTATTGCTTGCCCCTTAGATCCGGTAGTCGTGGATGTTCTGGAGGATGAGCCGGGAGAGAGAGAGAGAGAGAGAGAGAGAGAGAGAGAGAGAGAGAGAGAAGGAGCCTATCGGGAGTTTACGGCTCTCACGTAAATCGAAGGATTCGATTTTACAAAGAGGAGATGAATCTTCCGCGAATTGATGCGACAGATGTATTCTTGGATGAATATATCGGCTATCGTAACGTCATAATGCGTTATATACACGTGTGTCTCGAGTTAAGAAAATACGTAAAAATACGCGTCCGTTTGAAATATTTTTATTCGTCTCATGGCTGGACGTAGCACTTCCGTATTCGTGGGAAGCGTCGTCAACGTCACTGACGTCGTCCTTCCGAGTGACCGTACATACTGATCGTCAGTGCCCGGGGCGTCCCGACGTCCCAGGATACGTCGTGACCCACTAGACGTCCCCAACGAAGCGATACGAGAAGACCGTGCGGAAGCGACAGTCCCTGGCAAATGGTGTGTAAAATTCACGAGGAAAAATCGTCCCTAACGATTTATGCTCGTTTCGCCCGTCCCCGCCGCCACAAAGAACATAAGCAGGGAAGGAGAGGTTATAAGAGAAGTCGAGAAAACGAATGAAAATTTGGTAAAAAGGCAGGAATCCCCAAAGAATTGGACGTTTACGATCGGCGAACGTCCGTCTCGTGGAATATCTGAAAAGATCGTCGAGATTAAAGGGGGATAGCGATCACGTTAAATAAAATTAGGAGAAGTCTGAAGGACGTTCCGAGAGCCAGAGGGGCCGAGGGGGTAGGTCCTTCCGAGGGGGTTGCTGATGCCGATGGTGGCGGCAATGGCGACTGGAAGGACCCTTGTTTGCATGGCCATTCTCCGTGCGTCCATTCCAGTGGGGCAAGAGCAGGACCAGGAGACAAGGACCCACCCTGGCTTGGGACGTCGGTGACCCATCCCGAGTCATTACTCGGACAGCAAACACACTTCGGCCCCGGCTCGGCCCAGCATCCCACTCACCCCCTGGACTGTGCTCACTGGCCATACGCCTACCCTCTGTATCAGCACGAGATTTGTATTTAAATGAGAGTCCATTAATCTGCTGGAATCTTAAAGCAGACAAGGGCGGCAGATTCGCATCCCTGGATACAAAATATACGTATACTCCTTTTTTTTCTCCTTTTTTCACCACGGCTTCAAAACTTTACGACCGGTCCATAGAGGCCAACGGATGCTGGTCAGCATTTCGTTCCTTTTTATAGTTGGCGAAATCCTGTACCGTTATGTCCCGGTGTACCCCTTGGACGTATTAGCATAGAGCTATCAGAACCGGCTAGAGTACCGGACGCTCAGTTCACGTACGACGTCTTCCAGTGGCAGCCGTATGGCTTAACGTCGGCTGGAGTCACGGATAAATCTGGGCTCACGGCACGCACATTAATCGTGGCTAACGACCGCGTTACAGGCGTCTACTGGAATTCCCACGTGGGAGGCCCAGCGGGCGTCGCGATGCCACGTCCGTCGCCACGTACGCTCGGTCTAATCGTGCGAGGGGGCAGCGACGTCTTTCGTCGGGGTTGGCCGGGGGGGGGGGGGTCGGGCGACGCTACGGCAGAAAATGACGCGACCGCTCTGCCGTATGTATGCTTACATGTATAAAGGTGGTCCTATTTACGCGCCCTGCCGCTGGGAACCATCATTAAGAGAGAGCGGAGAGATGACAAAGCCGCTCGTTAAGCCCTCCGAGGGTCCTCAGGACCAACGCCAAGGGTGAGAACGTGCTTAGGCCTCGATCTATCCCGCCCACCCTTACAACACTTCTCCCCATCTCCTCCTCCTCCCTCCCCGTACAACTTCCCTTATTCTCAGCCGTGGCTCAAACCCCCAGCATACGCATACTCTTGCTCGTTCATTCCATCGGCCACCCTTCTAACCCTCCTACGGTCGCACGATGGTCACTTGCGAATCTTACCCCATAAAAGGACCTCGACTCTTCTTCAAGCTCCGACGCCTTGGCTGCTGAGGCCTCGAGTGGACGTCCCGACGGATTTATCGAGGGAGAGAATTCTCTCTCTGAGAGAGAGAGAGAGAGAGAGAGAGAGAGAGAGAGAGAGAGAGAGAGAGAGAGAGAGAGAGAGAGAGAGAGAGAGTGACGTCAGAGCGCGAGTGAGTTACGAGCAACGGCAATTAAGCCTTGACAACATCCAGCTAATACGGACGCGCTCGTAAACACACTCGAGCGCGCGACTCTCTGCGACGCCTCCGACGCCGGGCGTCGTCACCCGACCTCGAGAGCATTAAAACGCAGTAAAGTTGCAGCGCAGCTAGGTGTCTCGCGCGGCTTAACGTCACGTCCTCTTACTCGTTAACTAATGACTGCTGGATTAGTCCGTCGACCGTTAGTGAAAATAGTCTTTAGTTTCGGGAGAAGAGTAATCTTAAATAGTTATCAGAAAACTATCTCAGACTGCCGTAGCTTCACTGTACGGAGCCATATAGCGATCCCACCTGAAATGTGCACCAGGAGCAATATAAGATGATGCAAACAAGGTTATCAAGGTAGAAGGACGAGGTGCAAAGTTGAGAAGCTAGAAGGTGTACGCAGCAGAATAGAAATTCAAGGATGATCCTGATCCTGAACCCGTGTGGGAGTTGGCAATCAGTCAGGCCTCCTCTCGACGCAGGGTGACCCGCCTGGGGGCCGTTCCATCACTTCCTGTGATATATGCAGAAGGTCGCGACCGGTGGCAATCGTGGCGCATACGTCCCCAACTTTGTACCCAGCTATGAATATATGAATCGAACCAGAGTTATCCCGAAGAGAAGGGGTGGGTCTCTTTCCAGGGGTCTACCAGGTTGGGAAAGAGGGGTGGACGACGAGGAGGATGAAAAGTAGACGCTCGTACGTTAACGTCGTGAGGTCATCCTCTGGGTTGGTCTGTCGGTATCCCATGACGTTAATATCTATATATGCTTACTATACCTGTACACATAGAGAGAGACCCAGTCTGGTACAGTATAAATGAAAAGTATTACAATATTCTGCATCTTATTTTTGTTCATCGATATCTATGGGAATTTTCGTCCGACTACCGGACCAAGATCTTCTACTGGGAGACGTTGCAGCTCCGACGGTCCCAGGACCCAAAGCCCAGGGCTTAACGAGTTCCGCGTCCTGGCGAACCCTACGGATACATGATATTACAGGCTGGTAATCGAGTTAATTGCAGCCCCGGAAGGCTTACAACTTGAGACACGAGCTGCACCTGATACCAACAAATTGCCTGGTTCTTACCTCACGTTCCCTTACATTACCTTAGGTAGCGTCGCGACGCCATTGGCTTTGGCTACCGCAGTGACCACAACCTGGGAATGGGTTCCAGCAGTACCCCAGGGTTAGTCCACCTTTCTCATTGCTGGTAGGGATTTTAACCATGGGCAGACCCACCGGACCTTGGTCCTATAATCGTAGGTACAGCTCGCGCCCTGGTGTACCACGTGTAATTTGACGAAGGACACGGCCCTGAAGGACGACGCGAAACAGGATAATGCGTTAGGACCTTCCTGCCATCGAGGGACGAGGACGTAACACAGAAAAGACATTAGCCAAGCTCCGACGCTGGTAACAACGTAGGGGCAGCCAAGAGGACGTTGCTGGGTGGGTTGGGTGGGTGGTTGACTTGGTTAGGTAGCTGGGGTGGATGTGCGAGAAACGTTGCATCCTGGGAACAAATCCTATTCTGAGCTCATCCAACCAGCGGCTCAGGTTAGGAAGCAGCTAAGCGCGTCTATTTATTGTCATGGGAAATAATGGGGATGATATTCGTAACAATGGAAACAGCATCCAGACATGGCGTCTTGGTTGCAATGGATTTTCTTGAGATTCGGTAACTACGTTTCTTCTCCTCAGCATCCTTCTCATCCGGCGAGACTGTGCCTTAATTCTGATAAAGTATTTCTTAATTATCTAACAGCGAGACGGTGGTGGGGTATCGAGTTATTAACGTTGTCGGTTTCCGAGGTTCAATTAAAAGCCAATTTACTGGGGTCCGGTTAAATGGACCATTTTATACGGATACTATATTACACCTGGACCAAATGACTTTCTAACCCTTTCATCAGTTTCTCATAGTTCTGACACTGACCGGTGACGTTGACTGTCGCTTTGCAACTCTTTCTTCTATAGTCTTTCCCTTATCCCAGATCTCCGCAAGTACCCCGCGATGTCCATCGATGGGAATATCGAGTGGAGCCGGTATTAGCGAAGAGCAGAAAGAGCAGCATCCATCTCGTAAAAGGTCCAGGTCAAATAGATAACGAGGGGCATTAAATCCGGCTTTTCGAGCGGGCAGCGGCATTAAAATAATAGTAATTCGGGACGAGGCTTATCGGGCGGCCGACTGGGTGGCTGGTTTTGCTCAGGCTAGAAAAGCAGAAGCGGAGTTATCGTTGTAGTCGAAATCTCGCAATCAGCAAGAGTGGTCCAATCCTCATCGCAGCCTCTCTTCCTCTCCTCCATCCTCCCCCTCGCACTCTGACCGCGGAATCAAAGTTTCGCGTATTAAATGCTAATGAGAGCTTTTCGCATAATGGCACGTGTGCACCCTGACGAATGCTCGAATTAGGGGTGCGAAAGGGTTCCCTCGCCCTTTTGGATTGCTTTGAGCGCCAGCAGTGACTGCCGCAGTAACCACCCTCGGGTCCAGGACGTTCCACGATTTCCCAGGATATTCCAAGGATATACGGTTCAAGATTCAATTGAATTTTTTTTTCCTCTCCTGGACCACCCCTCGCCACCTCACGGGGTTGCTCAAATTCAGCATCCACCGTCGTCACCGTGCGTCGAGTCCCGTTGCGTAACGGCAGGGACCAAGGCTAAAAAATAAGGAAGCAAGCCCCAGACGTGGTACAAGTTGAAATTCTTCAAGCTGCTACCCCGTCGCCTTAATCCCGAGCTTAAAAAAGCTTAGCCCCTTGGAATAGCTCGTCAGTGGCCTTGAGCGCAGGAAGCGAAGTACCGAGCGAGCTGGTTTATTAGCGCTTGGATTTAAATTCTTTTCATTGTGGGACACGCGGCCTCCCACACCGTTTACATAAGCGAGTTCCCCGGATTGCCTTTTTGATATGTAGATCAGCGTGGGGGTTGGGGTCGCGGGCTTTGCGCCGTTTACGCCGTTCGTCCCCTGCAGGCTGCTTCTCGAGAGTAGCAGCAGGAATTCGCCAGCTTCGCGTCTATATACGTATATATGGAGCACCGGGTACTTTTTCACTTTCCGCTTCCACCTCAGCCCCACCTCCTTCCATTCCCATCCGAGGATCCTTCAGGCTCTGCCTCTGTGGCTCTCAGCAACCGCCGTCGATATAACCTCGTTACGATTCACTCAAATTGACACTTCGTTATTTCCGTGAGTGAAATTGCGTTAGTGTTAATCGTTCTGTGCGCAGTGACGTAGGGGGTTGCCAGCAGAGGGAGCGAGATGAGGCTGGAGAGGAACAACGCGAGCGAGCGAAACGAGGATATGCACGTTAACGACGACTTACCGTTTTTACCGCAATCCTCTGCGTGAGGAGTTATGGTCCAGAGGGATGCTGGAGTATAAACAAATTACACGCGAATGGCTTCTTGCCGGTGATTAGCAGTGAACCTCGTTAGGAAACTTTCAGAACGAATGCCGGACGCCGAACGGAGCAAGAGAACCGCCGAACCGCAACGTCTTGGCCGCGGAACTAGGTTTTTTTTGGGATTAACGTCATTTTCATCCTTTTCCCTCGTCCTGTTAGTTTAGTAGTTTCTTCGACTATTTTCATCCAGACACTGATTCTCATTTTTCAACCCTTTTCCTTGGTCCGATCCTCCTCCCCCCAACTCATCTCTCGGTAGCCACCTGGAGAATTTCTCCTGGAGCCCATTTCCTTGCAGCCTCTGATCTTGCTCGGTCCATATCCTTGAGCAGTCGTCGAACTTCTTCTGGTGGTAAAATCAGGCACGAAGATCCTTGAAAAGGTCTTTCCCGATAACAAGATAAATGACCAGACTGTTCTCGCGGTTCCTTCGCGGCTTCCGGAAGTCGTTCCCCTGGGATCCGGTCCCTCGGTTTGCGAGATCAGCTGGGAATCGCAGGAGTCACTGGTGGATGGACGGGAGTGTGGAGAATGAACTTGCTGATAGGGAGAAGAGGGTTGCCGGAAGTCTTCTTCTTGTTGCTCCGACGGAAACAGAAGGGCGGCCATTGGCTCGTTTCGTTTCGTATAGAAACGTTCATTTACTTCTATTATACGAAGTAAACAGATTCAGCCCTGGTACTTGGCTCCACTTCATAGAACGAACGGATCCTTTTCCTCTTTCTTCCCTGTTCTCTCGCTCTGTCTCTCTGTCTCTCTCTCTCTCTCTCTCTCTCTCTCTCTCGGCTAGTCTCCATTTGACTCTGTCGTACCAACCCCCTCGTCCCACCTCCACCTCCGACCCCATCTTTGACCGTGTCGTAATTACACAGGGAACTATCCATTACGCTTTGAAACCGGTTCTACTGATTGCAGGAGCTTTTCGGTTCGATAAGAAATCGAGGGCGGGAGATCCTCCGAATGGGGATGCGAATATGGATGCAGGAGATGAGAGATAAATAAATTTCTTCTTACGATAAGAGGGAAAGACTCATTTCTTCTTACGATTATTATACCGGGTCTATGTTGCGCCTCGTGAAATGAGGTGACGGAAAGTAGATTCTCAGACAGCCAGGAAACCATTACGTCGCGCCCGACGTCGATTTTATTATTTATCAATCACGATTGAATTACTTTTGTTATATACTGTACTTTTGCGCTCTTCCGTCTCATTGACGCGTTATGGGTTAATTCAGCCTATTCGATCGTCCTGTTTATCCGTAGACGAAACACGTGACGATTATGTGATTTATATGATAGTGTCTTTCACCCCTCTCGGGCAGTGCATACGTAAAAGATCCCAAAATTCTTGGGGTGGCTTTGAAACTGAGGGTTTCACTGGTTTTGGTGGTTGTCGTCGGACTAACGAGTGATTTCGAAATATAATGCTAGAGAAGGGTTGCAGAGGGTCGGTGGTTTGGTCAGGAGGGGGTGGAAAGGAGGTGGCGGGACGCAGGGGTAGGTAATCACGCGAGAGACAATTACACAAAGTCCCTGAGAGAGTCCAGCAGTGGCTGGGTACTGTTCAGTGCCGAATACGCTTCCGCACAATGTCCTGTCGAGCGAAAGGATTAAGAGAGACCAGAGAAAGAGAGAGAACAAGAGAAAGAGAATAAAGAGAGCGACAGAAGACACACAGAGAGAATCCTTTGAACTTTCAATAGGGTGTCCAAGTTTTTCTTATAAATTTCAACAGATTTCGCATCCCAGACACGTAAGGTCCTAACTCCGTTTCCCGTACACACTTACGTCCCGGGACTCGTCCAACCCTCTACGAAGCTTTTTTTACTCCCTTAAGTAAACTTACCCCTTCGTTCTAGGAAGCTGCCGAGTTTGATTTCACGTGAGCTTTTCGAGAGAGAGAGAGAGAGAGAGAGAGAGAGATGGATACACAGAAACAGTAAGAAGAGGAAGATAAGGGTAGTGAATGTTCCGAAGGTAGGGGTTGAAAAAAGAACCCTTTGAGTGGGGTGGTCGTTGGGGTAGATGCACCTCGTAGAAAGTGGGTGGAACGGGTATATAGGTAGGTAGCAGGTAACCACCCACCCGGTGCAGCCGTTGGCGCACACGTAAAATGCATCCCCATTAGAGCCGGCGAATAAGAGTCCAGGAGCTTTGCGTCGTTTCGCCAGGACGCCGACGCCGACGCCCGGCGTCGTCGTCAAAGCCGATTCGACTATGGGCAAACTGCAGCTGCAAGTGCACGGTAAAGCCGGGCATACACGGTCGGGGCCCAGGTTAGAGAACGGCAGCCGGTAGAGGAGGCTATTAGGGGTTGAAGGGTTGAAGGGGTGAATGGGGTGGCTCGGAAGAGGAAGGGCGGAGGGTTACGTCAAAGACGCGAAATTTCATCCGAAGCCATGCGATGGTACAGCGGATGAGTGGAGTCTGTCCGAGTTCGGAGTTTCGGGCCAAGGGGATTCCCGTATATTAAAGTACTTTTCCAGCCCTTCGCTTCGTACTCTGCACCCTGAGCCCCACCCCTACACCTGAAATATCCGAAAACCAGCTACACTCGGTAGCCACGCATCCCTGCCTCTCTCCAGCGACTATTTGACTCACGAGAAACCACCGTTCTGAGCTTTTGCGCACTTTCCGCCTCTGATATGGAGAAATTCCCTGGCATACGTGGACATGCGTATGTGATATACAGATAATAGTGGGTACAGTGGAAGAAGAGACAAGAGGGCAGCCTACTACTTGTGGAAACCATCGGGAACTCAAAATGGGAAACGCTTATCCGCGTACCCGTTCGCCCATTGGTCCATACATCCCTACCCCCTTCATCCTCTCCCGCTTCGCCCTTCTTCTTCTCGGCGCCATTAGTCATTAGCGATTCTAAAAGCAGCTGCTAATATCACGGGCAGCCACACCGGCTTTCACCATACTTCAACTTTGTGCGAGACTCATTCATCAAAGTTGGGACTGAACCAATCTACTAGCTGGGCTACTACCCTTGTGCTGTATCAGGGATACCATCCCTTAGTCTTACGTGCGAGGTGGTAGCTGCAATGAATGTACTGGCCGTTCGGTAGTTATACGTATAGTAATATGATTCCTTATGTTGATTAGACTAATAATCTTCCTTAGGGGATGATTTTTCTCCAGGGGTTGATCCAGGGGTGTCAGAATGGCAAAAGCTCGTATCCCGTGTGCTTTATTGCGAGGGAAGTTTAGATTTGGTAAGAAAATACGTGAACCAGGATCATCCCCCGTCGATTGTCCTTAACTGGAAATGTCTAGATACCCTGGGAGCGTAATCCTTTAAGGGATGTTAAGGTTTATCGGTGACGACGTGACCACGGGGTTGATCTGGGTGACTCGCGTCCGGGCTTCCCCAGGAGAGAAGATTCTGGTCCAAGGTTGGGGACTGAGGGAGGCGCGAAGAGCTGTCAACCCTGTCAGCCGTCCAATGGACCAAACTACCCCCATTAGCCCGGGCAAAGAAATAATAAAAATGCCATTAGTGTCCCGTGCCGCGTTCAAGTCTTGGAGGTATCCGCTCGGTCGGATCAACCCCTAGATTTCGGGGAGTATCGCATCCCCTAGGAGAGTCTTTGTCACGGACTCGCACACTTGACGAGGCTAATCTTGTCCCGCTCATTCTTGTCATCCCTGTCAACTCTTCTCCGGTCCCTCTTTTCTTTATCATTTTCCTTCATCCCTTATTCCCAGTCGTTCGACCCACCCCCTACCGTCGACTATCCACCCCGCGATAGACGCGCGCAGAACACGCGTTCCTTCGAATTGGACCCGTTTAAAACCGGTCCGGGACCTGGAACGAGGATAATTGCCCTCGGCCATTCTAACCCCCCGAACTATTTTCCTTTCGCTCGTATCCTTCGGGGAGAAGGACCAAGGGTGGTTTGCACCCTTGGCCTCGAGAACGAGAGCATATAAATCGTAGGAAGGATCGTCTTCGAAATAAGATCGAGACGAGGATAAGAGAGTCTCCTTGGGGTTTGAGGAAGGAAGAGTAGCGAGGGTTGAAGAGAGAGAGAGAGAGAGAGAGAGAGAGAAAGGGATGGAAAAAAGGGGAAGGAAGAGCAGGAGGAAAAAAAAGAAGGCAAATTCCCGAATAAACACATCCGCGCCTCTTTACGGTGGCACTTTGCTGATCCGAGGAGAAGCTCGAGTGGCTGGAGTAGCTCGAATGGCGGCACCCTAACCTCTTCCGCCCCTGGCGTCCCGGGCACCACCTCATCCACTCCCTGTGTACCGGGCGCATTATTAACTCAACCACCGGAAAATGTCAACGGAGCTTCCTTATCTGGCGCGACTGCTTTTCTTTATTTTAGCACCACCCCTCCTCCTCCCCCTCGGCATGCCTCCACCGTCTCTCACTCCCAGCGCCATGACCTTTATCTTTATAGTCTCTTCCTACCCTTCCTCTCGCAATGGATCTTGACTCTTCTACCGGGAACCCCTTTTCACTTTAAAATTTTCGAGAAACTCACTATGCAAAGAACTATCTTGACTTTTCAAATAGAATTGAAGTAAATTTTCTGGAGGGCATTCTTCCTTCTCTCTCGTCGATGCCCGAGGCATCCGATAGAATTTCCTAAATGCCTTAATATTTCCCTCCCTCTCTCACGTACTCTCCATCGAGTACCCGCGTTCACCCATCTTTGTCGGCTTCCGGGTTCCCTCGATTTCTCAAGCCGAGTCCTTTCGGCAAAGGAGTTATCGTCCTGGCGGAAACTAGAGGAGAGCAGAAGGAGGAGGAGGAGGGTCGCGAGAAGGAAAGGCGGCATTGCGGAAGGGCTGAAACGGTAGAAGAGGGCGGGAGGGCCCCCAGCAGAGCGGGGCTGAAGTCTGAAAGATAAGGTGGCCCTGCCTCCTAGATTATGGAATGGCACTTTAATTACACTAATGGGAGAACCAAATGTTAATTACAATTCGAAGTCTAAAAGAGAGACGATTCGCATGGGGATGGTGATGGGGGGAACGAAGAGGAGGGAGGAATGATATAGAAATAGAGAAGGCAGAGAGAAATTCAGAGAGAAAGCCCGGTAAGCCTGTTCCCTCACTTTCTCCCGATTCTCTTTCTCGTTGGCGCTCGGATGAGATTTGCTTGGGGGAGGGTTCGTTTCGGGATTAGTATTATTTAATTAAAAATACCCTCCCCAATGAGTCGATGAAGCGAACCAGGGGTAATCTGGCCTTCTCCCTCTTTTTGTTTCTTTTTTTTCCTCCCCTCTACCGCTCTTCAAAGACAGGAGCAGACTATAAATTTTTTTTTTCGAACAAAATTTTCCAAACTATTTTCACAATCGTCCCTCCCATCGCGGATGCTCTTATGTCTAACGTGTGAGCTACATATACCAGCTCACTTACGAGACATAACGACGTAACAACTTCCGCATCCGCGGTGTATAAATAAGCCATAACTGTTTTATGGAACCCCTAGCTAGTGACGGGGTCGACGCGATTGCGATCCCGGGGGTTGTCCCGTACACGGGAGAAGGGAGGAAGGAGGGAGGGTCCGGGACGGGATTGGAGACGGAGAAGAGAAAGAAGCGCCGGTAGGAAAAGACCATAGATCGCACCGTTGAACGGTGCTTTACGCGACAGATAATTCTTCGGGGCGTTTTTATTGTTTTTAGGGTGGAAACGCAGGGGAATAGCTCGGTAAGTGGTCTGACATGTGATTTCTGGGGCGGGACTGCCCCCATAAATATGTCAGGTAGTCCTAACGGCAATTTCAGCCATGACGAGTAGGTACAGTGGCCAATAAGTCAGACTGCGTATATATATATATAGAGTCAAAGTAAAAGTAGATGAAGGGATTAGAAAAGAGAAGAAGAGCAAAGAGAGGGATTGGAAAAGGGATGGCAGGAGGAATGGAGAATTGGTGAAAAGAAAAAAGAAAGAATAGTGTAACAAATTTGAATCTTCCCGCCACGACGGTAATGCCTGTCACTGAGAATTGGAGAATCGACCATCGATGACGTCACAGACCGAAGGGATGGTTCGGCGGGAAAGGAGGGGAGTTTCAATTTAAACTTGGCTGAACGTGTCAGGATTTCAATGTACAAAATGCGTATGCTAAACTTTTCTCACCCTCGGTATACCGTCGAAGGGTGGGTTGTGGAGGCGTCGGGGCGTCGCTCGACGTCCCTCCTACGTCTTCGACATCGACGCTGGACCAGGTCCGCGAACAAACTCCCGACAAAAATCAGCAAGTCAGATGCCGCCAGGTTTCCTGGTCCATGTAGAGCCGTGGCGGACATGCTTCGAAGCTGACTAGACGAGATGCACAGAGGATGCTGGAGCAAGGAAGCATCCTCTGTGATCTCTGAGACTGACAATGAGAGTATATGAGGGTAGTATGTACATTGACGATGGAGGACAGAAGATAACGATATAGTTCAAAGGAGAATAGGATGCAGAGAGGGTGAGAGAGAAAGATAAAATATAAGATAAAAGACAAAGATAAAACAGAGAGCGAGAGAGAGAGAGAGAGAGAGAGAGAGAGAGAGAGAGAGATCAGGATGTCCCGTGGCAAAGAAATAGGTATAAATGAAAAAGGCCCACGCTCGACAGCCGAGAACTTTCCACAGAGTTGGATTACAGCGTGGCTTCTGGTGGATTTGAGAAAGCGAATATGGGAGACGCCATATTCAGTTCTACCAACAGAGGCTACGGGAAAGCGTGATTGATTTTGCATACGACACGGATTGGACAGCTTTGAGAAATTGGACTGCCTTTCTGGCTGGTTTGACCCAACCTTACCTCCAGACCTCACACCGAGGTCGTACTTGCCCTTACTCTACCACCATTTTCTCACAGTCCTGTGGGGGTGTGGGTCGAGACAGAATATCCATATAGGTATATCGATATAGATATCCTTCTGGTACAGTCCAAATGAAAAAGGGCATCCCGTATCTTCCAGCCAAAAAAAAAAACCCACCCCTGGGAGAGGCGGATTTTCATCCCCCGCATCGAGCGATTCGTGCGGTTCCTCGTATATGGACGTATTTATGAGTTCTGTCTGTTCGAATATATTCGGACGACTTTAGACTTCGATTTAGTCAAGTGGAAGTTGCGCAAGAGTGGCGCTGGCGGGGTACGAAAAAAAAGGCGTAAAATGGTAAATGGTGGTTGAAATGATGAGAGCGAATGAATTTTTCCATTTTTTTTTTTTTTTTTTTTTTTTTTTTTTTTTTTTTTTAAGAAACAGTCACTAAATAGGGTGGCGGTGGTATAGCCTTATACTCCCTTCCTCTGAGGGTAGTAGACCCGTATCCGACTTCCCTTTGATTCCCAACCCCTATAAGAGAGTCGCGTCTCGTCCGATCGGGAATTTCGGTATCCCGATCACGCGCAAAGGGTGAACCATCCCCTTTAATACCGAGAGATTCGGACTCGTCGGTATAAAATAAAGGGCTGACATGCGAGCGAGGGTGGCCGAGGGCGAGGCAGGGGAGGGTCGGGAAAGCCAAAGGTCTGGGAGCGGGAGGCGAAGGGAGACGAGAGAAGGGGCGAAGGGTGGTTTCGCCACGGCGTTGAGGGATGACTGAGCGAGTCGGTTAAACGGGCGTCTTCTTTCATAAATTTCAAGAAGCCACCCCTTCTGCCACCCGGAGGATAAAGGTTTCATATAAATCGTTTCAACCCTTATATTCACCCCTGCGACGTTCGTCGAAAGTAACGTCTCACCTAGACGACGTATCACTCCAGCCTCTTCGTCCTCCCCTAGCCCTTTTTATCGTCATCCCTTACTTACCTGCCTACAACCCTTATCATCCCCTGCCCCTCCCCACTTGCACGGGAGACACCCCCGCTAACTTTGACTTTTTAATTCTTGTTTCAGCTCTACTTGAGTAAAACGCGCCAGGCCACCCTCACGGAGGAGCATCAACCCTCTCTCGCGCGACCGGTCAGCCCCAACCCACGCCAACAAGGTAAACTTTTGAACCCTCTGCCGCGTACGAGCACCTATTACTTTTATCACGTATCGTTCATCCGTTCGCACTTTTATATCGCGGTCGAGAATTTTCGATTTTGACCCCTTTTTTTTTTTTATCACTGCAATCAACCCCTGTAACGCGACACCCAATCGTATACCTATGTATTACGGGGGAAAAAATTACCCCTACGAAATGTTCAGGCGGTTCTCGATGTAGCGACAATGTCATTTTCCCACTTTCTCCGCAGGACTCTATGATTTGTGTATTCGCCACAACGGTCTGTATACACCTGCGTATGTGTACATGTATGTATTTACGGGAGCAGTCCGGATAACGGTCTGGGGATTGGAATCATGCATAACCCCACATCAAAAGCGCATAAATATTCTAATAACTTCGGGAACTAATATGATTGCATCCAGGAGGAATAATATCAACTTCGAAGTAGCCGTACGTAACGTTGATAGAAATAAGGGAATATACGCGGAATAGGAAATATCACGGTTACGGAATAGTATGGGCCAGTTGTTTCAGGGTTGATTGCTCCCATAGACTCCTTTTCTTCTTCTCTATAGCCCACAATCCCCTATATACGCTATATATCCCCGGCATTGAAGGAAACGTTAATATTATTATTCCAGTCAAAGTTTTCCCTGAGGACGGCTCGAGGAAATAACTTTGTTTCGACTCCCCCCCCCCCTTTCGACCCCCTCCTCCCTCCTCCTCCTCCCCCCCCTCTCTGGTGACACGCGAATCCCACCATCCAAGACCTTTTTCTTGACTCTTTTCACGAGCCAGCAATACCGCTGGTAGCTAAAGGGATCGGTCGATTGAAATGTGTACAATACAATTTAGCACCGGGTACCCCGGGCTGTACCAAGGAAGCAACGATAGGGATGTTTAAGGGTCGAAGCAGCCACGAGGAGAAGGAATGGAGTGCGCAAAGGTCGAAGGTAGAACTGGAAACAAAAGCCCGACGTTTCAATTAGGGCCATTATTAGTTAGTGATAATAGGCCAGGGCAACTTTAGTGCGCGAGCACACTGGGCTTTCCAGTGCTTACCGGAGGTTATGTTAGGTCTGCCAGGGTTGTTTGCGTGGGTCCAGCTCTTATGATATTAAGGGCTGACTAGGCACTCGCCAATCCCTACGTATAAGACGTACAGTAGGTGTAGGGTAAAGGCTAGAGGCAGTACGTGGTGCCAGCTAGCATTCGTAGACCCGGTGCCGTGTATTTAGGCTGGTCCAGGGATCTGTTCCGTGACGAGATCAGTTCGGGACTTGGTCCGGTATCGTTAAGACATTTTCATGCTTGATATTTATCGGCGGGAACCTGATATTGGAAATGTCGATGGCTGCTGGAAAATGGGGATGAGCGATAAGACCAAAGGGTTGAAGACGGGGGGAGCATTAAGGGTGGATGAACAGGGACGAAGGAAGGAGACTGCAGCAGTCGCCTGCGGCGAACCGCAACGATCCTGACCCGCACCGCGAGCCAAGATATATCCGCAGAGCATCCTGCCCCCTGGGTCTAACAAGGGCGCCACCGCCGTCTTTAGCGGCGGTGGTTGGAACTGGAGTTGGAAGGAGCCAGCAGCATCTTGTATTGTCAGATCCCAACGCGACAAATTCATAATTGCGTTAATGTGGGTACGGTAGGGGGTGCCTCGCCGCAACGACCGCAGGGTGCGTCATGGCGTTTTCGTGGCTCCTGGTGCCAGATCATTAATCTTTCGGGGATTAACGTCGAGGTTCGCCATTGCGTTTCTCTTGGACTAATAATTATTTATTTTATATTTTATATCTATCGATTCGCTTATCCCTTCCGACTCGATCCTACCCCTTCGTGATGTCGATTGACCTTGTCAATGAGTCCTCTTCCATTTCTAAGGGTTATCGGGCCTTACGCGTCCTTGATTTTCCGTCTGTTCCTGGAAAAAGTGAATGGGATCGAGTAAGAGATGAGAATGGACCGAAATAAAACAGTGATATCGAGGCATTTCACGCACGAGTGAAAACGTTTAGCAGATTCACCGTGCGTGCCGGCACTCGGCTACCCTGCCACGTTTAGCCGTCCCTCTCCCTGTTGGCTTCGCTCTATCTCCGTCGCACTTTCTTTCTCGTGTATACACATACTCCGTCTCTCTCTTACTCACCGCTCTCTGAAAAATACTGCTCTCGCTGACACCTGTAGCTTCGACGTTCTACATACGTACTCGGCACTGCGCTACGTGTAGAGACTCGGTGGGAACGAGTGGGGGTTGAAAAGGATAAAGGGCAAGGGGGTGGCAAGTGGCTTTAAAAAAATATAAAAAAAAGCTCTCACTCTTCGCACACACCCTGAAGCAACGTGGAGGAGAATTCATGTAGATTTTCAAGTCGAACCTAATTTTCGTAACGAAGTGGGTGCCTTTGTTATTCTTTGTTTTTCTACAGCCCTAACAACCCTTATACCTGTTTCCCGTACCCGTTCAAGATTTTTCCTTCGAAATGAATCCAGACTTGACTCTTTTCAAGGCTATGAGCTTGCAATCGGTTCTCACCCAAAATCCCAGGGGCGGTTCGCAGACAGAAAACAGTGGCTCCACAAGTGGTGGACTTTACGGGACTTAAGATTAATCCTCATAATTACCCGATCCCAAGCACCGCGAGAGCCCTCTATTTCGTTTTTACTCCCGGCACTCTGTCTTCCTCAGTGCAGATCCGGAAAGTGGCTGGGATGTGTGTGTGTGAGAGAGAGAGAGAGGGAACCGTCGCATCCCGGCAAACGATTCCTCCTCCTGGACCATAAAGATATTTATCAGCCTGGTCATCCTTTACGACTCTGGTTCTCTCCAGTACCTCTCTTTATCTTTTCTCTAACCCGCAGCTGCTCACGCTGTCTCTTTCAGGTTTTACAAACCACCCCCATGAAAATCCACCATCCTGAGCTTGCACCCCTGCGCCTCCCTTCATGCCCTTAGCTCTCGTCGCGATTTATCTCCTCCGTAGCATCGACTCTTCGAGGGTCCCGTTTCAGGAAGATTCCACAGGTAGCCAGTTCTTCTCATGTACCTTTTAACCTTCCTTTAACTCAATGTACATTCAGACTCCGGTACTGCGAGCGAAATCAATGCGTCATGGAATGTACATTCTGTGGGTTCGAAGCTGGGCTAACGTGTCTGGGTTTGATTCTGTGCTAAATTACCGGGTGGATCTGTCGGTATGGTAGATCCAATGATGAACAAACTCGATTCGAGAGACTCTGACATCCTGGACGTCCTGGACGTGTCTGCGACAGCCACGAAGACCGAATCCGAGGACAATAAGAATCAATATCTTAATTAGCGAAGCCTATTTCGAAAGCTCCACTCTCCGTGACGCTAACCGTGCCGTCGGAGGGTTCGTTCAATTCCTGGAGTCCTAGGGGGATCCGGTCCGGCAACGGTAGCTTGACCGGAAGCGCGAGTCTGCGAAACCGACCGGACTTCGCCATCCCACCGGAAACTCTATTCACACGACCCTCTCTCCCTTTATCCTATACCAGCCGTAATACCCAGCGTCGGCGAACACCACCGACGCCCCCTCCGACGCCTCCTCCCACGCTGCTGATACGTTTCTGAATAAACAATAGCTCGAAAAAAAAAAAGTTGTCTCGAACTTGCTAGTCAAAATGAGTCTGAACGTCACATGTACGGATACCAAGGGGAGCATTGGGAAAATCAGGAAAATTATAGGATTCCACATATTTTCTAGGAATTTAGTTACGTTTTTCTTTGTGTCCAGAACTTTTTTTCTAATACAATTTTTTTGACGATGGTACATAAAACTTAGTTATCAAGGAAAGAAGGAAAGTTTTATTTCGAATTTATTGCCTTTTTTTTTAATACACGTAAGAAGTTTTCCAGATAATCGTGTACGTTCTTTCGGCGTATAAAGGAAAAATTCTAGAAAATCACAATCGTGCGAAACGAAGCAGAGAGGTCGGGGCAATTTCCAAAAGAGGAAGAAAAAGCTTCGAGATCCCAAAACGTGAGAGGTATACGAGGATTGCGTGTCCGAGAATTCTGATAACTATAAGGCAGAGTGCAGGATGAAGGTTCTCGATTAATATCGACGCTAAGGAAGAAGCCGAAAGCGTCGGGACGAATTAGTGAATTAGAAAGAAGAATTAGGATTGGGCGTTCGCGTTTTCCTTCTGGATTTTCCCAAGAGTCGACTAATCCGATAAAGTGGCGAACTCGCACGGAACCTCTTTTCTCCCTGTGACATTCGCTCCAATAGGATATGACGCTAAGTATTTTCTATTGACTAATAAACTGCATAGCCATTGGCGTGGGTTCGAGTAATTTCCAAAATTTCATCACAGTGTTTCATTCTCAAATTTCAATTTTTCTTCCTCCGCTCGGATTCTTACGTGCTTCCGTATTTCATACGAGGAAGTCAAAATCGAGTAAACTAGTCCGACCCAGGAGTCTCCGTATTAGCAAGGAATGAGGAATGAGGAATGAGGAATGAGGAATGAGAAACTCGGGTGGTTCAATCGGGCCTACAGTGAACCCAATTTCAGTCGAGTATTTGCTCGCGCTTTGGGTGCCGTAGGTTTGACCTCTCGTTAATCACCAAAGGGCCTGGTGAGCCAGTAGGAGTTAGGATCTGGTAGTCGAACAAGCTGTGTAGTTGACCGCAACGCCAGATCGTCGCCGTGTGGATAGGCCTTTACGCCTTGCGAGCTTCTAGAACATTCGAGATGATCCCCCAGCTCAGCCCATCCCTTTACGTGTCGGCCAATTGCGATAACGCGTTCAGATAGAACTTTATATGCAGTTTTAGGAACTTTACGAAAATCGCTACATGAAAACATTTGCTACGCGACATCTAGGAGCGCTTCTAATCGGTCGACCGAATGCTACCGTGATCTCAGGTCGTTTCCAATATCTTCATTCCGGTGCATGAATTTTTATTTCTTCGTCCATTGCCAGCTGCCCGTTATCAAATCCATGGATTTCGCTGACTTTGGTAAAACCTGCTGATACGCTTCGCTTCATAGAAACTGTCACTCTTGGAAAGTTGGCTGCTACTGCTGTTACTAGGATTAGTTAAGAAGGGTAGGAATTTAGAATGGTCGAGAAACTGAAGAAAAAAAATCACGGAGCGAATATTTGACTGGGAAAATCGATAGGTTCTGGCGTTGTCGCTCGTTGCGAATCGACCAAGTCAATGATACGTACAGCGATTTCGCGGCAGTTAGAGCTTCGCCTTGAGCCGTTGTCGCTGACTCGTGTACGCGAGCTAATGGGTGTATTAGCCAGCTTTGCGGGCAAACAGTGCTATTGCCGAATTAGGGGTGATTTAGTCTCGAATCTACTGTACTGTGCACACAGTGAGAACCAGCCCTGATGCCTCTGTAGTATCGGGTGAACCACCCTTAAATTGGAATCGTTTGTCAGCCCAAGAACAAGGCCCGTTCATAGATTCTCGTCTTTGGCAATCTATATACAGATACCAGATTGGACATTTCCGCTTAGCTAAAACAGTACCGGAAATCGGTATCTCCTGATTCGATATAATCGCTTTTGGGATTTATTCAAGATGCTTAAAGCCTCTTGACGAAAGAAGAAAAATGAGAAAATGATAGATAAAACCGATAGACTCTCAAGATGGAAGAGGATGCTGGGGTCGCAAAAGGAGCAGCAGGGTGGTTGCTTGAAAATCTTGTTGAAAAAGATTTATCTTACCCGAAATGAGGAGAGTCGACGTCGTTACAAGCTCAGCCGAGAGGTCGCCGCTGAGGTCGAGGATCAGAGGGTAAAATTGAGAGGGGGATAACTCTGCGGGGTATAAACAGAGGTGACGTAATTACTCAGATTAATATGGCCCTAAGCTTTTGGTAACCGAAGCTCATGGTGCTTTTATCTCGGGCGCAGTATCATCCGGCGCTGAGCTTTTCGTCACTCCCTGGTTATTTCGTTCCTGGCGGTTGGTCCTGGGTGATGACAGTGTTACCGAGAATACCAAGGCCTCCTGGACCCGACCCCTCGCCTTCGTTCACCGGAAAGTAATTTGAGGACGAGAGGGACCCGTTTTAAATATTACTTATCCCCAAGACTTGAATTTCCTTGCGTCAACCAAGCCGCGAGGTCCTTTGTAGGGTGCCCGTAGAAATTTCAGAAAATCTCACCCTCCGTTAATGAATCGAATAGAAGGAAGAAACGCAAGAAGCTTAAAAGGGACCTGGATCAGCAGCCCGGGTGCCAGATTACTCAGTCAAACGCGTCTTCCTGGGTCTGGGTCTGCTCTGAGGTCTCACCGGACACCCACGTAAACCACCCGAGTGAGCTGGTCCAGGTCCCTTGAAAATTTCTTTTAAATTTCTTCAAAAACTTTCTCCTTTGAAGGGTAGAGACGACATCGTCACCGTGATGACTTTCGCAATCCTCCTCCTCGTTGCTCCGAATCTTCTCAAGATTTCGGTAAGACCTCCTAGTAGCTACCCGTCCCAGCAGGTACTCCCATCCTCTCGTTGAAGGAACCCTCGAGAGTCAAGCGACTTCCTCCTTTCAGTAAAACAACCACTCCTCCTTGTAGAAGAGCCACTATTCACCCCCTAGAGCCCTTTCTTTACCGGTGCCGTAGTAGCGACCAGGGCGTCGCGGCGCAACACCGAGACAATGATATCGCGGGAAGAGAAGCGGCCGCTTTACAACTCCCGGAGGGCCTCGACGCTCTACGGCCACGAAATTAATATCATAAATAATATCGTAAAAATACCACCCCTCCTTTACCTCAGGACGTACTTCACGGGTTTGATAAAGAGTACGAGACGCTGCTAATATATATATATATACATACATAACGGTGCAATTAAATCTTACAACAAGAGTTCAAAGATGACCCAGAGGTACGAAGGGGCAAGACCAAGATACAGAGACCGTCTAAGGAAACGGATCACGTGACTTCCGGGTACGAGTACCACTGGGAGAATCGTCGTCACAGTGTCGAAACGTGACGCTGATGACGACGCAGCCAGGATGACGAAGGTGACGAAGGAACAATAGATCCCAAGCGTCTTTTCGCCCAGGCCTGTACCCTGAAGTCCTGGGTCCCCCTCCCCCACGACAAAAGGCACCGCAGCGGCTTCGCATAATGCTTCAGCACCCTGAGTGGGATACGGGCGACACACGCAACACCCCTCCCCCCTGACTCCCCTCCTCTTTAGGACTTAATGCTACCTCGAATGGCAATATAATCAGCCTGATGGTACAAAGCATCGAGAAGCAAGGAAACGGAGCGTACGGTGTAGTGAGCAGCGAACAGCCAGAAGGCAGATGCGCGGCATCCACATTGAAGTTAACGCAGCATCAAATGCTGATGATACAGACGATATGATATACGCGTCACGTTAATTCGCAGCATTGTCTTCCTATAGAAACTAGACGAAGCCACAGGTAGCAGTCGGTGGGTACCGCAGCATCCCTTATATTCCAAGAGAAGATCAGCGGATACTTGATATTGGGTCAGAAGGGGTTAGTTCTTAGCCGATTAAAATTTTTTTCTCTTATAATTGGTTTTTATTGATTCGATCTATTCTTTTTATTGTCGACGTCAGTCGATTCCTATTCGCTATGTGATAGCTAAGGATTGATAAGAGGGTAGGAAAGAGCGTATACTCTCTACTGGGAAAATTATTCAGGGACACCCTTATTTAATCGAGTCGAGTATCTCCCGTTTATCCCATCGACGTGGCGTCGGCGTCGGCAGTGGCGGCGCTCATTAAGTTTTTGGTTGAGTGCCAGAGCCTAGTAGATCCCAGGCCTGAGATCTCTCTGGGATAACTGCGTCCTCAAAGGGTTAGTCATTGGGCTGGGCCCTGCGGCAATGCCAACAGTTAACTTAACTGAGGAGTGACTGAGGGTGGGTGGACCTTTCGAAGCTACGGAGGAGGAAGAAGAAGAAGAAGAAGAAGAAGAAGAGGAGATGCTGCATTAGGACGGGTCCAGGACGGCACTTAATGGAATTAAAAGTAAGCCTAGATAGCGCGAGCTTCGGTTTATCTCGGTAAATAGCTCGTTACGCTGATCTCCGTGGGCCTTGGTGGGCCTTAGCTCATTATCCAGCGGATGCCGAGGGAGCAGACACAGCAGACATGGAAAATCTTCATTTTATATTTTCATCAAAGCGACATAGTCCCCGGCTCCAAAGGGGCAAGCTCAGTCCGGATACAGATTAAAGGAGGCTGTGCATCGTTCACCAGGGAATTCCGTGATATTTAGGTAAATGGGTCAGAAACTATCGTTCTGCGTTTCCACCCCATGTAACAGAGTCGACATAGACAAAGAATGCAACCGGAAGAAATTGGGCCCCGTTTCCATAGAGACGCGACGGGATAACTCGGTGGAACAAAACTTTGTATTTTATGAGAAAGCACATGGACGTCGCATCTCTTGCATCCGAGATGATAACGATGATCACCCAGGACCGGAAGTGGGTATACCCTGAGTCTCCTGGTTGCATCACTTGTACCAGATGAACCAAAGTCATCCCTTAGAATTATTTTATTTTTTAACCTGTCCCAACCCCTGGTCTTCTCGCGACTTTACTGGCGTCGTAAACTCCGAGTACATAAACGAACTCAGTCAATAACTGGGACCGCGACTTCGGAGGGTCAGGCAGAGGCAACCCAGTAAGCAGATAGGCAGACTGTCAGCCAGGGTTGAATTTACCGACACTTATTTTACACGGGGGGCGGGGGTCTGAATAGAGTTACGACTTATTAAAAACGTCCATCCGAAGATGATGGGGAAGAGGAAGACGAAGAGATCAGCTCCAGGGATTTCTAGTCTCCTACCCAGGTAACTTCTTGGTAAGAGTCGGCAGACTGTACCGAAGCCGATACCAAATCTCACCACTGAATTCGCACCATATAATTCAGGATGCTGGGCATCTCGCCATTGGTTACTCCCAGTGTCCGGGTTAGAGCAGAGCGAAGATAACTGCGTCGCAGAATGGGGATGAATAATGAAGTAACTCGGGCCCTGGCCGGAAGGCCAGGACGTCCCGGCGACCCGAAGACCCGCGACCCTGAGATTAGCCTTGAGTTATGGCGTTAAGATCACATCTAATTGTATCAGTCGGTCCGCTATCTGTCCATCTGCCTCAGCAACTTCCTGCTCTCGGTACCTTCGCAGCCAGCTAAAATCCAGCCGACCACCCTTCCAACGATTTTAACCCCCCATCGACAACCAGCTACCCCATCTAACCTGCTTACTCGGCCCTCCTTGCCTTCCGTCTCTTCCACCCCATTGACCAGGACCTTAAACAACCGACCACCACCGATTTCCTTAATCTTGCTCTGCCCTGGGTTCGCTTCGCGTCTCTACCTCACCGTTCGCTATACCCCGTGGACAAATTAACCGGGGTAATTTACAGTGGACCTTTAATGAGGCCGATCGTCGCTTAAGAATTTTTAAAAAAATTTTCCTTTAGGTCCAAACTAGCGTTATCCTTACCAGACAGCCATCTCAAATATTTCAAGTCTCGCTGAGGTAAATACCTATGCTCTGTGTAATCTCTGGAGAGCTACGTCACGAACCAGAGCAAGGTATGGGAAAGGGGAGGGAAAGAGACAGAGTCTATAATGGTTTCCTCGAGGCTCATCCGCGCTTCTAGGACGCCCAGCTAACGTTCATCCCTACGTACACGTACTCATTTTCCAACTATACACACACCTGCCTATATATGTATATACGTATGCAACACACACGTCTAACACATACCGGGTGTTTCCTCAATTATTTCCCCGAGTTCCAACTCTTGACTTCGTGGTCCGCCGCGGGTGTTTCCTCCGCCGGAAACCAGTACCGTAAATACGACCGGGGTGCCCCTCAAGATAGATCGTGATCTCGTACTCATTTCTCGTTTATTCTTATCAGGAGGATCTGCGATCACCGTTACAATTCATAGATAGGCATCGATATTGTGACTGGGTCGTTTTAATCATTCTTTCAAATTTCGATAAAATTCTCCTGAGCAGTTGGTACGGGACACCCGGTACGTGTCTGGTCTAGGAATATTAGTGGGTTTGAGCTGCGAAGGAGGCGAAACCATAGAGGACTAGAGAGGACTAGAAGGACTGGCTAAGGCTAGAGAGAGAGAGAGAGAGAGAGAGAGAGAGAGAGAGAGAGAGAGAGAGAGAGAGAGAGAGAGAGGACTAGAGAGGACGAGGAAGCATTAGAGGGCTGGAGATGATCACTGAGCGCACAGCACTAATCAAGACGCATGATTATAGGCCCCAGAGCGCTCACCAGGACACCAGCTACTATCCTAGGAAAGCATCTCCTACGGCTTTCCTATTTCCTTCTCCTAATACTCGTTCGGTCCAAACTCAGATTACAAGAAGTTACGTGGTTTTTGATCGAGGATTCTAGTACCGGAAACCACTGGCTCCACTTTTGATGATGGTTGGACCTTCGAGAAATAGAAGGACAAACACAAGAATTCACACTCTGACAATTTAATCTTCAATTTTTTAGACAAACCTAACCTAACCCTGTCCGGTCTAAATTATTTCCTCATAAACAAGTCAATGTTCCATTATGGCATACAGACTGATTAGAACTATCGCTATGCTTATTATCCATCACGATTAATACTTAAGATTCGCGATAAACGTACAATAAAAATGTTAACCTAAAAACTCATATTCATCAGCTAGACTGTTTCCGGTCTCAATGCCTTATCAAGATCCTCATGTGACGTCTTGTGAAATTCCTTGGGTTACATCTCTATTTGAGGTTGCTCTAAGCAAGTTAGCACAACCCCAACGTATCGCGTTAAATTATGCTCACTGGCATAGCCTACGTGCGAATTCACCCTTGAGTACAAGGTAACCCGCATGCAACCACCGTACTCAGCGTTTAAGTACCTAAGGTAGGCTGCTTCGGTGCAGTTTACATGAAATTGTTTAGTATCCAAATTCATATGATTAGAGTCGTATATATTAGCGTTAGCTAATATTTAGCAGTGATTCGACTCAGGGGGTTCCCACGTGGAGGATTGCACCTCTTGCCATGAAGTTCAGAGGGTGGCGTATGGCCGGGGTCAGTCAGGCTTGAAAGATTAAAATATATACGAACCTTGATTAGAATATACGCGAATTCCCATGTAACTGGACAGTAGTAAAAGCCAGTAGAGATCAGCCGGCATCCAGTCGAACGGATTAGGAATGGCGAGCTGTACCAACAGACTCTCTACAAATGGCAGCCTTATATTATACTCAGTCTATATGCACAGCGTGTTTACCCAATTTCGCTCTATGGACATTTAGATAATTTAGATATCGGCGCCCGGTTTTAGACGCCGAGCACCCTAGGCGTCGTTCTCCCATCCCGTACCTTTATGGAATTTCGGTAACTCCGAGTCCTGCGTCTTTCTAATCTCTTAGTCTATTTCACAGTGCACAGTCACTGGGTGGAATGGATGCTGCGCGAACTTGGATCTCTGTGACCCTTCAACTTTCTCTCGACGACCTTTCACCTTTTCCCTTATGCCGTCACTCGCGAATCTTACCCACTCGTCTACTTCTTTTGGAATTCATCTCAAAGTTTTCATCGATGGGCGATGGGGATGCTGTGTGCGTAGGGTACGTATGGAAGGTATCGGCGTCTACTTTGAGCTTTCATCTCGAGAAGATACGTGCATGTAGAATGGATTCGAGAGTGGAGATCGAGGGTACGCGCATTTGCTTTTATTTAAATTGTAAGTTAGAGACTCTTATGGGTGAGGACGGTTAGGAAGCTTTTAGCGAATGGAAAGAAATGTTTGCGCTAAATGATTTTGGATCCCATATGGAGATAAAGGTGGAGAAGATTCTTCGTGGGGTAAGAGAGAGGAAATACTTATGGACAGATTGATTCCACCCCTAGCAGGAAGTACGTCATCTTCGCCATCCACAAGGTTGGTCCACGAAGTCTTTTAGGGTTTTGACTTTGCGATTCTGATTTGCGTATGTATGGGGGCTGCCAAGGGATGCTCCTGCCAATATGACAATCAGGTCCAATGGAAGGGATGCCAATGGTATCACCCTTATTTTTCGCACGTTTAGAAAATCGTTCATCCCCTTGTCAGGTGTACCAACCCGATGGCGACGGGGTTTGGGTACGTAGACGGCTCTTCTTTACTGTCTAGGGTCCCCGAGGTTGCCTTTACTCATTCCCTAGTCTAGGGAAATGGTTGAGCTGTTTCGACGCAACCCTCTACCCAGGGGGTAGGAAAGTACGAGAGGGTGGTCCGTAGAGGTCCACATTTGCATACTCGTCAGCTGTGCTTCCTTCAACTTTTCCGCGACACACCTCTTCCATACCACCCACCCACCCCCTGCTTCCTGGTTCTGCTCCAACCCCCCTCCCTAGCTGCTAGTGGGCGAGAGAGGGTGCCGCAGCACATGCCCCTGCATCCTACTCTTCCAGGAGGGGCGTCAGAGGGTTGCCACGACGTCGGGCTAAGAGAAAAGCAACCCTGTATTTCTAGTCCCGATTCATAATTGCAAATTTCCTCGCCTTATTTATGCAACCCACCCTTGCGTGCCGTGCGCGCAACACCGCCCCGCAAATACACGTAGAGATCCTGACGCAGCATCCTTTATCCGCTATTCGGAGATCCTTCGCGGCAAAGCGATTACCTGTGTGTTTTTACCGTGTGGTTATAAATTCTGGGGGGGGGGGGGGGGAGGTTTGTGCAATTTTTCTCTCTTTATGGGAAAAATAGGGAAAAGAAAAATAGATGGGGTCGGCTGAGGAGTATAGGCTCCAGGACTATCCGTCAAATTTTGAAAGATCCCGAACGAGCTGGCAGCCAACCAGTGATGACTTAGAACGGAGAATCGAGAGATTAGCCACCCTTGCTGCTTTGAACCCTCTTTGCCCTTTCACCCTTCTAACCTTCCTATCGAGTTATGAGAATCTTTCGCAGGATGCTGCCGTCTGCTTACTTCCTGACTGTATCTACGCTCACGAAGACCGAAGTCGGATCACGCGCGGTACGTCGTATATTTTCACTTTGGCACACGTGTCGCGACGCCTACGAAAATCCGGCGTCGCTGCGCTTCGGTCGCCGATAGTATCGTCGCGTTTTCAATCGTTAGGCGAAATATCGGGCGATACAGAATTCCCCGCCCGAGATCCCTGAATAAATGGAGATACGATGATGCGCTCGGGCTATGCATTATGCATTGGCCGACGGTGACGGCTGGCGGAGTTCACGCCGACTGAAAACCCATTCGGAATCCGAGAAGCGTTTATACGGACGGCGACGCCCTCCGTCGTCTATCGTTTCTCGACTTCTCGACTTCCGGTGCATTCAGCATCCTTGGACCATTTGTTGGATGGGCGATGGGAAATTGGTACGGAATTTTTTAAGGGACTTTTGTCTACCTGGACTGTCGTTGTCAGACGTGGGTTGTGCGACGGAGCAAAGGTGAGGCGGTTGAAAAATGAAATACGAAAGGGAATAAGGTTAGAAAAAAAATGATTAAGAGAGAGAGAGAGAGGTCAGAAAGTAATCGAATTTCGACTCTCTCGACTGTGTCAGATGTAAATACGATCGGCGGGCGATGCATAATACAGGGAAACCAAAGGAGACCTCAGAAAAATGCTAAAACTCGAGAGGATCGGGACGTCCCGACGCCGGGCGTCACTCAAAAATCACTTTGGCACGGTCGCCCCGAGGATTTACATAACGCTTCGTGTTTATATTTTACTGAAATATTTATCAAGCTGGATTTAAAATCAGTCTGGCCGTGCTTCAGGGGGTTGGTTATTTCCATGATACACACTGGGTATTCATACCTTATCAGATAAGGTAGTTTCTGGCTGATAACGATTAAAGCGCATACTCGTCTAGTAAATATGTGTAGTATCATCATAACATTCATGTATATATAGTTGAGTCTGGCGTACCTCGAGTTTTCCACCCTTGAGCGTAGCAGTTTGCCCCATAATCACGTTTGTTTTATGGGCCGTTACGCCGCCAGATACTTTAACTAATTGTATAATTGCTTCGAAGCAGGCGTGGGGCTGGCGTCGCGACGCGTACCGTCGCTTTGGCTCTCGTCGCGTCCGGTCCACGGTTCAACTCTTTTATACCATAGAGAGAAGAGGGGTTGTCGTGACGCTCGGTGCTTACGTTTTAAATGCCTCCCCCGTAAATAGGACGACCGCCGTTGCTTAATTCGCTTGGCCACTAATTGCACGCGTTTTAATTTGCGAAAACCAAGCGACGTTCCATTGGCCACCCCTTTGACCTCTCGCCCTTAAATACTTCACCTTTTAGCGAGCGCCACCCTGTTATTTCGACTCTTCATTTTTTTTTTTTCCCAGCATCCCCATCCGGACCATATCCACGAGACGTTCCCATCCCAATTTTCTCATGTTCTTCACGAGCATGACGTCTACGTCGAATCTCGACTGCACGTTTTCCACCCTCAGGAGGTAGCAGGAGGCTCGCTCGGTTCATCAAATATTTGCTCAATCACCGCAAAGACATTTCACTAACTTGCCGACTATGGATCGTTCTCCACCTCTCGAGACTCCTCTTCTCCAGCGAGGATCCTGGAAGATTTCACTCCGTCCTCCCTGGTCCACCCCCCCCCCCCCCCTAAGAACCCATCCCGCTGCGCGCGAACGACGTCCTATATTGTAAGCCGGGAGAATGGTTTTATAGGAAAAGTCAGCATTGACATAAAGCTCATGAATATATTCTATTCTGGAAGGGATGCTGGGGGTAGGTAGCTGCCGGTGCCAATAGCACCATGGACCAGCGTCGAAGATCGTCACCACCCTTGGTTTCATCCCTACGCAATTCCTCCCACTCGGCCCTCTCGCGCAAGGAAAGGCAAGAGTTACTTCTAGCTCTGAAATTGTTTTCCCTCCCGTGGTCCATGGGAGTTCAGCCCTTAAGGAGGCTGAGGCCGATCGCCATTGTGTTGGCGGCAGTGAGAAACCTCGAAGTCGATCGGGTTCTAAAGAAAAGGAGTCCGTAGGGGTGGTTAAGGCCGGGGGGTGGGTTCGAGAGAAGCTGAAGGTAAACGAGAGAGAGAGAGAGAGAGAGAGAGAGAGAGAGAGAGAGAGAGAGTCAGACTGAGACCCAAGTTAAAACGAATACAAGAGAGAGAAAGCAGGTACGGCGAGAGGGGGATGCGAGTCAAGGTATAAGGGTGAGAACGAGAGAGGAGGGGTGCGAAAGACGCCGAGTTAAAAACGAGCCTCCTGAAAAGGGCAAGCGACGTTTCGCGACAGAGGCTTAATTAGGGGAGGTTTTTAGAGAGCTCCTCGATCTCCATCTTTGGTACCCAGGACCAGCAGCCCCACCCCTCTCCCCCCCCCCCCAAACCGCTCTGGTCCACCCTCATTTTAAATCACGTAACGCGAACCCAAAACGAATGCTTCGGGCTCCCAGTTGGGGTGGTATGGGTTTCATCGGGAGGGGGTGGGGGTGGGGGTGGTTTCTCGCCAAGCTGGGAATTACCTTCGGCTGAATTGATCAAAGCTGTTTAACGTAGCTTCCTATTAAAGAAATCCATAACCGCTTTGGCGGTTTTCAAAAGCCTCGACCTACAAACCAGAATGCTCTGATCCTCCCAACCACCCCCCTTTCGCCCTTTGACCTCCTTACGCCTATTGCTTCGCGCCAGACCTAAACTCACCCATCGGTTCCCTCGAACCTTACACAGATTTACGCTGGATCCTGGTCTCTACTTAGGCCGTCGGTTTACCATTCAAATGTACAGAAGCTACTGATTGCCGTTGGCTAAATTGACGCCGTTTATTACGTCACGTCTGATTCCACGTCCGTAACGACGAGGGCGGGCCATATCGTTCGTGATGGTTTTTTGTAATTTAATTTAAAATATATTCTACGACATAAAAAAAAAAGTCTCAAAATGACTTCTGCACTCCGGAGACTGAATTTGGACAGATCGGCTGGATTGGGTTGGATCATTGAGTGGGCGAGTGGGCGCGAGACGCAGTTACGGAAGATTAGCAATTCATGACTGCGCGCTTGTTATTGTCATGGAGGGCTCCTCTACATTTAGCACAGTGGCAACACAATGGCAATAATAATAATTAAGAAACATCGTAACGGCAGCATATTTGGCCCCACCCTTGTACAGTTGGCTCGGGTCCTCATGGCAAACCCCTGGCTTCATCCCCTACGTAACCATTGCTACGTTTCATCCCCTGCGTTACACTGCAAACCCTGACTTATTTTCTCTCATGGTTTTTCTCGACCTGTATATGCCTCTCTCTCTCTCTCTCTCTCGCTCTAGTACACGGGAAGGTAACTGTCCCCTCTTCTCTGTCGCTCTCTCACCTAATCTCGAGCGGGTGCTTGTTAAAAACGCCCGTGAATATAAAGAGTTGCATTATTAAAGAAGTTCGCGCGACTATAACAAAAAGTTTCGGGTAGCCAGAGAAGCCGAAGGGAGCCTGGATGGAAGGACTGCTGGACCGGTGAATTACTTCAGCGGGTAGGTACGGGGGGATGAAAAAAAAAAAAAAATAAAAATAAGCTAACGCGACACTCGGGTCTTAAGACGGTTAAAGCAACGAGGGATGCTGTACAAGGGATGTATTCGGATCAGTCGATATTATGAATTTTGGAAAAATTTTAAGGGTAGTTTTGGACCGGGTCCTCACCCGCTTAGACTTTGCCGGTCTTCTTCGAATCTACGACGGATACCAGGGGTGTAAGAAAGTAGGGGAAAAAAACAACGAAGGAAGAAGCAACGGCGCGTAATTAGCATAACGACACTAATTAAAATACAAATGAAGAGTCTTAAGACGCTCTGGCCGGGTGACTCATTATCACCGAGACGTCGGCGTCGGCCTCTCTTGGGTTTTCTATATACCATTTGGGCCCATCCTGCGAAACCCTCTTTGGGATCTTCCTCCACATTTTACTGACACTACCAAAGCTAATTATATTTAATCGCATCCTCGGATCGTTCTAAGGTACCGCCATAATGGTTTAGTTGATTAACGCGAATAGAGTATAGCTCGAGAATAAAAATGTAAAATAGTTAAGACGGACGCGGTATAGGGAGGTAAGGGTTGCTACGGGTTCTCAGCCGAGGATGCAGATTGAGATTGCAGGAGATACCCGCAAATCGGTAAATTCGCTAAATTCGCTCGCGCGAGCTTCCCTTTGGCTTCTGCACCCTTATTTTTCGGGTTCGGCCAATCAGAGTGAAGCCAAGCGAATCGGAGCGAATCAGAGCGAATCGGTATGATGCGTTAGAACGGGCGATTGGTTCGAAGGTTATGGCACTACACCTACGTATATACTAACCCCAATAACTCTATATACATATACAGACACAGTAAACCGGAAGAAGCTGCACTAACGGAAGTAAGGAACCTGGGAAATCTAGTAGGATGGATAACGATAGGATATAGGAGCATAGAAGCAGTATCGTAAAGTATTCTATTTGCCAGGGTAATCCTGGTCTCACGCGAAGCCATCCCCTAAACCTGCTGAACCTTCTGAACCACCCCCCCTCCCCCCCGGAACTCTGACATCCCTTTCCCTTCTGCAGCCCATATCGATAAATATGATTGAAAGAACGTCGGACCTCTCCTGACCTAGCCCGAACTTGCTGGACCAAAATCACTTCTGTCATCTCGATATTATATTTTCATCCCTTAGCTTGTATCCTTTCCTAGCATGCCCAACCCCCTTAAAAATGTCCACGGAGACGCATAGAAATGTGTAATGACAAGAAGCGGAGTGCTAGGTAAATATTAAGGGGTTGCTTGGCCAGGAGGAAAGAGTGGTCAGTGGTCCACCCTTAGTGGTTAAGGGTGAAAGGTAGTCGTGCGGCACGCGTCAGCATCCCCGTTGGTCCAGGAAAACTCGAGACTCACTCGGCTGCTCGAGTCACGTTGTTAAAATCTCATAAACGGAAGGGAAAGGTCGAAGGTGAAGTTGGTTAGGGGTGGGGCTGGGGTGGGTTGAGATAAAAGGGGGTGGTAGCAGAGGGTAGTTTGAAGTAGTAGGCGAAGGTGGTGGGTCTGGCAAGAGGCACGTGGTTTTAGCCTGCCGTGCACGTACCGTTAATCCTGCTTGGTGCTTATATATCCTCTCACCCTCTATAGTCCCGGGGTGTATACACCCGCTCTTGGCAGCATCCTCATTCTCACCCCTATTTGGGGTCCAGAGGCACCCCCTGGCCATGGCAAGGGGTGTACTTTCTCACTCGACTCTCTCCCGCTCTCCTCTCTTTCGGTTGACACTTAATTTCCGTTATTCGTACGCAGTCCTCGGTGCGCACGCTTCACGTCACGCTCCAGCATCCCGAGCATCAGAAGCATCACCAGTACCAAACATCCCCGTGCTCTTCGTCATTCTCTTGGTTAAAACCACCCTTATTCCCTCGTTTCAGCTGGTATGCATCCTTAGACAACAACCCCTCCCCTCCATCGACGGTGCTTCCTGTGTATCCAAACAGGACCCCCTGGCTGATGCTGGTACAGCGCTTATCCAGCATCCAGATTTCATCCCCTGAAATGGGACGGTATCAAAAACACGCTCGGGTTACGTGTACAGCGACGCCACTCGACGTCGGATGAACGACGCTGACTCTTCAGCGTCAAACCCACCTTCGCTACGAGACTTCTCTCGAGATGAAGACGCGTCCCTTTATCTCCTGGAATTTTCCAACCCCTAGAAATAACACAGACGTTAATCAGGAGAATGGTTATAGGAGTCGAGTGTGAAAATCACCCTCGTCCGCTGGCCGAGTATTACGAGAATAAGGATCGGAGATACCCAGTGGGGAATGGGCGTCGTCGACGTCGGAGGCGTCGTCGCGAGGTTTACATTGTCGTAAAATCTCACGGAATTTACATGAGGAGTGCTCGCAATAAAATATTGATGCGGTGGATTTGAATGCTGGGGGATGTCCGTCCTCTTGGGTCCCCATCGTGGTCGTTCTTATCGATAAGGACGAGGAGAGTATCGTCGGGAGACCAGAAAGACGTCCAAGGACATTTTGACGTCCATATGAATTCATAATGACACCCTCGCCAAAGAGTTATCGGCTACGAGAATCTCGACCAATCGGAACGATTAGTTCCCGAATTTGACCATCGACAAAGTCAGTCTGTCTTGGGACACCGATCGGGG
>JARQTH010000088.1:436375-527182 GCA_030142595.1 Trachelus iudaicus
CGGTTAGGTCCGCTACGTTTTCGATCGATCGATCGCAGTTTCCGGCAGTATTTGCCCGACGCTCGCTCCGACCCTCTACCTCCAGTTGCGTTCTACGCGATTCCAAAAATCGTTACAATATTGGCATTTTTTTTTGTCACGCGACTTCAATGTTAACGTTCGTAAGGATTAATCGTGGCACTTGCCGACTCCTGGTGGCAATTCCAAGAAGACTCTGAAACTGCAGCGTCGTATATGACACTGTCGTATTACTCGGGGCCAGTTAACGCGTCCTGGAATTGCCACGAGGAAGGGTTTCTGGATAGCGCGAGGAATAGACGTCTGAGGTAGCTGCCAGCTGGCAGATTGCCGTACCACGGTTCACCAGCCTACCCTTGCTGCTCTTCGCTTCCATACTGCCACCCTTATTGGCCCCCTTCGCGCGACCGCCGAACCTCTCGCGAAATATTAATTAACGTTATTAACGCCCCACCTTCGAACCCTCTTGCGAGCCAGTCCTGCCTGACTCTCTCCCTCTCTCTCTTACTCCTCTATTAGTCTCGTAGTCTCTACAGCTCTCTTGCTCCAGGATCAGCATCAGCCCTTGGAGCCCAGCCCAGGGAAAAAAAGCCATTATCGTAAATCATCGTTTTCCAATAACGCTGCCAGGCCTCTTTACCGCTTCTCCAACGCGCCGCGGGGCTCTTTTTTTTATTCCTGCTCAACCGTACTAAGTAGCGCCGCGACGCGAACCCGATGGAAGGTTTCCTTGAGGAAATCTACGATTTTAAGGCAAAACCACCCACCGCAAAGATCAAGTGCCTCTTATACAGTTTACGCCATTTTGCATTATTAGTCCAAAATTAATGACAATTATTTTTACTGTTTGAAAAATTTTTGAATTTAGAATTTGTATAAAAAACGGATTCTCTCGGGAGTCTTAGAAGCTGTTATCAGACCGACGCCTGGCGTCCAGTACAGACGAACGGTAGATGGGTCAGAGGTAGCCACAATTAACGAACTTAGATGAGTGAAGGAAAGAGCAACGGGAGGAGGCTGGGGTCCTAATGTCGAGATGGGTTTCGGGGATGATCCTGAGATGGATCTGCTGGGCGACGTCGTTCAGGCTTTCCAAGCACGTGGTCCAGTGCTAACAGCATCGTGGCCGCTATCGAAGAAGGAACCGCTTCAAGAGTCCAAGGTAGCAATCACCCCAGGGGGGAGGTTAATGCCATCAGGAGCAAACAAAATATAAAGTAGGTACCAACCTGCTAAGTGAGCCCCGGGCAACTAACCGAGACTGGACGCCTCGAAGCTTCGAAGGAAGCACGGACGCCGGGCGTCCGTCGCATACCAAAAACCAAAGAATTCTGTTTCCTTTTAGAGACGTATATATAGGTATATACATCTGTATCAACCGCAGAAGACGGTATCAGGCAGCAAAAAAAAAAGACCGGAAATAACCCTGAATAATCTTCTCATGAAAAACATCTGGAGGTGGTCCATTCTACATGAAAATTCCGACTAGTTCGAATATTTGAGTTAATAAGTTTTTGCAACCGTCTTCTTCTCTCTTTTAACGTTCTCCGTGTTCGCCGCGCTCTCGATTCTCTGGTTCCGCTCGGTGCGAGAGCGACGAAGAGAGCACGAGAGCTGGTAGAAAATAAACGCAAGAAAATCTTATCCGAGCTCTCTCTCTCTCTCTCTCTCATTTATTCTTTCTCTCCCTGTCCCATTCTTTCCTGGTCTCTCCCGGTCTCGACGGCGGCTCAGCCGTCGCCTCCTTCATAATTTGATTGTTTTAATTAAATTTCGCCGTGGAATCGCTTTACGTTGGGCACACTGGGCCCCGGCACAATGCAAACTATGACGTGTACCGAATGAATTGGGATTGGAATGGCAAATGGGAGTGGGGAGGGGGAGGGAAGGACGCCAGGCGTCTTGAAGTAAAATCTCGAGCAAAGGGAGAGGGTGCAACACGCGTCGCTTACTTTACGACGTATTCCCAGGAATTGAAACCGCCAACCGGAAATCGGCTTGGCCCACGTTTCTGCAAAATTTCCACTTGCAAATTTTCATTATATTTCAAACCACCCCTCGACGCTTGCCAAAATCATCCCCCTTTTTCCTATAATTACCCCATATACAGTATCGGTACCCTAGTTCTTACGAAGAATCCGGGTCTCTTTATTCTTTTAACTATTTTACCTCTTCAGTCCTCAAGATCGGTTTTCACGAAAGGGTCGCTCGGCTGCATTTTCCGCCCTTGATACCACCGAAGGGTGCAGACGACCGCAAGGAACTCCATGGCGACTTCAAGAGACCCGCCGCTCCGCATATTTCTCGAGATATTGGAATTTGTCGCGGTTACTTACTTCGAATTATCTCCCGTACCAGCTATTCCGTCGCGAGCTACCCTCCACCCCTTACCACCACCACCCACCCCCCCCCCCGATAACCACCCCTTCATGCTCCACGAACTAATCCACCTCCCTCAACGTTACCGTGGGCGCCATTATCAGACTTCAGCCTGGGACTATCCCTGTTATACGAAACTTCGTACGAGCTTTAAGGCACGGCTAAGGGATGAATATTTTAAAGGTAGTTAAGGTCCAGGCTGACCCTGAAAATTCATACAGATACGAATGTACCGATGGACCAGATTCTCTTCGCTAATTATGAAAAGGACGCGCGGCCTCTCTGACAACAATTTCCGCGTGTATACGCAGCTGATAAATCTGATTACACAGCCATTATCAGGCTTTACTTTGTGATTTCAAACAAAAGCGAGGATCCCAATGACGGGAGGGTAGCTGCGGCTGCCGAGGGTTCGCGGCGCGGAGGGGTGGGGCTGGGTGGCACTTCTTCCGCCTGACTCGTCGCCGAGGGGATGAAAAATTTAGATTGCACCGTGACGGAGAATTAGGAAGGGGATTGCCAGCGGGATCGAGATCAGACTTTAAAGGGCAGGATCGGCAGGATTTTCTAGGGAGGATGTGACGTCTTTCCCCGTAAATCGACTAATTACGATTACCCCAATAGCCACCCTCGAAGTTCCTCTCAAGTGACCCGTGCTACGAGAAATCAGAAAGCGGAAGTGGATGGAGGGTCGTTGCGATATCCGATATAGATCATAGAGAGAGAGAGAGAGAGAGAGAGAGAGAGAGAGAGAGAGAGAGAGAGAGAGAGAGAGAGAGAACGAAGGGTGAGATTTTCTCGCGGTAAAGAATAAGCGAATTTTATCATCCCCCCCCACACCCCCTACCAACCCTTATCGCGATATAAAAATTTGCACGGTGATAAATCTGTGTCAATTACACTTTCTGGGAATGGCAGTCGACTCGAATTCTCGTTCTCCATTTGGACAACCCCTGCCACTTTTAGGGGCGGAGGGGAGGGGGTTGCTCACTCTATTTCCCTCTTCTCTGTGCTCGACTTCATTGAAGTCGCTCGAGAGGCTTCAGAGCGCCCCCCCCCCTCCGGGATTTTTAACCCCACCCCCCACCCCACCCAAGTCTCGGCACTCGACGACTCGAATGCGCATTTTTACTAAATTAAAAAGTATCGTGTGACTGCGCCAGAATGCTGGGGTTGCTCCTCTAAAGCGTTCTTAACCCCCTTAACCTCCGCGCCGAGTCCTTTAACCCTCTCCTGGTCGAGCTATTCTCTCTTGCTCCTCGCTCTCTCTCTCTCTCTCAGCGTACTCTTTCTTTTTTTTTTTCTTCCCCTATCCTCTCGACTCCTCGAGTCCCCTCCGAAATTGCTACCCTTGTTTGCGTTTAATGCCTCCGCTATTTTTTCCTGGCTCACTTCTGCCGGGCCTTCCCCCACCTCCCCCCCCGACGACCTTAAAAAGACGAGCGCTCGCAGCGCCACTCCGGTTTACTCATTTTCACCGGCGAAGAAGATATCGGCTAACTCGGGCTTGTTACTTTTTGTCTTTTTTTTTTTGACCCAGCAAAGTACATTCCAACTCCATTTACCCTAAAATACACTCATCCCTTAAGCCTATCCTCTTCCGTACCCCCCCAAAAAATGCTTCAGCACCCGCTTCGGAAATACCTATTCGGTGCTGTAACTTACGCGTATCCACGTGTTTTAAGTATAGAAGGAAATGACGTAATTGTTCCCACCCCCCTCTTCCTCGTTACATTTCAGAACCACCGAAACCGTACCGGCTGTCCTGTTTACGAATTCACGTAATTCCACAACCCACCCCCTGTTCGGACAGACGCATTTCCCCGGTGGGCAAGAACCCTGCGTAACGCAACAGGACGCAAAACGCAGGCGTCTTCCGGCGAACCCTTTGTTGTAAATACTTGGCCGGGCGACTGCGGTCCGATGGAACTCGGCATTGCCAACGAGTTCAGGTTCGCCCCCTTACGAAACCCCCTCCTGACCACCCCTCGCGTATTTAATTTGTAAAAGTATTTCGTTATTCGCTCGGTCAGAGGGTGGCCAAAGGATACCATCCCTTGCACCCTTACTATCGTGTCCCGCCAACCCTTCGTTCATAACCGAAAACATTCGACTGCGGTACACACCTGATTCCACCCCCTGGGAGCAACCCTTAAAAATCTTCGAACAAGGTGCTTCGTTCTCGACTCTTCGTGGTCCAGGGTGACGGAGTCGAGATATAATTTTCGTTGATACGAGGGATGCATCTTTGCTGCTCGATTCTTTTTAAAGTAAAATTTCGTGTGAACGCACCCTTAGTCTCTGCCGTGTCTGCCCTGCTCGGGCTCGTTTCACTGGAACAATGCGAGGGGGTAGCTAGATAGGTAGCGGCACGTGCTTCGTTGTAATAAAAAAAAAAAATATCGGACTGTGTCGGAGGTAAAAACCAATAAAGGTTGGAAAGCATGTTCACGTGCGTTGGTGGCAATGGGGGGTGGGTGGGTGGGGGGGTGGTGGTTGCGGTGGAGGTTGCTGCAAGCGGTATCCGGTTTGGGAGAGACGGGAGTTCTTGCTAAAACAAACCCACCCCCGTAAAAGAGTGGTCGATGGGGGGTTGAGCCGCTGTGGGTTAGAGAGAAGTGGTAAAGAGGGAATTTGCAAGGGAAAAGTTGAGTGAGAGAGAGAGGGAGGGGGGTGGGGTTGGATGCCAGAGGGTCGGCAGTCCGGTTTATTTTGGTACATGAGAAGGGAGGCTGTTGGCTCAGTCACGAAGTCAGTTTTCTACCCCATTCTCAGGCTGCTTCAGCGTACGTTTCGAATGTGTGTTATCGGTCTTATCAGTCGCGCTACACGTGCTGCACCTATTGCACGCACGTAACAGGTAACTTGGGTAACCGTAAGAACTTTTCGTTCGTTTTTTCGTTCCAGCATCTTTTGGCTACTTTTAGATACGCGTCTCCCTGAGCGCAGATTAAGGTCGTTTCCTCCCTTAAATATTCATCCCCTTGGAAAACCCTGATAAAAATAAGAAAGAGACCCTTGCGGCCAAACGTATATTCAAACCCCGTGGAATTAGCACAGCGCCTGCCACTGTCACTGTGACGTACGCCGTCTGAAGAGCGAGCGGAATTTTACCGTGAGGATAGATCTGAAGGATTAAATTTCAAAAATTATTAGTTTTTCGTGTTTCAAAAAAAAAAGACACGGAAAAATTTATTTTTCATTTACGAAAGAACAATTGATCTTCCTTAATTAAATCGACGACTGCGTTTTCGGGTGTATCGCGGTACTTTCAATAATATCGTATACAAGCTCAATGGAATTAGCAAAGAGAATCGCTGTCAAAAAGTTTCACCGGCGGACGGGGCTGATGTTTAAGGGTGATTTTGAAGCCGGACTTTAAGCCTCTTACACACTTCGGAAAAATTCTTAAGCCGGACAAAGAGAAGCTTTTTCTCGTTGTCCCTGAGTTGTTCGCCCGACGTCCTCAACCGCCGGCGACTTCGGGATCGTGGGAATTCTCGGGGGCGTCGGGATAGGAATCAGCGGAGGGTCCCCGGGATTCGATAATTGAATAAAACGATTTATTTGACCCGATTAAAAATGCTAGAGCCAAGCGGAAGGGGGCAAGAAGGGTATCCCCTTACAAAGCGGCTTTATTCGTGGAAAGAAGATATCGAGTCTTGAAACTGAGGCGACGGAAAGAGGGATCTCGGTTTCCTTGAAAAAGAAGGAAGAAAAAAAAAAAAAAAAAAAAAGAGGACATGAAATCCAATCCAAAGAATAGTCCTTCAAAGGAAATTTACTTCATTAGACGCAGAATCCATGTGAGACGTAATCGTATCCTTTATCTCGAAGCGCGCGACACAAGATGACTTTGAACGAAATCAGCCTGTCAGGATATCCGGTTTTCTCGAGTACCTATAGGAGTATTGACGAGGGGTTGGTAAGGCAAATATTTTTCGTTAAGGGTGAGACAGTGAATTTCTAACCCCACCCCCTCCCCAAGTCAGAAGCAGACCTTTCAAATTGGTCCCAAACGCGATAAACTCCCTGGTACCTTGGCAGTACCATACGCGATAGGGAATTGAATTTAAATGTACCCGCCATTTCTTTCTCACCCGGGAAGACCGATTCACTCCGTCTCTCTCTATCACCCTTGCATTTTTTTTTTTTCATACGTTCCTCTTCTCTCACCGACAAACAGATGCCAGATTGATTTTGGCCTCTTCTTACTTTTACTTCTCTCTTCGTCTCTTCCTCGTGTTATCTATATCTCTCTCTCTCTCTCTCTCTCTCTCTCTCTGGCTCTCGACTCAACTTCCCTTTCGATTACTCCAAGGGCGAAACTGGCTTCGATCTCATCTCGGGTTATTAATAATATCTGGAGGTTAGTATTTCCGCCGAAGGAAATAGAGGAGGCTCCTCGAAGCGGCGCTCTTCATTTCTGTATCACGCGAATGGCTGCCGCCGTCGCGACGACCGATGGTAAGAGGGGGGGGGGGGGGGGGTAGGGGGGAGGGGAAGTAGGAGAAGAGCACAGATGGAAGTACCCGATTTATATGCAAATTCCATATTTGTCGCGCGAACCCAAGCCGTCTTCTTCCTTCGAGAAAAGAAATCCAAAAGGGGGCGGGGGGGAGGAGGAGGGGGGATGATCTATGTTCGCGTATTAGATCCACTTAGTCCACTTTCTGTATCAGTGAGAACTGTTTGGATCTAACGATAACAACGGTACGGGACATATGACGGGTGTACCGGTTTAACAAGCCATTGTAAGCATCCCCTATTTTTTGTTTAAAGGCTCAGAAAAAAAAAAAAAAAATCAAAGCTCGAGTTCCTCGACTTTAAAAAGTAGCAGCGTCGTTTTACAGCGGCGGCCACGAAGATCGACGTCGGCGTCGTAAATTACCGTTTCACCGTCGGTCGCTCGCGCTGCCGCGCGATATCGTTAATAAAGCCAGCATCCACCTTCTCTCCGGGGGGTTGGTACCGTCTCGTCTAATCACCCCCTCCCCCCCCCCACCCCCACCCCGCGAACGAGCGACCCTTCGAAGGCGTCTCTGCCATCCAGAGGGCGACACCTGCATATTTGATGGGGCAATGTAAACAGCGAACCGCCACTGAATAAATACCTAGCAGCTCATGTATTATTAATCGATGCGTGGAAGATTAAAAATTAGCTGGTCGCAAGAAAATTCTCCTTGTCGCACCTACAGTGGGGGGAGGGGCCGGGTGGGGGGCGGGCGGAGGCGAGGGAGGGGGCTGAAAAGCAGAAACCACCCTTGAGCATTGGTCGTCCTCTGCCTCCTCCCTCATTTCCTCTTCCCTTGGCAAGATCAGCTTCTTGGTCCTGTACGATATCGCTCGGGGGTCTCTTTGAAGTGGCGCCTCTTGCTTGGTGGGAGGGGGGTGGGGAGGGGGTGAAAGAAAAATTAAAATTCTTGCAAAACCTGGAAAAACGATACGGGTCGCAGCGCATCTGCTGGTGGGAGCGAGAGAGAGAAATTGTCGAAGATGAGCATCTCAGGGGGTCGTGCGTGTGAGTGAGGCAGGGTGACTGGGGGAGCTAGGGGATGGTTTTAAAAGTACCGGGACATTCCAGGAAAAATGATTATACAAAGTTTGAAAAACTTTCGTCAGAAACGAGATATTGCCCCGTGACGTTACTGCCGGCATTGGCGTCGGCTCGCGAAGGGTGAGAAAGTCTCAGGGTTGACGAGAAGAAGTACGGCGAGAGGCTGTAACGAGGGTGAGTCAAGAGCGAGAAGGAGTTCCATTTATTGTTGCGCACGCGGCGGAGATTCAGAAGAAAATTTGCGAAAAAAAAATAATAATCATGATAACAGTGAGAAAAAAGTTTTGAAGCGGACAATCCAAAAGATAATCAACCGGTTTTAGGTCGATCGCTAAAACGGCGATACTTGAGAATATTTTCGTGTAAATTTTCAAGTGTCCAAGGCGACGCCTAATCGCGGTCGGTCGCATTAAATTTTAATCCAGTAAAATCGATGAGGGGTGCGCGGCAAGGAGGAGGGGGGGGGGGCTTGAATTCATGGACCCTGGGATACTCGACGGAGCGACTGGCTGGGATGGTGGAATAAAAAAAAAAAAAAAGAAATTTTACAGTTTCAAAGCTAGAACGAAATTTTTTCCTATACAAAAGTAAAACCGATATGCCAACCGAAGGCAGTGAGAGTTTTAAGATAAAAAAAAATTACCGTCTCTGTCCTCAACCCTCGAAGACTAATTTACAAGCATTTTTCAAGCCGAGTTATCAGGATAACGTCGCCCCTTCGGCCTCGTCCTATTCCCGTGACACGTTCCCATGTATTCCCGAGGGATTACCAGGATCCGCTAAGCCGTCGCGGGTTAAATCGATCCCCGCATTCCCGGCGAGGACCGATTGCCTTATTTATATTTCTAGCAATAAGTAAAAACGTCTGTAGGAAATCGTAAATGCATCGAGGTGGCAGCGTCGTTTACGCGAAATACGTTGACGGAGACTTTGACGATGACGATAAATCATCCGACGTCAAATCCTAGTCGTGCATTCATTTGTATGGCGTTAGCACTGTGTCATTGGCATCATCTTTCATTTCTCTTTTAGATGCTGCAAGGGTCGTGTACCCATTCGGGACTCCTTAACGAATCACATCGACCACCCCTCGAACCCTTTAAAATCAACCAAAATTCAAATTCCAAATTCTTTAGATTTTAATACTTCACCATTTCGATTAGTATACTCGACCTGGACCCAACTTCACTACAGACTTTATCTCGCTGGAGATGCAGCCTGAACTTTTGGACTTTCTAACTTTCTCTCTCTCTCTCTCTCTCTCATACCAATCTCCCCCATCCCATAGGAATTCCATACACTCTCCCGTACCAAAACTCTTTTACATTTGTGTTGCATACTGTCGAGATATACGAATGCAGATACTGAAGATTTTTGGTCAAACTATATATATATATATATATATATATATATATATATATATATATATATAGTTTATATTACTATATATATACTATATAGTGGAAACGGCTCAAGCCGGGCTCTGCTTTCAGGTGGAGATTGCGTTTTGACATCTGATAGATTCATGGTTATTGGAATCAGAGTGGTTCTATTACATAAGCCAGTGGTACGCTGCTCCTGGGAGATGCCGACGCCGACGCCGATGCTAAGTTATCGCCGTCGCTCGCGTAAATCAAGAACCTCGATCTTACCCCTCGCCCTCTCTCTCTCTCTCTCTCTCTCTCTCTTGCTTCAAAGATGTTTTTTCCAATGAGCTTATCTCATGTCCCATCGACTCCCGTACCAATTCCTAGGAAAAAGTTCAAGATAGACTCCTTACGACCTAAAACGTTGCTTGCTGACGTAAAAATTATTACCCATCGCCATGGGCCGATTTCTTGTAGATGTAACAGGACTGCGCGTGGTATGCTATGGCCGTACGATTGCTAGTAAAATGAAAGTAGGTAAAATGGCGGGTTTCTATGTAGACGGGCGAAGCCAACCCGAGACAAAGTGTAATGGGAAAATGAAGGTTCAAAGAAACGAGCGGATACGGGACTGAGAGGGTTGAACGCGATCCTATTATCCTGCTGTGCGAAACGAGTAGAGTCTTCTTGTTCTTTCTCTCTCTCTCTCTCTCTCTCACTCCCTCCCTCTCTCTTCTTTCCATGAAAGCTTTATTGGACGGCGCGCGTATTTCCAAATTCAGCAACGTCGTATACACTCTACCGTGTAAAACGTGAATCGGACGTTACCGCGTACAGCGTATAACCTATACACAGTGGATACTTTCAGTAAAATCTTCGTCGGCTTAGGGGATGGCAAAGTTGAGAAGAATCTCGGACAAAGGTAGTCGAGTGGGTACAGCAGCGTGTATCGGGTATCAGTAAAGTAACTGCTCCTGAAGAAGTGACTCGGGTAAGGGTGGGTTTTGGGAGGGGTGTGGGTATGCCTTTATAGAAAAGACGTTCCTGTTACGGGACGATTTAATTTGTTGTCGCAGCATCCGATGTAAATTCTCTGATCTCAGTTGGCCGGGGAGAGATTCCTTAAGGACGAAGACGAGACGAGTCAGGGTGGTCCAGAGGAGTTCGTGATCGAAACTGATGAGACGCCTTTGTACCTCTTAACTTCTATGGATGAGAGGCATCGACCGTCATCCCTTATATTTTCTACGTAGGTGAATTTACCGACACACCGTACATATGTAGGCGTAGTGACAGTGACGTAGCGGTAGCGGAAGGGTGGGAAACGTCGCTAATGTCGTAACCGAGTGTCATCGTGCACCAACCCTTCGCGGGATCGACTCGATGTCTTTCTAGGGGATGAGGAGATATATCGCTACCCTTAAGGGAGGGTTTTGAGGAACCCTGGAAGTACCGATTATCCTTCCTGGGCGGGCGGGGGGTCTGTTGAGTCTTTTGCATGAATTTTCTCAGTAGGGATGATCCGATGACTTTTCTGATGGACCATGTATGTGTGTATATATATATATATATATATACACGGATGATCTCGAAGAAATTCGATTGAGGATTAAGGGATGAAATTTTTTTTTTCTTTCTTAAGCTAGTCAAAACTCTCCGAGTGGACAATGGGATTGACGGAATCAAGAGATAGTTTCTTTCTTTTGGGGGGAATCCCCCGAAGGGCGGCTAGTCGGTTAACTGGGTCGGGGACTCCCTCGACTATATCTTCTATAAAAAACCAATCGCGACACCTCGAACGGCCGAACGAACTACCCCGTGGTAATAATGGTGAACGGAGGGTGGTTCTGTGGGAGTGTAGTGTGTGGCGTATACGTATTTCCATGGGAGGAACCGGTGGGACACGGGGAACGGTGGGATCACCGGAGACCGGCATGTCCTGCCGGGCCATCGTTCCTTTATTGGCCATAAAAGCAATAATGCGATGCCATACGATACGCGTGCCGTCGCTGAACTACGACAAAACGATACAAATACGGCTCATCCGTTTCATTCGCCATCTTTCTCTTTACTGCGCTCCACGCTTCCGGATACATAGGTGGCGTCGTTCTCTCTCGTTTTTTTTTCCTCCCTTCGAATTGAGAAAACGTGAATCTTTTTGCAATGAAATATTCTTTTTTCTCTCGGATATATAGGGAACTTTTATTATTGTTATTGTACCTATTATTGTTATTGGATCCGTATCGGTACGTAGGAATGACGATCGTTGAGATTTAATTGAAACGACGGATATGGACCGTTTAAGGTAACGTTGAAGATTCAAATTTTTAAGAAGTCCCGGCTAAGGATAATTCGAGAGCTCATCCTCTTCTTCCTAGCAGGGGGGAGGGGAGGGGGGGGGAGCAGTCCGTTTCTCGCAAACGTTGAGGATCCTCGGTTAAAGCTCATCCGGCGGCTCACTTAAAAATCTCATGAAAGCGAAACAAAGGAAGTGGAATCTCCCTGCTAAAAGACCTCTAAGGAGTGTACGTTGGGTTTAGCATTAACTCGATGAAGCGATGGGATGGCGAATGGCGAGAGAGAGAGAGAGAGAGAGAGGAACAGTGGTAAGGGAACAAAAGATAGAGAAGGAGGAGATCCTGATGACGTCTCAATTCCCTCGCATAAGATGTTTAAGGAGAGAGAGAGAGAGAAAAGAAAAAAAAAGAAAGCAAGAAATAAAGAGGGAGATCCTTATCAGCCGTGTCGGCCGGCCTAATTTACTTATTCCCTTCCCTTCAGGACCTATTTACAAGTATAAAATTGCCTGCGCTCTCGGGCGCCTCTAGAAACCAGGAGAACGAGGCGACGACGAGGACGATGAGGATCAGCCTTTTTTCTTTCTTCTGAGCTTCCTCGAGATGGATCTTAACTCAGTCAGGACATCAGATGTAATACGTGTTTTTTTAATGGGACGAGGTTCGCTGCCACCCCTCCTCTATTCTGCTTCTCTACCCTCCCCTCCTGCCCCTCCGCTCAACCAACGATTTCCCACTCACTCCGCGTATCAACGTCAGAAATTTTGCCTTCGACGAAATATGCATTTAAATGGCCTTTTAAATTGGTAGCAAATTGCCTACTTCGAATTATATCTAATTGGCTCCTCGCTGAAGTTGCACGCCATTCCATGCCGCGGCACTCGGGCGTCAGGTCTACGTCACGTTACGTCAATATTTCTTCAGGATATCGAGACCTCTTAAGAGGATCCCGTGCCCCGACGGGATGAGCCTGGTTTTTGGAGCGAAAGGGGGATCAGACGGTAGTAAGTAAAATAGTAAAATCAGGGGAGGGTCCGAGGGGTCTCTCTTGGTCCATGCGAAGGTCCTTCGGTAGGAAGTAAACGTATGGCGGCAGGTCCTTGAGCCCAGATTACAAGAAGCTCCGATCGTCTTTTCTTGCCCCTGACCCACCCCCTTCTCTTCCGAGAGGACTCCTTTACACGTGTTTGCGCATCGCCTTTGCCTCCCCCTCCTGATCTTCCCTATAGTATCCCTTAACCCACCCTTCGCATCCCAAAACTACCCAGCATCCTTACCAGGAACCTTGGGTCTTACACGTATACGCCTTGGGAGTTGTTGCCTCCCGAAGGATACGCGAGGGAGCGAGCAGTGAATACATTTAAAACGGGAATACGATTACGCGGGGGGGGATTTTTGTTGCGCGGGATTTATTGGCGGAAATTTATGCCGTTACGCCGGGTTTCTGCTGTTAAAATCATGAAGAGAGCGAACCGAAGCGCCTGGACCCTGCGGATGGAATGGATGAGACTGGGCGAAGAGGGAAAAAAAGGGGTGGCGCGTCAGGGGGTTTGATATGGATGGGGCGGAGGAGTGAAAAAATGGTTATACATGGAATCGAGAAATTTTAATGATCTTCGACTAATTGGCGCATCTCGAGGTCCTTACGATTCTCAAGATCCTCGAGGGACATTCCTTCAGGGTGCAGGCACAATGCTCCATTGTCGTCAATTTTACGGTCGATTATCGCTGGGAACTGTTGGGACCCGGTGCGCGGGAGGGGGCCGGGGGTGCAGGAGGAGGTCGAAGGTCTCGATCGAGGATACAGGGGCAAGGGGATGATTTTGTAAAGAAGCTGAGATTTGCTCAGGATATCTCGGGGATCGTATAAAGGGAATTGCAGCATCATCGTAAAACGATAGCCCAGGGGGGGTGGCTGATATATAAAGTATTCGGAAACTCTGATCGCACCCACTTCGCTCACTAGCTCAGCCGCTCACGAGTTCACCGGGAGAGTCCTTGCGAGAGGAAGATGGTGCGGAGGAGGAAAAAAAAAAAAGAAATTTGATCTTCGAGACTCTCACTTCTTGAACGACGCCGGGCGTCGGGACGGACGTCTTTCTTTCGAGTCATTCGGAGGCTACGCTCTTCGCTCTTCCCCCAAGACAATTCTCTGTCTCAAGTTTAGTCATCTGCATCGCCGTTTCGACTGTGTCTGAGGTTGCTGCCTCTTTTTTTTTCCACCCTGCCTGGGACCTTCGCCACCTTTTCTACCCTCGGTTTTTTTTCACACGCTTTCATCCCTTATCTCTCTTTCACCCTCTCACTCGGTCTTCAGACGTACCTCTATAGTACCCCCATTGCGAGAACTACCGGAGACGCTCGCTTTCTTGCGTGCAGACTTTCACAAAGTTTCCACACATGTGCTCGCTTAGGGGCTGCCGGATGTATCAGCGCTCCCGGTGGGCGGATTTGCAAGTTAAATGGCATAAGCGAAGGAGGGTGATGGTATTTTTTTTTTTTTTTCTTGTTTCTCGGCTGAACTCGGTCCTACCGAGGACCCGGAGGATACCGGCCTAGTGACTTTTTTGGTTTAATTTTTTTTTTTTTAATTTCAATTACTCCGGTCCATTCGCCAAGTTTTCCTTTTGCTCCTCGGAGGACGACTTCCGGTTCTCCGACTCCCTCCGTGTCCCCCACTTCCGCTTATACACTCGGCAGTGCGTTCTCCATCTGTCGCTGATCGCGGAGCAATTTATTCATAGGTCGAGAACTTGGCGTTCACGACAAAGACGCCGGGCGTCCCGACGCTCGGGATGTTCCTCGCGAGTATAATCGCGAGTGGGTCTCTCCTCCCTCTTAACGCAGGGTGGGTCCAACCCCAAGTAGAGAATAGGTGGCAGCGGTTAGAGGTCGAGGGTGCGAGAAGGAGGTCAGGGAAGCAGGCGGATACCCGTACCACGGCACTAATTTATTTCCCTTTGAATCCAAAAGGCGTCCCCGCCACCCTTTCCTTAGACGCTTAGACCGACGCCGTTGTCTTCCATCTTGGGTGGGCGTCGCATGACCGGGACATTAAGACATTGTTCGCATGATTTACATGCCGAATTACATTCACGTGCCGACCGTATATTAAACATACATTGTGAGTTAACCCTTGCGTTCCCCAAACGCGTTGCCACCCTTCGCCGAGCCAATACCGCGCCGCGGAGGAAAAGGGTCATGAAAACGTACCCTAAGAGAGAACTACACAAATTTCAGTTTCCAAGATCCAAACTAGAGATTTACCTTCTTTCGATTCTCTAGCCTCGGGCGCGCCTTTACGACGATCCTAGAAAACGCACGTGGTACCGTACGTTCGTCCTCCGGTTCTTCTGAGGTCATCATCGCCAAGGATCCCATCAGGAACGAAATTCAGGTCCAGGCTTTTTAGCCGTGTCTACCGTATCTTGGGTAACCCAGGAAACCCATCCAAAGGTTCTAAGGATCCTAGTCAGACAGGATATTTCGGATATTAGCATCGGCTTGTCCCGAGCAGACATCAGCCACAGATTCAACCTGGCAGAAGCTTCCGTGATAGATATCCATATATATATACGTATATAAATATATGTATATACCCCAGGAACAACCTCAATCTTACTCCCTCCCGTCTCACGCACTTCTCTCGGTCCCAACCCACCTACCCCCTTAAATTTTACCAAACCCCCAACCTACGCACCTAGGACCCACCCCCTCCCCGAGGCACCGCTGATGAACTTGAGTCATCGATCATCCAATTAGCCCGGCGATCAATCATCCGCTGCCATTTGCCCTGAACACCGGGACCACCCAGCCTCCTCCGTGTTCTCGACCCCGGTCCAGCACGTTTCGACGGTTTCTCTGCATCCCCTGACCGACCGACCGACGTTCGACCCTTAACGCTGAACCCCTAATCAACCCTTTTCAACGCGCGCAATTTCGGAGCATCAGCCCTGGCTCGAAGAACCCTGAAGCTGGAACTCCAGAGAACTCCTCTTCGAGTCCCTCTTACTCCTTTCTACCTTGGACCTTTTTTTAAATCATCCCCCCAAGCCCTTATTTCTTGATCTTTTTTTTTTTTTTTTTGTTTTTATTCGACCAGTCCCTCCAATCCTGTACCAGCGTTTCTGCATATTTTCAGACCTGGTCTTGCGGGCTCTAATATTTAATTCTTGTTGTCAGGTGCATTTTCAAATTTACTCACTCGTACCAAAATGACAGTGGAGTCTAGGGGGTGGAAAAAAAAAATTGTTATCACTCATGCATACTAACTACCCGTGACTTGCATGAGCGAACAGCGACTTTGAGACGCAACTTTGAATCGTCCCTCTCTCTCGGACTCTCTCGATCTCGTATAGACTAGCTCAGTCGTACCAACGAAATATCGTCTTCTGGGTAGCTGGAATTGATAGACTCCCCCTCGTTAACGCGAATCCCACCGAGTGGGCGAGTATGCATCATTCTCTACTCTCTATTTTCTCTTTTACTCTCACTCTCTCTATCTCTATCTCTATCTCTCTAAACTCTCTCCACGAGAGCGAGGGGTAGTAGGTGTTTGATATATAACTCGATATCGGATAATAATGCGAGATATGACGCGTGAGTTGTTAATTCGAGCCCTCCCGTCCGATGCACGTGACGTCATGACTTCCAGAGACTCCATTTCTTTCTTTCTTGTGCTTCTCTTTTTTTTTCCTATTTTTTTTTTTTTTTCTATCGTCTATCTTCTCCTTCATTTTCTCTTCATTTTTCTCCGTGGATATTTCCGCGTCAGTGACCGCCAATGAAAGAGCGCGATTCGTGGAACGAGCGTCGATACGAAGCTCGTGGGGTGGAAAATAAAAAAAAAATGGGAACGAAAAAAAATTATTTAAGAAATTGGATTTCCAAAAAAACGACACGTGGTTTATTTTTTGTATTTGGAACATTGGCGATTCAAGGTTAAAAATTTATTTGTATGAATGAGGTTGAATTCTGTCGGTATCCAAGCGACGACGCCTTCCGTCGCGACGCTCTTGCTCGCGGTTCTTGCGAGGGTCTATATGTACTTCTTTGATTTATATCTAGTTCCATAATTTCCTCTTAACTGATAATTCGCCGCTGTCGCACCGCCGTAATTATCAGCATCCAGCACGAGCCACCCTCTCGCGTTTCCATGGACCAGTGCGGTAGAGAGCAGAGATGCTGAGAAGTCACCCCCGTTTCGGAGCGTCGTTTCTTATACCAGAAACACCTACAGGGTGTTAACAAGTTTACGGTTAATTGCGATACCATCCCCAAGATCGACTTACTTAAGCAAGACTCATCTCTCTTTCATCCCTTATTAGATGCGCGTCATTTCCTAATAGGATATTTCGTTTCAAAGATCACAGCATCCCATCTGAAGTCTGATCTCTTATCGTTCCTAAAATCGCGGCCCGAAATTTTAAATAAAAAAAAAAAAAAAAGTACTTTTACGTACACAGTATATATTTCCCAATGGGAAAGATAGAACTTTTAAGGTTTATTATATTTTCATAGATACTTTCACGACACCCTGTATCGAGAGCACCAAAATACTTCAACCCCTTCTATTCAGCATCCCCCACGACCATAGCCTACAGACATTCCCGCTATCTGTGGCTGCTGGAAATATTCAAATGAATTTCTAATCTACAAGAGACTGACTATAGCGTAGACTAGAACGTGAGTCATTGGTCGAATCTCCCGCTTAAAAAAAAAAAAAAAAAAACGAATAAAATTAGTGAAATTTACGTAAATCGTTCGAATCCTAAAAAGAGTAAAATTAATGAAATTAACGTTAAATCATATTCTAAACTAAACTGCATATAGAATAACACCCACCAAGTTGAGGTTGGGTACAACGTAAAATCCGTTCGACGTACTTAAGTTCTTACGGGAAAGAAAATATTTAGTGATACCAGCCAAGCTCCTTGTTACTGGATGATTTCCCGGGTGCTTCCACGGGGAAGGAACGTGGAGAGGAGCAACGAGGTCTAAGCCCTCCTGGGTCTGGTCTACGTGCAGAAATACGGAGACGACCCTCCAGGTCGAGTCGGGCGACGAAAACCCAAATATCCCAAGAGCCCCTCTCTAATGCTCTTAGCATCCAACCCTGAGGGACGTCCTCGTGCACCGCCACGTGGACCTTCCCTCTACACCGAAGTATAAAATCCTTTCCCTGAAAATAACTTTTCGAAAGTCAACCCCCCCAGCAGGTAGGTGGTCGATTGCCACAGGAGTCTACTTCGTCGAGTGTTTCGCCGTTTATCTGAAATTTTGATTGTTTCCTGGCACAGGGTATGGCTGGGGGGTAACCAGGGCCGGTTGTCCCGGGTAGCAAAGGACTGCCGAGGTGGTTAGCGCGTGCTGTGGTTGCGATGCGAACGGCCCTGAAGCAATCCCTTCGCAGCGCCATCAGCGGCGTGCCCGTGACAGCCGGCAATTAACAGCCCGGACTCTCGCCTCTATACTCTCTCTCTCTCTCTCTCTCTCTCTCTCCCTCGATCCGTACGTGAAAGTCCATACTCTCTGCCTCTCTCTCGCCTTGTCACTCTCGCGGAGATACGGTCGCGCGCGAGAGCGAGCGACTAAATTGTCCGCCCACTGTTAAGACACCGATTTGCCGACCCCCCCAGGAGTCGACAGGGTTGAAGCATCCCCCGTGCGGGAGGATTCACCCGCCGCGTACCAGTCAATACCAGCCGTCGATTTGGGCCGAGTTGTTTTCCGATTATTTCCGATTTATTCGGTTCCGCCTGCTGGTCCCGCCCCTCATACGGATGGTCCAGGATCCACCGTCATCCGGCAATATTTTGCTTTGTCTCTTCCATTAAAATTTTTCTTACATTTATTCGCTTCCTCCGATACGGTTTTATACAGGAAAATTTTCAATGGGAATTCCATGCTCTCGGACGGTCCCATGTATACCGTGTGTATATAAAGCAACTACCGTCTACAATGTGATATCATTCTCGGCGAACACATGTTTCTATAATGCGTGCTGCATATTTCAGAGACTTCCGGGCGAGGACTCCTTTTTATTTTTCTTTTTCCGGCAATAAAACCCCGACGGGCCGCACTGGAAAGGCCCGCGTCGTACATAACATTACAGCATTATAGGCATTACGGAAATTCACCCCTTGTTTCTCTTCATCCCTTGCTCTCTCTCTCTCTCTCTCTCTCTCTCTCTCTCTCTCTCTCTCTCTCTCTCTCGCCACCCCACCCCGTCTGTTATTACCGCGTATATCATTCCTTGTCGTCTTCCTTACACGCGCTCGACCAAGCGCCAGTGCTGCGGTAAACGCATGCGGTTCCGCAATGGATTTTTGACTTCGGTGTTAAACAATCTTGCGGCTCACCGGCCGTATTTTCACGGGCCGTACCGGTCCAGAGTACAGCATCCCTGTAGCTCCAGACTCCTCACGGTGACTTCGGGGAGAGAAATCGTCGTTTGGACAAATGGAAGATTTTATCCGACGTTACGTCTTTTTATTTGAGCTCCGATTACAGAAAAAGGGCCGCGACGCTTTCGAGGGGGAGTGACGTCGTCTGCTAAGCCGTCCTGGCAGTAAGATTGAGGTAAAACGATTTGCAGCGTCGCGACGCACTTCGGGGAGTTCTCCTCGCCGTGTAAACCCGCTGTTCCCAATTCGGCAAGGGTCTCAAAGTGGAAGCTGTACTTATCACCGACACTTGAGCCACTTTATTGCTCCCTGATAGCCCCTAAACTCTAAAGGGTTGCTCTACGTTCAACCCCCCGCCCCCTCTTTTTACCGATTTACAACCCGCCCCAACTGCCAGCCAATGGGATACCACGACTACATTGCACCCTGGCCAATTGCGCAATTGCACCAATAGACGATTTCCTCGAGCCCAGCGTCGATCCGCAACCCTTATTTTTTTGTGAAAAATCGGGAAAAAAAACTTTTAAAAATTACCAAGAGGGTCGCCCAAGTCGGTTACCGTGAAGATACATTTCCCTTTGTTTGTCAGTCGGTGCTTTTACTTTTCATCCCCTTTCCTTTCATCCCCTTATTTTTCCTGTCACTCTCGCACGAGGACTGACTCTGGACTTTGGGCAACGAAATGAAAGGATCACGGTTCTACGGGAGAAGCGTAAGGGTTGGTGCAAAAGCTTCGGGAAATAGGGGTAGGTTCTTGACGAACGCGCACGCTTCGGGGTAACCTCGTTAAGGCAAGGCTACACCGTTTGCACGGTCATCCTGGACTAGGTAGAGGGGTAGGTACCAACCCTCCACGTAGACAGAGAACGAACGGGTCAGGGGGTGGTAGATCCGTCCAGGCAGGCATCTTACGGGCTGTTTAACTTATCCACGTAAAACTCAAACACGCGAAACAATTAATTAGTAATTAACGCTGGCTGTTCGGTGGAACGATGCTATAGTAGTAGTAGCGGCGGTGGGGGGGGGGGGGGTTGGTGGTAATACTGAGAAAACGCCAGGGTGGTCAGGGCACTCGGTAAGGGTAGTTTCCCTTGAAAGTACTCCTACGGGCTAGGGATTTCCACGAAGCAAGAAACTTTAAAGTTCCAAACTTTAGTTCTGTTGTTAGCTTCTAATTAGCGGACAAACAGCCATCCCCTAACCCACCCACCCCCCGCCGAACCCAATCCACCCACCCACCCCCTTGGGGATACAGAAATAACGCTGTCCGCGGTTACCCCATTGAATTCCAAAGAACCTTGGTCTTGTAGCCGGTAACCTTTCTTAGCAACCCTTCGACTACTTGTTCATCCCCTAATTTTTTTTTCTATTTTACTAATTCCGTCTCAGTCCCACTTTCTAATCAGGTCCGAACTTAGATGATCCATTGGTCAGCCAGAGTGCCGATGTGGTAGACGTTCCCGTAGCTTCTTGTCTACATCGAAAACCACCCCTATTGGCAAAGCTGGGGGTTGCTCCGACTAAGGGTGGCAAATGAGTTTCAATATGGTTCACTGGTAGTTACCCTACCTCTCTGGTGTGCCTGTACGATCGACTAGTGGGAGCCTGAATATCGGTTGCGGTATCGGTCGCCTTGGTTATTTAGGAAACCATATCAAAGTTTGAGTTGGCTGGCTGGGTGGCTGGCTGTCTTGGGTGCTTCTGTCGCTGCTATATCGGCGCCAAGGGTATTTTCGGACAATGTCTTGGCCTCGTGCATTATAGTCCGTACTGGTTGGCTCTCGATCGCGTCGCCCTGCATTCTACCTGGCGAATCGTAATTTTTTAGAAACGGCTGATAAGGGGATTAGTCAAATTTGACTGTCGACTAATTACATAGATGGATTGATAATTATTAGTCGTAGCTAATAAATACGGTTAGCGGTTTAGGGTGCCTCTACTCTCTAGACTGCGAGAACTCGTCGTCCTCGGGAAATTTAATTAAGGCGACAGCTAGAAAGTCAAGATCGTGACATGCCCCTACTACCAGCCGTTCCCCATTTCCCTCTCACCTCCCAGAGGATATTCACTCCCTTAGTATTCCACCCTTGTCACCCACCAGATTTTACTGAATCCATCGTAAGTACACGTAACGCCAAAATACGTTGCATCCCAAACCAATGCACTGATACACCCTTAACCATAGGCTGATCACCGCGTAACGGGATATTTTGGGGATGATAAACACATGTACTTAAGATACAGATAAACTACCCTTAAGAAAGTATCGGGTCTCATATAAAAACAGGGGGAAAAAAATTACCCAAAATCCTCAAATCATCGAACTGATCAACCAAATCGAGTGAGAAGCTGATTAAAAATCTGTCATCGATCTCGGGCATTGGCTTCGATCCATATGCGATTGCATCCAGGATGATCAGTAGGTTCCGCAGGCTCCCAGGAAGGGGTTGTTCCAAAATAATTCGAAAAGGGTGTCCCGACTGATTTCATGCATCTGGCGCTTGGCCGTCCAAGCATGGTTTGAGAATGCGGCCATTTCCTATTTCGGCTCCGGCCCTCGTGGTCCCGTGATCAATATTCCTTACCCCCTTTGCCTTGGCTTAGCCCTGGGGCCGCTAGAGCTGGTGCCCCTCGCTCCTACGGAGAGACCTGAGCACCCAGTCCCCTCGTAACACCCTCCCTCCCTCCCGTCCCGTAGAACCCTGTAACCCCTCTCGCACCCTCGTCTTAATTAGGAGTCTGAATCTGCGGCGGACACGCGTAAGGGGACGAGGGCCAGGGCAAACCCAGACGAGCACTGTGTCCGAAACATTATTCTGAACTTTGGCCTCCGTGATCTCCGCTGCCAACCTTGGCTCGCCTTGGCTTCGTTTCATTTTAGGTTTGTTTTTTTTTTTTTTACGTTGCCACTCCTTCGACTAAACGAGCTTCGAGCCTTTTTATCCTTGTTTCATTATCATCCCTTGGACCACGAGTAGCCGGTTCTGCGTTCCCTTGTTTCGCTTCTGGAAAACGGATCCTGCGTCGCGACGGACCCCGAACTGGGCGTCTCGACGCTTTTGGTCCTTGACATGGAACTTTCATATATAGATATGCGTATACGCAAGGATCTGTAACAGAGTGAATATTGAGGCTTGCGTGATTATTTGTGATAAATATAAATTCAGCTTGGCGTCAGACGTCATCTTCTTCGGTCCAAGTGAAACCGGAAGTCCGTTAGAAAAAAAAGTCCTTATAATATTTCCAAAAGACTACTTTTAACGTATAACACGGCTGTTTCGATAAAATCCAAAAGAAATTCTTTACCCATTGACTTTTTTTTCTTGTTTCAGAGTCCTCTTCCACGAGGCGGGAGTCTCCCCGCCAGATCATGAACAAGGTAAGTCAAATTTAAATAATTAGCGCGGGAAGATCAATCCGTTCAGCATGCATATCCGATTTATCTAGAGCAATGCGGTAGTCGTCAAATCCACCAGTACGTAACACGTCAACTGCATCTTACCGTGTTGCTTGGTTAAGTCAATCAGCCAATCAGCCAATCAGTCAGTCAGTTACCATGGCCAATCGATCCAACGTATTTAAAGGTGCTCGTGCGAGTCATCGCGTGTTAACCTTTTCGACGCTATTAGTCTCGGTGCCTCGTGCCTCCTGCCAACCCCCTAAACCCAATCTGGACAAGCTTACCAAAAATTCCCCAGATTCGTTTAATAAGTGCCAAAGCAAAAGTCACCAGTCCAAATACCCATTTTATACATCCGATCTCGAACTACAAATAATTCAATAATCTACAGTGTGCGCCGATTATTTTCCATCGCATTAAATTTAACTGTTACCACTGGAATATCGCTAAAAAAAATATTAAATCCAAAAAAAAAAACATTAAGGCAGTACATAATAATATTTGTACGCGATGTGGTATACCGTGACGTAATGTCTTCCGGTAGTTGTAACCGCGAGATTATACAGTTGTTTCCTAGGATATCTATATGTATAGATATACCCATAGGTATATACCATAAACTGTATATATATATACATATAGAACATAACCTCATTTGTAGGCCCTTTGCACCGTCTGCTTCCCCTCATTATGCATTGCACATGAGAAAACTTGGAGTTCCTCCCCCCCACCCACCCCCCATCAGAAGGCACTCACCCTTCAGCCTAGCCAACGGGACCACCGTTCACCCCTCTGTCTCGTCTCGGTACAGCTCCAGCTTCTTTATAAAGTTTTAATGACGTCATAGCCTAATCGAGAGAGCACAGCATCCCAGGTTGCAGAACCAACCAGATCGAATCTCAATGAGCGCAAAGGAATGAGTACGACGGGATCGACTTTCCAATGGGTCAAAGGGTCATGCTATTGGAGCCCATCTAGGACCTGGTCCAGCGATACCAGAGAGTTCTTCATCAATGCCCCCCGAAGACCCTCCGGAAGGTCCAGACCCAAATTACCTCCGAAAGGTCCAATTTTTTATCTCGGATCCATACTTCCTACCGGAAGTCATTTTGGATGATTTAATTTTTCGAATCAGCTGCGCCAGAGGATTTACCAGCGACGCGGTACGTTTAAACCGGGTTCACAGTTGCCAATCGGATCTTTGGACCAAACGCGAGAGTCACGAGGCAAGAGAAATTGTTTGGTAGGACTTAGGGCTAGTTTCCACTAGGGTCCATGGTAAATAAATAAGAAACGTTAAACCCCTCGCTTTTCGGGTAACAATCTTAAGGCTGTATCGATGCTCGATTTAATTGTAATAATTTTTTTGTTTGGGCCTCAAGTCCCCACTTCTTAACCCCATAGTAAAATGCTCGAGACGCTTTCGATTTGCAACAAATCATTCAGGAGTTTACGCTCGGCTGAGCGCCGAGTTGAATTAAACTTTCCCAAGAACTTACTCTAGTCGGTTGGGATGCTGGGAGGCATGCGTATCCTCCGACCTATGAACTGCTTCTCGAAGTTCCACGGTGCCTTCATGCGAGAGCAGTTAACTATTTGACGTAGCGCAATGCTCTCTCGTACGTCGTGAGATTAACATACTTCCTGTGTTGTTACGAGTACATGCCGAACCATCCTGAAGATAGTTCACTCTTATGAGATCTTCAGGGGATACCCGGTTGCGTCATTGGTACAGACGAGCGTCCAAATTTCGTTCCACCTGACCCGGCGATAACTACTCGTCGAAAACTGTAGAAAGAACGAAACGTTATCCCCTTGGACGTTATCACGTGAAAATCGTAAAGCTGAATTACTCTTAGGTTTACTTATCCCCCTTTTTTGGGGGGTACAGCAGGTACACGGACCAATGGCCGCAGTAGATACAGTAAGGAACTACACGGGCGGCCGTTCCATTTGGCTGTGAGCATTAGTTACGAGCTTTAAGGGGATGCCAGTGGGTACGTCCTGGTCAATTTTATTTACTCCCTTTCCGATCATTGTCCCGCCGTTACGGCAAGGACCCGCGCCCGAGTACCCCAGCATCTTTTTTTGGTCCAGTCTGAAAAAGAAAAAAAAAAAAAAAAAAATGTGAAACGAGTCGAGCGCCATTTTGCCACAGCACTTTCTCATAAAAAACCCTTAATAAAAATCCCAATCTAAACAAGCTTAATTTACGTCCACCACATAATTACCTACCCCCCAAGGCTATCGCCCTTGCTTTTTCTCTCCTGCGCTCTTTTACACCCTTCTCTCTCTCTCTCTCTCTCTCTCTCCCTTTACCTAGGGCCAGGTACCGAGGTACGGAACGACCCAAGTGAGCCACTTCTCAGTCAAAGAGAGAGAGGAGAGAGGTACCCAAGCCTGAAATAGGGAGAGGGTGGCGTTGGAGGGCTCTCTGAAAAATCTAAGAGGCGTAAAGCATTAAAAGGGTTATATAACATTCATTAAGGGCAGGTCAGCCTTTGTGAAATTTCCCTTGGAAGCACCGTTCCGGCTGGTGTAGACTCTGTCTCCCTCTCTCTCTCTCTCTCTCGTGTATACGTACCGCCATCTACCTTCCTCCGTTTCTCCGATCCCTACCCAACTAGTCCCTTGTCTCTGGGGGGGGGAGGGGGGGGGGGGTGCAGTCACGTGACTCTACCCCCTTAGACCCGGAGCCAAGAGCAACGAGGGCCGCCGAGAGAGGGTTCTCCTGGCTACCGAGGACTGGGACGCTCTGATGAAGATGTCGCACACGCCGGGGACCCTGGCCAGATTACCCCGACTAGAACCCAGGACCCCTGGTCAGGGCACATGCTAATTGCTTTATTTGACATCAAGAAATAATGTACTGCTCCTCCTTGGCCACCGTGTAAAACCCTTAGGAAGCTCTGCCTGGTTGTCACCTATTTCCTATTTTCCCACTTATTTTTTTCTTCCTTCTCTCTATCACCCCTCCACACCCCCCCATTTCCTGCCACATGGGACCATCAGGAATCGCACTCTGACTTTAATTTTCTCATAGATCATCCGGACCTACGCGATTAGACCTTCCTTACGTATACGTACGTGTACGATGGTTTTCCAATCCGATAGAAAAAAAAAACTGGCCAGGGTGGCGATGAGTGTCTATAAGGGTGCGAAGGTCGCAGGGGGGTTGTGTCAAGGGTGCATTTCATCTTCCGTCGCGTCAGAAAGGAGAGCGATCACGATTGAGAACGCGCCTTACCAGGATCATCCATCTTTTATCGAACCGGATGTTACGGATGTGTATCATGACCGCAAAAGACTTCCACCGGAAGTTTCACCGGGAACTTTTGATCGGGGGACGAGGGGAGGGGGGGGGAGGGGGCGGCAGCTCACTGGGTTCTGCGATACGGTCGAATCACCGGGATACGTGAACCTACGAGGACGATATTTTTGTGGTTAGTCCGGGGGGGAGGGAATTATTTAGGCGGATAACCCAGCCGTGCAATTTGCCTCTGCGGTGCGCGGCCATTTCCTCGAGTGCGTGCTCGTTTCCGTACACTTGCCTGCTGAGCGAGGCGAGGAAACGCCTGAACCCAGGGGCTCAGGTGTACCGGCTGGTAATAGGTGGCATCATCCCCGTGAGCCACCCTTACCGTCAAACCCTGATCGATGTAATATGCACACCCGGTATATACTTTCCCTTGCACTCTCTTGGACTACCCTACGTGTATACATATATATACTCGCCAATACGTCTATACCTATCTATAACCATCTACGTAGTTCGGCATAATTCACTAGGGGGTAGTTTTCTCCTTCAGGACATTTTGATAGAATACTTTTTGCACACCCCGTGTGCACGGGGTTGGAATGAAAAAAAAGTTATTTTTCAGGTAAAAAAAAGAGAGCAATTTTATTGAGGATTTTTTGCACTTTTTTTTTTCTTAAAAATCGGTAAAACGCTCTTTTGTCGGCTGAAGAGGCTACGGCGTGGTAGCAACCCTTATTACCCCGTGGGGTGTGGAATTAAAAAGTAACACCCTCGTCCGAGAGAGACAGTGACGTCAGGTAGTTAGGGCAGGCGGATAGGTAACGGTAGACAAGTCCGTGGCGTAGTTAAGTAATATTAAGGTTAAATTTTCCGTGGGACGTCGCTGCTACCGACGCCGACGCCGACGCTCGTATATCTGTATGCACAGCCCATACCCGCAGGTCAGACACGGTCCGGCCGACCAGTCATCTTTCCCTCTCTCACTCTCTCTACTTCTACTCTTTCGCCTCGTTTTACCCTCTTTCGTCTTTCACTTCGTTGCTGTATATATATATAGGGTTGGTACATACCTATACGTTACACTTCACGCCTCCCCTTTATACCCTGTCGGCATTAAATATTTACTTTTCAATGAATATGCAAATATAATTATTTACGCGCAATTTATACGTTTTTACACGCCTCGTGTCACGGTCGCCGGACCCTTGTGCACTTAACGAGTCGACTTCTACGTCGAAAAACTTCCTCAATCTTATTCCGCGCGATTCCCTTGATCGCCGTTTTTCATCCCCTATTGGCCATCGGCCACCCCTAAAATTACAAAAATATTTAAGACACGGAGCAGCCGTGATTTTAACTCTGGGCCGAACATACAGATCGAACCCGTATGGCGATATGCGGTTCGTTTGCCTACGGCAAGACTACCAGCCACCCCCAACTTTCATCCCCTTGTCCAACCCCCCTTACCACCCTTACGGAATTAACCTTTAATGTTAATTATCTGGCCAGCGAGGGGGGGTTGCTCTCGGGCCGCATCAAAGAACCGAGTATTTAGCTGCAATATCTTTCCGCCAAGTTGCACATTGGCGACTGGGGGATGAATTGTAGGGGTAGCAGAGATACAGAAGGAGGGTTAGCGAAGCTCGAAGAGCGAGAAGAAAATACGAAGCGAGCGAGATAGAGAGAGAGAGAGAGAGAAATTTTGTTCGCGACCGTTAATAAGCTACCCTGATTAGCTTTCACTGTCTCTGATCCTTACAGCCACGTTTGTAAGAGATCTTTCGTTGAGACGTTGAATCAACGAAAAATCCATTTCTCTCTACGGTCTTTCCATACGTATCGAATCGTCTGACAATATATTCAATAGCGTCGAATATAGCCAAGGCAATGAATATATATATATATATATATACACATACAAATAGTAAAAATCAGCTATCGAGACTTTGGAATAGGCCTTGAAAATAGATTCGGGAGCCATCGGGCATCGGAAATAAGAGCATCGATATAAATTCCGTGGGAGACTTCGACCCTCGACCTTCTCCCCTCCTCGCCTTCTTTCCACTTCCACCCTCGATTGCTACTCGACTCGGAGAAAAGTTTCCTCGCAAATAACAGCGCTAGCCTCGGGGAGGAGAGGATGGCGTCTCGTAGCTGGAATAGAAGTATATCTGCTGCGTGACTCGATGGATGCGCGTGACCCGTTAGAGATGCATGGATTCAATAAATTAATAAAAAAAAAGAGAGATCTTTCTTTTGGTCGTTTTTGTTTTTTTTTTGTTTTTTTCTTCATGAAACCTATGAAAAACAAAAATTTTTTTGTCGTACCACCAAAAAATCACTAACAATTACACGAGGTAAAGGCAATTCGCAATAGCGAAAATGTATTCGAGGAGTTTCCAATTTGCGGTTGCGGCCAGGGCAAGGGGGGGGGGGATTTACGGGGTTGGATCGAGCTCTATTATGGTAATTATATGATAAATACAACAAGGCCTTAGGCGCTGTCTTCCCCATCTTCCACGTCACCCAGTCCCTTCCATCAGTGGCAGGAATCTCACTCGACTGAGACTCGAGTCTTCTTCTGTCTCTTTCTCTCTCTCTATCTCTATCTCTCTTTCCGTCACTCTTACGCTAACTCTGTCTCCTGTTCTTCTCTCCCTTGCTCCCATAAGCGTTACCTATCTATCTGTCTCTCTCGCTCTCGCTTAACCCGGCCACTACGCGGTTTCCTTTAAAATACGCCTCCTCGCGACGGAATGCAATTAATCTTACTCTCTGGCGAGGCTCACGGCGAGGCTGGGTAAAGCGGGAGGAAGAAGTGTTACCAACTTAATGAAGTACGACTTCTGATGCGTGCCCCAGAGTGGGACGAAAGATTGTTGAGGGCGAACGAGAGAGAGAGAGAGAGAGAGAGAGAGAGAGAGAGAGAGAGAGAGAGAGAGAGAGAGAGACGGAGCGACAGTGTGTTTAACGAATAAGAGAGAGACTCTTCAGGGAGAAGGAAGAAGGTGCAAAGGGGACGAAGTCTCTTCGGTTGGTAAGCATTGCTAAACAGCCACTTTAATTTATTACGCAACGCTGCACTCGTACGATATCCCAAATTTGTAGCCATTGGTTAACTTTGGATACGAGATTTTTTGTATTATCAAAAATATATATAGCTATACTACGGTGTACGGTTTGGGCGTAAGAGATGATACAAGGGATGAAAAATGAATAAATATATATATATATATATTGAAAACTGATAAAATGTCAAAGTAAAGAGGTTTTCCTGCATGGATAAGATAAAGGGATGACTGCGCAGAAGGCTTCCAGAGTCTAAGGGTGGTTTTCGTAGGGGGGGGGTTGGCAGGACTGGGAAGCCCCAGACGGGAAGACGTCAAGTGTGTTGTGGCGGGTTCCGGTAAAGCCGAGAGGGTTGAGAGTCTAGGAGAAGAGGTTCAGCCGAGGGAGACAGTTGTCTGGCGATGTAAGCAAAAGGTCCCCCCACCCCACGTGGGGCGGGGGGGGGGTAGGTGACTAGAGAGGAGGGACGTGTAGACGTAAATGCGTAAAGGGTGTCTGATAAAAATTGAAGGGTTGGAAAATCGTCACGGACACGGGATTAAATAAAAGGGCCACTTCGTGCCACGATAAAGAGTACCGGCTAATCAAGGCTTCCGGGACTGCTAGATTTTCCACGTAGGGGTAGGTGGGCGTCGCGCCTCTGGCGGGAACTTGTGGAATCATTATAAATAGTCATAATTACAAGAGTCGCGCGCGTGCTTAATTGAATTACGCTGATTAACGCTGTACGCTGCACCTCCCTTTATTCTCGACGCCGAAACGCCTAACCACCCCTACCAATCCCCACCCTTTCTCTCTCTCTATCTATCTATCTATCTATCTATCTCTCTCTCTCTCTCTCTCTCCCGTGTCCTACGAGCTCCTCCACGCTTTACAACGTGTCTACTATACGCGACTCTCCGCTAGTCCTGCCAAGGGTGCAACGCCTCTAATATATATCCCATCCTGGATAGGATCCCGGATCCCGCCAAGCCTTCCTATTATGCTTATGCATAGACAAGTTATAGCGCGGCTAATATGATTATCTCTTCGACGAGGCGAGAGCAGCGCCTGCGGTACAGAAGCCCACCGTGTTCAAGAAGAGAAACCAGATACTCGTAGCCGCGATGCTTTACGACGGTTGGATTAATTTTGAAAAATATTTTTCTAAAACTTGAAAATATTTTTTTTTGTATAGAAAAAAAATTTTTTAAATACACGTTGCGCCATTAAAATCCTAGTCGACGTATAGCGTGGGGGGATTGTCCTGGGCTGAGGGTAAATTCGAGGAAGCTGGGAGGAAAAATTATTAATGGAAGAAGAGAGAGAGAGAGAGAGAGAGAGAGAGAGAGAGAGAGAGAAAAGAAGGTGCGTGTCAGTGAAATCCCAAGAAATTCGAGGGATTTGTCGCGGCTGGTATCGAACCCGAATAAATTAGGTCCTCTCGTCTCGCGGCGAGATATAAAATTTTGAATATGAATGGCCAGTTTTGCATCCGTAATAAGCTCTTATTCGAGAAACAAAGCGCAGCTGACGAGAACATATGTAGATGAGGGGCAGCGGGGGATGGAGAGAGGGTGGAGGGGAGGGGGAGAGGTAGGGACTCGGGGAGAATCTCGAGTACCGTAAGGATCTCTCATAAACATTTATCTTAAGGTTATCTGGAGTATAATTTTTTTTTTTTTAGGTGAATCTTGCGGATGATCTCTTCGATGTTTTATTATCTTTTAATCTTTATTATCATCCTTGCGGATACGTCGTTCCCAAGGGTGTCGAATGCCGCTTATTCGAGATAATTTGAATGATCGAATAAATGTCGGATGCTGAACTCCATGTAGACTCCAGGATCCCGCCAACCTATCTTGCCTATCTGTCTACCTTCAGCTACCTTCCAGTCCTGCTTGCTGAGGCTGAGCAGCCGAGAGATCTCTCATCTCCTCTATCCCTCTCGCTAAACTCATTACTCGTCAGTAATTCCATCAATGCTTTAAGCTCCGAAGGTCCCTTCAAGAAGATGTATCGGTGTCGCTGTTATCGTTGGTACCGACAGCATCCGCAGCATCCGAAATTCGGTCCAGAGTATACATCGAGATTACGGATAAAATTTCGCGATGGTTAAATAAGAGGAGAATAATGAACTTGTGGATTTTACGAGAGAGAGACCGAGGAGGCAGGGGTGGGGGGGGGGGGGGGTGAAATGAGAATAAAAAAATAAGGGTGGGTAAGCAAAGGAGGAATCAGTCGAACGGAAACGGGCCAGTCGCCATTTAATACTTTTCCTGTTGAATATTCTCCGGAATGGCCCTCGATATTGAATTGGCTCCTGCCTAATTGTAACCTCGCTCGCCGCAGCCCCATTCACTTGTAAACGACATTTGCATAATTTTTACATCCCCCTCTGTGTAATCGATTTCAATGAGAGTGAGCTCGAGACTCGTAGAAATACTCTTTTATCGTCGTATGCCTTGCCTCCTTTCATTTATCCCGGCACGAAGATTACGTGCGGCACATAAGTCAAGGAGCCAGTGCGAAGCTTGCGTATCAAATATTTCTCATATACAGCCATGGGGTTTGGTTCGATGGGAAAAAAAAAGAGAAAAAAAAATAAAGGAGAGTAGCACGGCGGTCAAATTTAAGATAAATTATGAAAAAAGTGCAAAACAAAAAAATCTGTCCTAACCACGTAGCAAATTCGATGAGACGAGAGATTTCCAAGTTCCTTCACGCGCGAGAGATTGACCCAGCTTCGAATATTTTTTTTTTTTTTCACTTCCTAAACCAACTCGAAGCAACGTCGCTTGTCCGCTAATTTAATGAAAAATTTGCTCTCCTTCACCGAGAGGAGGGTAAAAAATGAGAGAACTTGTACACCAATTAACGGATTGAAGTTGCCATCAGATGCAGGCGGCTCGAGTGGTCGCGGCTTCAGCATCGGCTTCAGCATCCAGTTAGCTTGCCGGATAAGTTCGCCGGGGTTATCATTAGCGACCTGCTGCTTTAAGCGACTCAGTTGGTACAACTTGAAAACTCCACTTAGTCATACGTCAGTCAGTCAGTCGAGCAGTCATTTAATTCTTAGCTGGTTTCATCTCGTGAGATCATAGACCCAGTTCAGCCGTCCCCCCAGCATCCTTTGCCCATAGTCACCTCTCAGAAGATTACCCGGTCCTGGTCCTCTTGTACATCCTCAAGTAGCTCCTCTTCTCACTCTCAGAATCCTCAGTTAGGGATAATACCAGCTGGACCAGTTGATCCCAGATCTGCGTCGAGCTTGCAGCCTCCCACCCACGCAGACAGTTTGATCCTCGTAAGCTCTGGAGTAGGAAATAAAAAAGGAACCAGAAAGAGAAAGCCGAAAGCTTGAAAGCTGCAATGCGATACGGTCACGTGGCTTAAAGGGGCACTCGAGGTGCTTTCATCCCTTAGGCAATGCTCAATCTTACATATCGACAAGGTAGTTCAGGGGGGGTGCAGAGGTCTAGGGAACATAGGGTATGGGGAGGACCAAGAGTTACATAAGGGTTGGAACATGGTACTATGGTTTCGGGTAGTTAGGAATGGCGGATGTTAGAGGGAGAACCGTATTCGCGGTTTAGAGGGGGGGGGGAGGGTGGTTGAAATCGGAATGCATAATGGACGGGACGATCTCGGGTTACTAATAAGCATCGACCTAAGGGAATCTCATCTTCTGCTTGAACTTCAGTCGTCCCGCTTCTCTCTTACGATGGCTCTACTTTATACCCTTGTCAGATCCCACCCTTATGAGAGATTCAAAAGCTTTGCTTAACGTGCCTTAAAGTGCTTTTAACTCCTCGTTTAATGCGAGGTCGATGAACCGGACTATTGATTTTTAAACAATCGAAAGATTACAATTTAATTTTAATATACGGACACTGGTACACGTATTATAAAGCACGGCTGTTCATTCGTCCTGTCGCGTGAACAGTGTATTTCTCGTGTTTATCGAATGTCAAATGACTAAGGACACGTTGCGCGAATACGAAGCAGAGAAACGACTATGAATAAATACACGTCACGGTGAACGTATGGACGTCGAGATAACGTAGAGAGAGAGAGAGAGAGAGAGAGAGAGAGAGAGAGAGAGAGAGAGAGAGAGAGAGAGAGAGAGAGAGAGAGGCATCAGAGAGCATTCACTCTGTATTCGTACCAATCTGGTATCCAGGAGCGAGCCAGCCAGTCACCCAGCATCCCCAACGGGAACAGCAGACACCCTGGAAAACAAATAGAACGATCTCAAAGCAGCCTGCGGCCCTGGAAACAAAGTGTTCGCGTCGCTCGTGCTCGACGTTCGCTCGACCCATTCGACTGTTCGAGTGAACTGTAAAACAAAAATAAAAAAAAAGAACGGTAGGGGCTGAGGAGCGATTGATGAGCGGCAGAGTATTTCTGATAAAAAGCTTGAAACGATTTCCACGTTAATCCCAATTGGTAATTTGTTTCGTGCCAAAATGTCAAAGCACCAACCGCGCGCAGTACGGAGGGTGGTTTCAGATTGTCCAATCGCAATCGTTAAAGCATTATCGTATATCGGATAAAGGGGTGGTACACACCGATTGAAGTGGATACTCTGGCAATCGGTTCGACGCTGCTGGTTACGGCGTGGGTGTTGCTCTTCCGGGTGATTGGCGCTGCTGATGGTGGTCAATCAGGAGGGATGATTTCCGATATTTTCAGGGGTGGTTTCCCACCCTGTCTGAAGGACGCGTGTGCGTGCAGGTGCGTAGGGGTAGTTTCAACAGGTGGTCACTCGCACCGTGCAGGCCGCAACCCCGTGGCCACCCATCCATCAAGAGCTTTGTGCTTCGTGCCTAGGGGGGGTGGAAGTAGGGGGTGACCCTTTACCGGCTTCGATATTCCGTAAAAGGGGATGAAAAATAAAATTACTCGATGGTTTGATGCACTTGTCAGGCGAAATCGGTTTGTCGAGAGTTAGCGGTTTCTTTTATATTTATTTTTCGGAGTGCGGAGACGTCGCTGAAGGAAGACGAAGAAATAGGGGATGAAGCGAGGAGCCTGAGAAATGTTAAGGGATGGTGGCGAACGAATGCGTTTCATTTTATCGAATTTCCCGGCGGCTCTTCCGCCCTGGAACAATGGCCTCGTTAATTAAGATTTCTTTCAGCGGCCGTAGCTCTCGAGCGTCGGCGTCGCTCGGTGGCGTCGCTCGCACCCACCCTCTCCCCCTCCCCCCTCCCCCGCCCAACCCTTGGCTAACCACCGAACCGAATCCTCAGGAAACCGGTCGTCTTCCTGGCCCGATGAACGCCTCGGGCCTTCCTCTCCGTAGATTCACTCGTGCGTGATGCACCCTTGGTTCACTCGTTTCAACCCCTAAATTCTCTATCTTTCTTGTTTCGCCCTTATCTTAATCTATCTGGATGCTCCTTATACTCTGGCTGTTATCAGAGATTTATTTAAAGCCAGGCGTCCGGATCCCACTTGGGCTTTCGTCTTTAAACATTTTTCACGAGCAACCTACGTATACCTGTTTACCCTTATAATTTTGGGCCTATTTCTCCAGGGCGAATATTGGCCAGTAAGGAGGGCAGGGGGGCGGCGGGCGGTACCTTGGCTCTTCATTAAGAGCGAAATGGCAATGCCATAAGAAATTCGAAAAGTTTTCGGTGCTAATTAAAGCAAAGAATAGTTGTTAGCCGAATCAAGAGAGATTTCAATTTTTCAACTGCCTCTGTTTCCAACGAGCGTCTCCTTTCTCGTCGCCGTCAAAGAAACCAGTGAGAACAGTTTCTCCTGCATTTTCAGTGCGAAGAATCGCAGTAGGACGTGGAGCCGTGGCTGGTGAGTCTGAAGGTCTGGTGTTGGGTCGACTGTAAGAAGAAGGGGGTAGAGGAAAAGATCTGGATTTAAGGCGTCGTCCGTGAAAGCCCTCTGGAGGCGCTCGAGCTCGGTTGGGGTAGTTTAAGAGAAAGAGAAAATGGCTAGGGGTAGAAAGGACGGGGTCCGTTGGGCGTGTTGGAGTGTAAGTGCTAAGATCTCAGAGTGCATTAACATGCCCCGGAGGCAAGCTGAATACAACCCTTCTTACATCCAGAGCTCGAGCCCCGAGACCTCGACTAGGTGGCGTTGGTGGTTCCTGGGTACAGGCTGGGTTAGAGGGGGAGGAGGTGGCGGCAGCCAGGAGGCTCAGGAAACCAGAGTAGGAGGCTAACTCGGGCCGCAGTACCGCAGAGATTTCCACTTAATTATATTAAAAATGCTTTATCCCCGACTCTTCCTCTGCCTCCAGCGCCGCATTCCACATTCCATTTCCCAAACCACCACCACCGACCTTCGTCCCCCGCTCGGTCCACCTATTTCCCAAACTGTTCCTCCGACCCTGATAAAATTTTATTGTCAAACCCCATATTCCCATCAGCCTCCTCCGAGCGCTCTCATCCGTGCCGAAGATCCAGTCCTCGATCCTGATGAACGAGAGAATCAGGTGGCAGATAAGAAGTGGAACGACGCTGAGGGAACGAGTAGTGGTGGGACGTAGCGGGAGGGTGGGGGGGAGCTGTGCGCGTCTTGCGGCCGAGCGTCGCGGCGCTTCGCCTTACATTATTTAGAAGGATCCGACGTCGTCGAGAGCGACGCTGACGCCCGGCACCGGCGCATGCTAATCACTCGACCCAGATTGAATAATGAATCAGTATTCTTTCCCTTCTTTAGTCAAGGCGACTCGAGCCACGCAGCCAGTCACCTAGCCAGCCACCCTTACCGCAGTTCCCCGTTCTCCCGTTCGCTCTTCTCGGCGCTGCTACGTGACACTTTTTTTATTACCCACCAGGAACGCTTCTTATTCCTTCGTCAGGACCGACGCCATTATCCATGCATGTATGCAACATCGCTGAATTACTAATTCCTATTCAAATTACCCACTGCGCATCACCAACCCCCCCGCCTCTGGAAAGGGTTGGCTGGGCTGTGATAATCAAGGGGGTGGCTCTCTCGTGGTAACGGCACAGTCGAATTCTAGACGCCGTCAGAGGTAGACGTCGGTCAGGAGCGTCCCTAGGCTCGCTCTGCTTTGAGATTATTTTTCAAAAAATATATCAATCTCGTCCCCCTCGGATTTTCGTTGCACCCGATATACCTTTCTTGTCCTCTTGCCACTGCCTACCCCGTGAAAATTATCCTCAGACGGCTCGATATGCCGCCGCCTGTAAAAACCTGGAAAATTTATCGACGCGGCCAGCAAGTCGAGCGTTGATGGATTTAACATAAACCGTTTCATCGTTATTTGAGAAGGAACCCAGTCAGCCTGCCGTACCTACCCTCATCGACGAAGAAATGAATCTTAGGCAGCCCAGCTACTTAACCACCTGCGCCACCGACCCCTCCAATAACCCCCTACCCTACCCTCCTCCGCCCCCTCCCTTCGGCAACCCCTAATTATCGGGACATTGGATAGGAATCGATCGACCCTCCCTTCTCTCGTCCTCCAAGACTATATATCGAAACGTATACATGCACACCCCCTGGACCGTACCACCCCTCTGCTATACACAGTAACCAATCTATACATTAAACTCGTCGCACTACCCGGTATAATAATAAATACGGTAACCAGAATACCAAAAAAAAAAAAAATGTAGCTTGAAAAAAAATTATCTTCCCCATTGAAATATTCAAAAGGGGATCGTCATCCCAGGTGAGACCGGAAGCGTCCTCCGGAGTTGCGTAACGGTAACGGTTGCAAAAAAAAAAAGGAGGGTAGAAAAAAAAAGGTAAAAGAAACTTCTAATTCACCTCGTTAATACTTTGTTTTACGTGTAAATATATAATAAAATGAGGGTTTGAGATATTCTCCAGCATCCACGGGACAGGCAACGGGTACCGCGACACGTATTGTTGAACGAGCGTCGAATTGAGGGAAAACAATTTTTTTTCATAAAAAAAATCCCACTCAATCCCCGTATCACGGATAAGCATCCCTGTCGCTCGCCCAGGTTGATTAAAGGTCCAGGGTTCAATCGTTCATTGATATCAGACCTTATCAATGTTCGCTCAGTGTTGACCTAGCACGTTCACCCGGTGCATAACCTGTACAGGTGGAGACTCTTATGCAAGGGGTGTTAGCATAATGTCCCAGGACCCAGCCAACCCTTGGTACTTTGTGTGCAAATTACAGCCGAGACGAGACGAGACCGAAGCCGTGAGGAGACGCGGAAGAGAAGCGGAGGAACGGCGAAGCCCAAGAGTGCAGAGGCTATCACGCTTGTAGGAGACTGTACATGTACGTGTACAGTACAAGTAACAATCCGCGCAGAGACAGTTGGATAAAACTGAGTAAAACTCCGCGAGACACGGAAGAAGACGGTCGGGAATACAGTAAGAGGGTAAAAGCTGGATTAGACCGGAGTAGACTGTACCGGGAATGACTGAAGCATTTAGGTTAAAACCAAGGAAAAGGATATGTAGGAAATATGTCGTGGGGTGGTGGTTAAGGGATGAAGAAGGTGGAGGAGAAAGGGGTGGGGCGGATGCCTGGGAAGGTTGAACCGTAGATTAGAGCTACGCAGAGCGCGGGGACCCAACCCTCGAATTAAGTCGGTACCTATCTACATAGGTAGGTCGGAGTAGACGAGTGAGAGAGAGAGAGAGAGAGAGAGAATAAGGGGGTGGAAAAGTGGGTAGGGGTAGTTTCGCCATGCGAAATCCTCCTACCAACAGGGAAAGGATTCTTATTATTGCTCTTAAGGGATTACACCCTTACGGTTTGCGGCGAGCCTTGGCTTCGCCTCCTGCGTAATAACAGGGCTGCGTGCTGTTGCGTGGAACTGGTTCCTGGTTCTCTCTCTGGTTTTGCCCACCTTATTACGGGATCTCACCTACCTACTTGCCGCGTAACGCCGTAGGATCTTCGGCATCATCTGCCGCTACTCTATGGCTATGGGTGTAGGATGCTTGTGGACTCGCCTTTAGCACGTTACTTATTGCCCCTACCGGGTATGTCTGCTGCTGCTCACGGACCCCAGACAGCCCTAGACTGATCTTCCGTGTATAAGTGTATATATATATATATATACGTGACTCTTAGGACTACGAGCTTCAGCCGCATTTCTATCTCCCGTCGCGGAAAACAAGACATTTATAAACACCCACAGCGAGATTAGATTTGTTAGGATAATGGCGCCTTTCGCGCAGTCTTATTGCTGGGTTATTATTGCTCAAACTGGTAGCAGTAATTTTCGGGTGCTATTTAGCATCGCGGTAGTTTGCTACAGTGGATGCCGGTATTATTGTTAGTGCGCTACTGAGATTGTTATTAGAATCAGGGAGAATGCATAAGAGGGCTCTACGGTTATGTATGGGTAATCCAGAGATACAGGAGGCTAGGGATGCTGCGCTCTCGTCTTAAGGGATCCGAGGGTGGGATGATCCTTCCGTCTGGATTGTCACGTGGATCGAAAGTAATACGCTCGGTTTAGCCCGTAACGTTATTTCGGAGGAAAAAAAATAATAATAAAATTTAACGCTCCGTCAGATCGACCTTGCACCCCTTCCGGCCATTCCGCCGTTACGCACCCGCCGCGATCTGGCTGCCGGTACGTACGAGCTACTTCGAGCCAATAAATATCGAGAGCAGGCGGCTACAAATCTCAAGATAAACACGCATTTGCGCTGTATTTTTATGCCCTCGTCCCCCCGAGGTCTTTGTCGCTCGAGCAGGGGTGGAAAAAAAAAAAGGGTTCGCCCTTTTGCATTCCGCGTATGAGTTATCGGCCGGGCGAAGCCAAAGGGTTGGCGATTGCGGTATTTAATTTGACGGAAGTACGGGGAAATGCGGATTTTCAAAAATCCACTGGAAAAGGTGGTTGCGTATTGGAAAAAAAAAAAAAATAATAAATTTCATCGTACCCCTTTTTACTTTGAACCTATTAACGAAGAATTCTTAACGTCTCTCGTGCGGTAAGGGTGGTTAGTAGAGATTTCATAAAAAAAAAAGGGCGAGGTGGACCGACCAACCTACCCCTTGGAAAATCGTTATTCCAGGTACGAAATTTTCTTAGGGACCTTACAGACGGTGCTGCCAATTAAGAGAGACGACGACGGTGGGCATCGAAGTAGAACTAAGGGTTGGCGGGTGCCGATGATGTATGTGGTGGAAAATACTAGGGGCAATCTGTCACGCCATCGACGCCTCCGAGGCGCCTGGCAAAAGACTCCCTTCCGTGCCCTTTACTCTTAACCAATCTTATTCTCTTATGTTCCATCATCCCCTATCCGTAGCACAGGGATACTCTAACGTTTCTTTAGAAACGTAATAATCAGTTTTATCTAGTACGCATTAAAGCCCAAATTGAGGGATGAAAGTGCATCGTCCATGTGTATGGGTGAGGGGAGGGAGTTAGTGGCACTGCTATGAGAAATGTAGAATTAGGTATAGACGGGGTAGAATTTCGTTTTGATACTACAAAGCCAGTGGACAGTATCATCCCCAGTGAGCAGGGGTGCAAAAGCCACCCTCTTCTCCCTTTGCTTCTCTTGGATTTCTTTTTTTCCCTCTGGTTTTCGCCTTGGAGGAATTCCCAACCCTGACTACATGGCTGATTAAACGCGCAACTACGTAACGTAACGCAAATAAACTGCCCCTGTTCGTATTGGGGTGAGAGAGAGAGAGAGAGAGAGAGAGAGAGAGTTCTCCTCTCTCTCTCTCTCCCTCTCTCTCTCTCTCTCTCTTGATTCCACCTTTCCGCTCTCTTTGAATTCCACTCTCTTTTCGAACCCACCCCTCCGGTCACTTAACAGAAATATTTATCGAGGGTCCGTCTCTGCCGCTTCTGATGCCGTTTCTCTTCTTTTTCGATGACTGCTAGGACCGGCGACGCTACCCTAACTCCCTACGACGCCAGACGTCGACACGTCCTCGAGGACGCCGACGACGTACTCCACGAGGTCGGATCGAGTGGTAGCAACCCTCCGGTACCATCCAGTGACCACCCTTACTCTGCCTTTTCTACTTTTCAGACCCGATTCCTGCCTCCTTCGAGTTCTTTGATCCGACCCAACCCTACCCCCCCCCCAGCTCCCCCCCAACTCACCCTGAATTTATTCGACTCGGATTATTTACGCTTTTAATTACATTTCAAACTAGTCTACATCGCACACACGGGCTCACCTCTTTCGCTTTTGGATTCATCAACTCACACCACCCTGATTACTCGAACGATAAAATATCGTGTAAAGGAAATAAAAGAGGGGGTTAGAAAAAAATTAAACGAACCACTAAAAAAAAATCTTTTACCTGCGTATACCGAATTACGAGGTCGAAAAGGGCAATGTATAAGAAAAAAAATGTCTGAAGAATGAGGTTTCGCTCTGACAAGACCCTAAGGGATGTTCGGCAACCCCCAAGAGATACAGGGTGTACCTTTAATCAGGAAAAAATGTAATTTAATTGAAAAACTAGCTGTACCGGATTCCAGATGGCGCGTCGGTCGCCTATGCATTCTGCATCGTCGTAGGGCTGCTTTGGGGGGGTTGGCTGAGGGGTTGACAGGGCGGCCACCACAGAGGGATGAACAAAGGAAGTTATCGCACCGGAATTTTTATGCCGTCGAGACGAAGGAATGTAAATCACGCGGCTCCTTTTCCCGAAGCGGAATCGTTGCGTCATGAGCTTACGGTTCCGCGGTTAACGATCACTCGGCTGGAAGGTTAATTGAAATCGGCCGAAAGCTTGCTTTTGCCTTCTCTTTTTTTTTTCTTCCTCTTCTCTTTTTCATCCCCAGTTTTTCCCTTTCATCTTTCTCTCTCTCTCTCTCGTATCCCCTACCCCTTCCTATACTCTGTACACGTATATCACAGACACACATAGCGACTGGTAAAACTTTGGACGAATCGATTAATTCCCACGGGAGTCAGCCGCACGATAAAATCGAAGGAGAACCGAGTGGTCCATCGAATCGTTTCGACTTCGAAGGGATGCTGAATAAATAAATACTCACCGAATCTATCTCGACCTCTCCTTATTCTCATTTTCTTCTCTCGCATCTCCGCCATTTGCGATTTCCATAATTCTACTCACAAGTGCCATTATAGGCTCGCCACCCCGTGCCCATAAACCGGCTTTCTCCGTTCGGCATTCGTGCCCGTTAAAACTTTTCGCAATAACTCACTCCCCTGATTGTTATAAATCATTTTCAAAATAAGTATTTAATCCTTTCGTTCGTACACACCCTCGACATCGTTAAGGGATTCCAGTAGCAGGGACACTGCTCTATGAATTTTTTTTTTTTTTTCTCATAAACCGGAAAACCAACCCCCCCATTTATTAATGACCCTTGCCAAATTTTTTTCCAAAATCCATACACCCGTATACAATCGTTTTCACTATGACACAGTATTAACCATTCCGATTCTACTTATGGTTCTGTCTCAATGGTTTCCGATTACCAGACAACCCTGTCTGCCTACCTGTTGCGCGAATCCCCTGGAATTCCACAAAATTGGTAAAATTTTCAAAAATCCCCCAAAAGCTACTGCTAAGCCCCTTACAAAAAATTTCAATAAAATCAAAATATATTTATTTCATACAATAAATATTAACTATTAATGAAATACCTATCGAATTGTATCTATATACATCTCAAAGAGCCACAGACCAAAAAAAAAAGGGTATAATGTCGTAAAGGCTAAAGGTCAAAGGGCGAAGATTCGCGATAGCAGGAATCCAATAAAGCCAAGACAGTCGAACGGTCAATAGATGAGAAGCCAATGGATGCTGGATCCGGAGGCCATCTTATCCGGCTCATATATACTCTTTGATCGGCATTACTCAAGTGCGCCGCTCTGTGGTTTCTGTTACAGGCGGACGATCGAGGCAGATCTCCAGGAGCGTCGAGACGTCCGAGCGCCGCCGCAATCTCCTCACCCCCAGGCACCCCCGAGGAGCCACCGACGCTGTGAGTAGAGCAACCTTAGTCGCAACGAAATTATATCCCTAGACCGCGTGGACCCGTCGGAGTTCATTTGCCAGTATCCTTTAAACTACCAAGGGATGAAAATAAGGGATGAACGCGAAGAAAAAAAAAGGAATAAGGTATTCGCTAAGGGCTCGTTCGGTGCGACCTCTCTCGCGGTCTCTCCTTAGTCTCTCCAAAAAGCCACTCAGACAAATTAGTCACAACAGTCTCACCCCCCCCCAACCCCTCTAAAAATAAGGGAGGGAATTCTCTCCCGCTACCACCCCTACTCCACCCCTCCTCTCTCTCTCCTCTCGCCCATGGCCACGCTCGCTCGCTTCTTGCCAAGGAGGAGGTAAGGGCTGCTGCTGCTGCTGCTGCTGCTGCTGCTGCTGCGGGCGGCAATATTTATGCGGGTTTTTTATTGTGCTTTATCCCAAGAGCAGAATGGAAACAATATGTCACCGACGGGGGGGCAAGTTCTTGTAGGTGGCCCTGCTGGCACCTAACGTTAATACTAACGCGGCTTCGGCTAGGGCAACCGCCACACCAACCCCCGGCTTGCCACGGCACAAGCCGTCCTGTAGTGGGGGGTTGGGTATCATGATTTTAAATGAACAACCCCCTGAGCCCCGGGACTCGCCGTTCCACGCGATACGCCTCCAGCTACATGTTAAATGAGCTAAACCTCAAACCTACCCTTAGCTCGGTTCGCTGCTACACCACCGTAGAATCTGATACCGCTTGTCGGAGTTGAACATTTTTTGAAGCTCTCCATAGCGCGGCTCGATAGTTATAATTAGGGGATGCTAGCCTGGAAATTTCGGAAATTTATATATAAATATTTTAGGATAGATTTTTTTTTATTCATATACCCTGCACTGGTGCATGTCGATTTGATAGGGGAGGGTTGGGGGTTGAACGGTAAAGGGGCAAGGGCTGTGAGTAACGGACTGTCTGGTGGAAAATGATTGGGAGGAGTGAGGAGCGATTTAGAGAAATTAAAACTTTAATTCATGTTCGGATTGGCAAGTGCTCTTCACCCCTAAATTCACCCACTGGCAATGGGGTTTTTGCGGACTTTTCTTACAAGGGTGGTATTTGGCTGGATACGATTGATTTCTTCTCTTTTATCCATTTACATTGGCACGTTTGAATAATCCAAAGTGGACGTTATATAGAATTCCAAAAAAATTTCGAAATTTTTCGATTTCTTCGGTTAAACTAGGAATCCCATCATAGTCCCTCGCTAGTTCTGACTTTCCAGCTGACTCTCGCGGCGGTGACGAGGGGAGACCAAGGGCGTAGGTAAGGGAAGGGATTCTCTAGGTGGCGTTTACTCCGCATAAATCAAAAGCCAGCATATATCAGCGACGGGGTAATATATCAGCGGCGAACCGGGCTGCCTGGAACCAGAGAGACCAGAGGATTTCGTGCACCAGCAGCACCAGGACCAGAACCACCAGAAGGAGTCTCCTTTGTTTTGCTCCAGCAGTCCTTTCAAATTACGCTATATCCACGTAGACTCTCAGCCAACCCCTATACAGGTTGTCTATTTGGGAAGAAAATTTCTCCACTAGATTCAGCGAAACTAGAATTAAGGGTAGTAGGGAACAACCCTTGAAAGAGGGTTCAGGTGCGAAGATCCTGAATAAAGACTACGCCAACGGTCTCATACAGAGGCACTATTATTCGGGCTTATTTCCTCGTATATCTCAGGAAAAACCACCCCCCCCCCCACCCCTACCCCTCTCCCCCAAAAACCATACACGTACCCCAAGCGCAATATCCATAGATACAGGGAAACTGCGATGTCGCAGTCACAATTCAGTGGCGAACCTTCGCTAAGGCAATGCCAAGGAACGTAAGGGATGATAAGACGTGTACCAAGGTAAAGCAACCCCCCTAAAACCCATACGATAGGCTCCGAGGGTTTTGAGGATCGCGCGACGTGTTAAGGCATCAGCATAACGGCCCCACTTTTTCTCCTGGCTTTTAGCCACCTTATTCCACCCTCGGCAGCATCCCTCTGCACCCACACTACTCCACGTTACTCCCAAGGGTTGCCTTTCTTGCTCCGTTGGTAACCTCACCCCCCCACCAGCCATTATTATCGTTACACTCTATGTTTTTCCAAGGACACCCCTAAATCTATGTACGACATAGCTACCGTGCTGCCATCTAGATTGATGCAAGAACTGATACCAGCTCAAGATTTTCTTTTACATTCAATCTATACGTCTATCGTGACCTTCTCTTAGCAAAGGATTCGCGTTATCATTGACGCGTGCCGCCTATCGAAATATGTGTGTGATAATGGTATCTCGAAATGTCGTCACTTTTTTTTTTCCCGATGCCGATTGGTACTCGCTGTCGTCATTCAATTCGTATTAAAATTTACCGTTTAACGGCCAAGTTCACATATGCGATTCGATAGATCGATTACTTTGAAACTATAAAAATATAAAGTTAATTTTTTTTAATAGTTCACTCGGCTAACAAAATATTCTACGACCGTCTCAAGGGTCGTTCGACCAGCGTCGCGACGCTCGTTCCACTCTCCCCGAAGACATTCAACAGAAAAATGTCTGCACCAGACAAAAATACCGCACGTTCCAGCATCCGCGTCCATTCCGGACCAGCGACGTTCCCGTCCGGCACGACGTCCGTTACCATTACAATTGCCATCTTGATTTAAGGGCGGATGCATTTTAAAGCCCGGACTCTATGGCCCTATTTGCACAAGGGATAGATAAAAATTCAGTAGCGTCTCAATAAACCAGCGCCGTATGTAGGTGAATTCTAATGGGCGGCATTTCGTAATATTGCTGGTAGCACAGGAGCATATGTGAGCACGTGAGCGAGCAAAAGAGATAAATACTCGGGGTGTGTATGGTCCTGTGAGAAATTCGGAAGTGGATTTGCCAGGGTCGGGAATTTCGGTGGATAGAGGGTAGCAAAGGGGGGAGTAGGTTTCGGGAAAATCGTAGTAAATTCAAATTCCGCGCGAAGACCGTATCTTAACGTGGCACTGGGATATCCCGGTATGAAAGATGCCGCAATACTTTTTCGAGCCGAGCAGAGCATAAACATTACGCACGAGTGAACCGAGCATAGGACGTGGCTGGTTGCTTTACTTTCCTTCTCATCTCTTGTATAAAGGGTGGCTTTTAGGGTGGCGTCCGCCCCCAATAAATTCCCATCAGCAAGGGGTATAGGGTGGGTGGGTGGGGAGGTACAGGTACGCCTCCGTCGCGTAAATCATACCGTAAGTGAATCGAAATTGAATCCAATGAGTAAATATGGCTTTCGAATAATAAAAGGAGCTGGTGGAGGATGAGGAGGATGAGAATAGCGTCAACAAAGTATCTCCAGGGAAATGGACCACCGTGGTTATCTATTAATATATACGATATAAGCTTTGACTGCCAGATACATCATCCCTGAAGAAACATAAAGCCTTACCCACAGTGAATTTCTTAAAAATATATTTCATTAATTCTCTTTACTTTGACACGTAATGAGCATATCGGCGCAGGTAGGAGATGCTAGAACCTGGTGCGAACGAAGTCTTGATAGCGATGATACCAGGAGTCGTAGTGGTGGTACGGAAGGGACTAGGTAGGAGGCGAAGGGGTTGGAGAATGAATAAATACATGAGCCTCGAGGAATCTAGCGTGGATGGAGGAGATGGAGGGACAAGCTTGACTCTCATATGCTGGTTATATGCCATGAGCCAACCTCCCGGAGACGTAATAGCAGCAGGACAGACAGCGAGTAGGAGGAGACTGAAAATAGTCTTAGAAAATAGAGATGGCAAGGTGAAAGGAGGAGGAAAGAAAGAAAGAAAAAAAAAAAGAATATAAGAAAACGAAGTAAAAGTCGAAAGCTTGCTGAGATTTGCGGAAAAGTTTTGATCCCCCATTCGAGAGGCTGACGCCACCTTCAGGAACTTGCTCCGGGGTCCTCCTATCGTCATCTCCCTCTACTGGCTGGATGGCTGGTCCGACTAAAGCAGGATTTCTCCGCTTGGTAAAACCGGATGGTACGGATGCCACTGTCCGGGACGACATCAGCGTCCTGCGCTATCATCCAAGCCGCAACAATGTCGTCCAAAGTGATTAACCTCGTATGTATTTGAAATATGCCAAGAAACACGCTGACCATATTAATCTTGTCAGACAGGCCAGGCATACCAGGTAACCCAGTGCGCTTGGCATATCCCGGATAGGTGGGACGTATACTTCATATTTCATCATCGTCCCCAGGTGTACCCAGACCCAACTTCTCATCCTCCAAATTCCAAGAGGACCACGAAGATACAATTGGTCCTGATTCGCGCGATCTTATCGAGCACCTGGACCGGGTCTGTTTAAAGCTGGCGAAGCCAGCAAGCTCATCCGCTTCCGAAAGGGTCGCAGGTTGGCAGGCATGACTGGCAGGGAAAGGAAACATAAGTTAAAGGTGGGATAAGGACTTGGCGAAGGAGAAGCCGACGCGATCGCACCCCGAGAGGAACTAGAGCTAATAAAAGCCCACAATTACCTCCGCTTCGGGCCATTTATCTTGATGGCGTCTCTTGCCCGATATAATTCACCCCGGCAACAACACATTGTTGCCTAATGAGGTGTAAAACATTCCAAGATATCTGGCTGGCTGGCAGGCAAGGGCACCCTCTCTCACCTAGCTCCTGGCATCTTCACCCCCCCTTAGACCCCCCCCCCATCCCATTCCTGGATATCTGCCTCCTATCAGTAAGAGAGAGAGAGAGAGAGAGAGAGAGAGAGAGAGAGAGAGAGAGAGAGAGAGATTCTCCGTCAGAGTATCCAGTGCTGCCAAGCTAATACGGATGCTGAGATCATCCAGGAATCTCGCCAAATTCCAGACACGCCACTGACAGCCACTTTCTCCGTTTAAATAATCAGCCTCGTTCGTTGGACAAAACGTGCGCCTCCCTAAAAACAATGGAGACGTTACATGAAAACCAGAAACTGAACACAATTTTTCTTTTCACCCCATGCGTCGGGGGTAGCCGGGGGCAGTGATTTGCAGTGGCGAAGCCGCATCGACAGGCTGCGCACGTGTATCGCGTCTCGCGAGGACAACCTGGAGGGGTTCCTCCTACTGGTCCTTCCTAGGTGCGCGTGCCGAAGAGAAAAAGAGAAAGTGACGAGAGGGTGGAAACGGAGGAACCGGGGAGGGACAAAAGAGGGACTCGGGTTATGATATATTTGTAATCATGTTACCCAGCTACGTGCCCTTCCGTTACAACTGCTTCGGTAACAAACTGCTTCAGACCTTTTTCACTTTATGGCCCTGAGTCTCCCATATTCGAAGTCCTCAGCCGTCGTTCTGAGCTCTTGGCTGGCAGCATCGGCACCATGACGTAACTGCTTTTCAAGAGGAGAGTCAGGATTAGCAAGACACCACCCCCCGACGCGGTTGGTTATATACATGTATATATATATATATATAGGATGTAGGTGGAACGAAATTTTACACCTTACCCTCTCCAACGTGTAGCGAGAAGGAAAACTCATCGTTTTCATTAAATTGCATCGTAATAATACGTCCTACAACGGAGAGAACGTTTCTCGCCAGAGAGCCAATTCCGACGTCTAACAACCACCCGGCATATTATTACCGCCATACCCGGGGACAGTTTATTCCGTTCTCATTTCAGAATTTAGTGCCACGTTCCACCCTGTAAGAACCTCAGCCCTGCCCCCCCCCCTCCGCTCTTCTCGCTCATCAACCCACTCGTACGAATCCGTATAGATATACCCTGGTGGGAGTCCAGGAATCTCTGGGGAGGGGGTTGGTTCAGAACAAACACACCCTTAAATCAGTCGAGATTTCTTTGGCCAGCATCCGCGCACCTAACTGCCCCTTCCTCGTCGTATAAAATTATGTTATCGCATACCTATGTCCATTCTCTTTAAGCCCGTTAAAACGGCTGAAGCTGTCGCGAAACGCGCGGAGGTACGAAAATGGTCCAGGGAGATCAGGTCGAAGGAGCTAGTAAAAGTGGAAGAAGCGAGATCGTTGGACTGGTGCGGTACCAGACTAGAGGGGTTGATGGGGAAGGGGGTGCAAGTAGGTACCTGCAGGGTGGAAGAGCGAGGGAGAGTTTCGACGTCGCGAAACTTTGCTGAATTAGGGAGAATGGAATCTTCCCTGAAGACGGGAGAGTGCAGAGGACAGTCACGTCGTTTATCCGGCATCTTTTCGCTTTGATTCTCAAGATGGGTGTTAAAGGGTGATGATTCCAAGGTGCTTGAATAAAATTTATCCCATGGGATCATTTAGCAGGAACGTGATCCCGTTCTCTTAGCAACCTCAGTGCACGCTAAGTGCACAGGACGCGCAAAGGTGACAGCTGAGGTTGCACGTGGTACTAAATGAGTCCTACGCATAGTGTATATATATATATACACACGCCTCTCACTATAGACTATTGATCGTTCAGTTGGTAACAATGTAATGGTAACAACCCTCCCTTCACTTATTTACACCCCTATTTCTCTACTTTATACGTCATTCCTTCGTCTTTATCGTTGAACGCACCCCTCTCTACCCTCGAAGTCAGTGCATTGGGAAATTTGTATATAGTCGACTTAGGGGATGAATATTGCCTAGAGTCTAGTCGCAGCGGTCCATTGGTCCTGGATTTCTTTTTGATCCCGATTGTTTTCTCATTGAAGCAGGTGCGAAAGTAACTTACGTTATTCTTTTTAGCAGGGTTGTTTTTTTCTCCCTTTCATTTTTTTCTCTTCCAGCCTCCCTTTTCACACTCCTCTGGTAACTACTGGCTCTCTCTCTCTCTCTCTCTCTTTCTCCCTTTACAGACTCCTTTACCCAACTCTCTTCGCTCTTTCGTTCTCTCTGCCGGCCTATAAATCAGTGGAAATTTGTTATGCACGGCACACAGATGGTTTTGTTATATGAAAATATGTGCCGCGTAGGGATGGTAAGTATCCCTCGGTAAAACACATCCCTTACCTCGGCCGCTACCGCCCCCTACCTTACTCTGAAAAGCCCGAGGCGTCATGCTGTTCTGCGCTCTCTTTAATTACGCGCCGACCGGGACGCGTGACGTATTGCCCTAAAAGGGATGGAAAGAGTGGGGGGGGGGGGGGTATATGCCTAGCACACCCTTATCCTTCCTTAGCAACCATCCTCGCGCGATCGACAGGACACTCGCTTAGCGAAGACGATTAACCAGAATTTCGAAGCACAGTCATCCCTTGATAAGGAGAATTGAAAATTTTCAATTTTTTTTATTCCACATTTTTTTTAATAACTTTCCCCAATCCCGTGTACACCGTCAACTTGTTCAGTCAAGGGATAAAGTGGAGTGTGGATATAGGCCGTGCAAGTGCGCACTTAAATATGTGATTGGAACATAAAAAGCTTCTTTGGGAGGGAAGGTCCAGCGATAGAAGGAGCCACTTAAAGCATCCCTGGACAGCGTTAAATATTTGATCGGAATTCGATTGATTTAAGACGTCGACCAATAAGCGAGGGTCGTGCTTAGAGGAGGGGAAGTAAAAAAAAAAAAAAAAAGAAAAGATCTCGAAGAAGGTAGAAAAAGCTCAAGAGTATTCCCAGGGGGGGATCAAAAACTGACTGATGGACCAGCTGGCCAACTGTCTCTGTCTCAACTCCACTTCCAGTCGGAATCACTCCGTGGGAGTACTCTTCTTCTGATCGACTACCATATTCCTTCCTGGACCAGCAGTATGCGAGTCCTTTAAACCCATCCCCTATATAAAGTCGAAAGTCCAGAACATACTCTCTATGGACGTACGAGTATAGGTATCGGGGGTCCCCTTGAAAATAGAGCCAATCTGGATGTCGTTAAATTGTAAGGACGAGTCAGTCACGTCGGTGGGATATCATCCCCTGGGTATCGGAATATATCCCAAGGGATGATACTGGACCGAAATAGGAATTCGTGATTTCTCCTTACTCCCGGGATATATATTGAAAAACTTAATTGACGCGTGAGAGTAGAATTTACTTGGAAAAAAAAAATATATATATATCATCGGGGGGTCGCACCAGGGGTTAAAGGTCACAGGGTAGTAGATTGGTCGCGTGAATTCAGTCGCCAGCAAGTAAGGGTGTGCATTAAGGCAAGTTCCCATTATCCACGGGCGAGAGTCCTAAATTATCCTTGCGGTTGCCGCGAGGCGTCGAGGTGCCCGCCCTCGTTCCGTTAAAAAAAAAAAAAGACGCGTATCTTTTCACCCCTAAGCTACGAACCCACGGTGAAGAGCGTCGGGACGCCTGTTTCGTTAACTATTGAAAAAAAAAATTCATACAAGAACGATATTTCCATCGCCCATCTATGTGTAGCCAGGACAATGGTAATGACCAGGAGACGAACAGGTGACCACGGTTACGGCGTCAGCGTCGCGACGCTCTTAACCCCAGCAAGGATATGGGTTAATGTACACGGCTAATGAACGCTCAGAACATTTCGAGTTGTCAAAGCACTCAGCAAACCAATATTCCCTTTGAATAATGAAGAAGCTCGTCGTTCATAAATTGCGGTTAATACACGACCAGGATAAAAACTATAGTCCACTCACGGTTAATGCGATACAACGTTTTAACACATTTTTTTATTTATTTATTCCCAGCCAAACGCATTAACCATATCCCAAAAGCTGAACTGCATCGATAAACCGTAAAACAGTCGACGATCGGAGATATCGTCAGTGGTGGCCTTGAGTTTGACCTGAATTCTTATCAGTCGCGTTCAGCATAAATGTAGGCAGGATGTAAAGATCATGATGATTGCGAGTAAAGGCAGAAGAGCGATGCCGATCAGGATCCTTCCTTTGACCATATTTGGACATTAACGCCGATATTTCGTTGATAAGGGGTTAGATAAGGTGAGGTGGCGAGGGGGAGGAGGAGGGGAGGGGGGGATGCGGAGAGGGAAATCCGGCGGATAGACCGACCACTAAGAGCTGTGATCCGCTGGCGGTTTATCTAATTGGAATTGTCAGAGGGTCAGAGGGCTTGGAGGAGGGAAGCTTCGAAGGAGTCAAGAGCCGATGGGAGGTGGGGTAGGGGTGGTTGGATGGGGTAGAGAGATTGAAAGAGAGAGAGAGAGAGAGAGAGAGAGAGTGAGGGAGAATGTAGAAGCCCAGGGTGGAAGTTTCGGCTATCTCTTGGAACACAGTTCCAAGGAGGCTCCTTTAGACTTTAGTGACGTGACGTTGCCTAATACTCTAATCCCTTCACTGGCGGCAGCATCCTCTTAGAAGACGTTCCCTCCTCGCCCTTGGCAGCATCCACATCGAACTAGGACACGTTGGTCCTGGTGGACGTGATCCAACGAATGGGCCGATACTCCCTAATTAATTGATGAGTCTCCATTTAAATGTAGACTCGGTCCGGGAAGGAGAGACATCAAGATAGAGTTGGTCCATCGATTATACCAGATCAAAGCGAAGTCCGAGCTGAAACGTGAAGCGATATTGATTCGATTGGAATCGACTGGAAAATTAAGTAGTGAGAGAGTGACTGATTGGTCGCCATAGAAGATGGTCGTACGTACCTGAAGTACGATTAAAACATCCCCCAAGGGATGAAAAGAAGTGCGAAGGTCCTCCGGCACGCATCGATCCTCGATTATCTCGGGCAGGTCGAACTTCCGGACAGGGAGCATCGGTCTGCAAAGAAAAGCGATAATGTCTTAAGCCGTCGGCGCGATTTAACTTCCGATTTCGACTTCCTCGTCCACGTCCTCCCACACAGCCAGGAGACCTCGTGCGCGCGGGTAGAGTTCGCCGCTCTAAACTCCGGGCTTGGTGGTCTGAGGAGGTTTAAGGTACGAGGTTTAAGGTTTAAGGGAGGCTCTCCTCGAGATCCCAGGATGCGGCGCACTAAGCGCTGACGCTGATCCCTCTTGCTCCTTATACTTCTGTTTCTCTCTCTCTCTCTCTCTCTCTCTCTCTTTCGCTTCCGTTCGCCGTTTCCCCCCTTCGCACTCGGATCCTCCGATCCACGAAGAAGCTTCCGTACTTCGGTCTTGCTTTATCTCGAGTTGTCGGCTCCTATCGCCAGGAACAGTGTACTGCATGCTTATTGCCATTGGCACGAGGTGAGGATAAACTTAGGTGAGGTTTGGACTCCCTACTGGAACAGGATAATAATGATGACGAGAAAGGTGATCGTCATCCGTCATCCTTAACCGTCAGGGGTCACACGATCGGCGAGAACGAAGACATTACCAGCAGCTGTTTCTTGACGAGTCACGAGTTCACTGGCGCGGATTCGAGCCCGTAGGAGGTCCAGGACGTTAAGATGCCAGGGAGGTGGGTAAGAGCGCGAAGGGTGTAAGAGGGTAAAGCAGAGGGTAGAAACCCTCTGCCCGATAGCTCGATTAAACGCTCGACGCAGCCCCGAAGAGTTTTAATTAATGACGGCCTGGCCTTATGACGGCCGAGTTAAAAAAGAAACTCTTGAGATCCATATTGGTTACACTCCCCTGGTCCAATCCGGACGCTGCAGCTGCCTGGATTCGATACTGGTTCACCGGACGATGCTGGAGAGAGGAGGGTCCGGGAGGTCATTAATTTGACAAGGAACCTGTCGATCTAAAGATCGTTTCATCAATTATCCAAAAGTCTCTTCACTCTTCCTCTGTGGAGGAGCCATATTCGTCTGGCTAAGTACGAGCGTCACTCCTTTCTCCGAGAAGCTCAGACTTTCGCTTCGTTCGATCCATGTCTTTCCAACCCCCTATCGTTTCCTCTCTTTCTCTCTCGCTCTCTCGCGATCTCTCTCATCTTAATAATGGATTAATAACGCGTTCAACGATCCTAGCCCACACGGCCCGATTAATCTCGACTCCGGCTCCGACGGCTTCACGTTCGCTAGAATATTACGTGCTCGGCCTCCAAGGGGATCATCTCCCTTGAATATCAAGGAAACGTCGCAGATTAATACGCGGGACCTCAGGAGAAAAGTTCTTCGGGCTAGAGGATGGAGTAAAGTAGCCGAAGGTCCAGCGTCGTCCCCGCACGGCCAAAACAGAAGGGTTATTGGTCGGGGAACGCGAACGTGTTTCCAGAGTGCTTTACGAATTTCTAAACTGAGCGAAGGAACTATATATTAGGGAAGGGTGGACCGTCGTCATGGTGGTGGTCATAAGGGTAGCGACGGCGCTGCTGGCGATGGGGTTGAAAGGACTAGCGGCAGTAGCAATAGTATCTGTACAGGGGGATGTCTCCGGATACATGGGGTGAAAATATAGGAACGTGCGCGATGCACGGCTCCCAACACACTGAGAATTTCACACTGGTGTGCATCTCGGTAGTGCCAACCTAGGAAAGATTATTCCGCGCACCCTCTGAACCTCCTCGTAGCCGCTCACACTCCTCGTCGTGTTCCTCCACCACGACGGTATGGGATCTGCCAGTAGTGGGAGAGTCGGCGTCGACTTGGTGGGGTCTGCGATAGGGTAAAAGACGAAGGCAAGGAGCGCAGGCCGGCCACCCTCCTACCTTGCAACCCTCCGGCAGCCACGGGGTTGCGTTTCGCCGCCGTCGACGTCGACGACGACGGCGGCGACGACGACGACGCCGCTGTCGGCAACGCCAGAGCTTGGGGGTGGACAATGCGCAGAACCCGCCCCCACTTTCGGAGACGGAGCAGAATCGCGATTCTTGCGCAACTGCGCATCCCCACCACTCTCCGATCTAAACCACCCTCTGACCACCCCGAGTCGTTTCCCTTAAACATAGCACAGTAGCTCACGAGCACCCCGTCGAGAAGGGCTCGCTGCTGCACTCCCCCTCGGCGAGGCCGCTTTCGACGCGACCCCCTAAAGCACAACCCCCCCAGAACGTCCTCGTGTCCGCGCAACGTTTTCACGAGATTCGACAGACCGCGCGCGAATTTTATTCGTTAGAACTGGGAAACGGAGGTTTCATTGTCAGTTTAATCGATTGGGTCGAATTTTAATTGTTTACTTAAGGACTTGAAGTATCTTTGAGAAGTTTTTTTAGTTCTTTGAAAGTGTTCACGTGACACGGTGCAGACGGCATGAGAAACATCTCGGGAGTCTCCGCGTGGCTATGACTTCAGGAAGGAGCGCAGGTGAATTCATTTTAAGAATGATTTTAGATTGATCTATGGCGATCGAGATGAATTGTGATAATGCTCAGCGGAGAATAAGGATGATAATGACCGAGAGAGTTGTCGGGTCGAAGATGTTTGAGATTGAAAGTGCATCGGTATATCGCGACACTCAGATCCTAAAGATCAATCGAAAGAGATGTAATTGATTGAACGTGACTCCTCAGCATCCTTCGATCCTTGTCCAGAAGAGATCCGGAGTCCGAGGACTCTTGTTGGAGGAATTGCTGCTGGATCTGATTCTGATACTGGTGCTGGTGCTCGTTCTGGTGCTGGTGCTGATACTCGTGCTCGTGGCAGTGCTCGTTATAGTGGTGCTGCTTTTACCGGACGCTGCGATCGACTTAACTCTGGCATTTTCGTGTTCCAGGGTGGAACTGACCAGCGTACCGGGTGGGCAGAATGCGATGGCGCACCTCAAAAAACGGAAGCTCGAAGCAGAAACGTGCACTCCGAAGCCGAAACAGCAACCACTGAGTAGCAAGAAGATGGTAGCGCAACAGGGTGTACCTCAAGAAATGGAGGCGGTGGACGCTGCCGCGAAGCGTCGAAGAAAAGGTCTGCGCGATGATGAGATCAGAAAGCAGATCGAGATGGATGCCGCGAAGAACATAGCTTTGCCACAGAAGAAGCGGGTCTTCCCATTGGGCAATTCCGGAAGTCCGGCGAGGAAGACCAGCAAGAATTCTGAGGAGCCAGAGGACGACGAGACCCTCATCCGCGAGACGGAGGCTGCACTGAAGAGTCTATCCGGTAGCTGGCCAGGACCCAGAGGATCTCTTCATCAGAGAGGCAATTCTGACGAGGACAAGTACGAGCCGAATTTCGAAAATCTTTTTGAGGAGAAGAAGGAAAATCCAAAATTGTCACCATCGTCCATGTCGACCTCTTCGACGGCCAGCAACGAAGCCGGATGTTCCCTCAAGGACGTCATCACGCTTCGTGGACAGCATGATCGCACCGGAAGAGGGCAGCAACAACAGAACAGACAAGATCCTACTAAACAACCACCGAGCAAGACCAAAAAGGAGTTGGAGAACCTTTTGAAGATAGAAAGCGAGTGCGCCTCCATACAGAACCAAGTGGGCCAGAATCCGATTGAGCCGAAGAACCGATCTGGACCACGATGTCTTCCCCTGGGAAAGGACAGAAATGTCGGACCTCATGGGGAACAAGCTCGTCAACCTGACAAGTACTCCAGGTACGATCCCCCAGACTTTAACGAGCTCGTAGACGATTCTTCGAACGAACTCGAGATAGACATGTCTGACCCCACGACGGATAAGGACGATGCTGACAAGGATAAGGTCGATGGTAAGGACAAGGACAGAACCTGCAAGAACGGATCGTCGCCAACTAATTCAGGAAGACACCAGCATCAACAGCACCAACAACACCAGCAGCAACACCTCTACAGCGGGTATCAGAGACAGTACGGCGATGGTACCATGAAGGTATCCCCTACAGGAAATGCAGCACCCTCCTCGTCCCCGTCATCAGGCACCTCTCCGTTCTCTGCCACTTCCGCCTTCAGACCACCGAACACAGATCACGCAAAGTCCAGCTGTCGTGCGCCTACGCAGACCGGAAGTCCTCCAGGATCATCATCGATCCCACCAATAGGACCATACCCAGCATCGGCCACCTTCGTCGGGTACCCACCACCGGGTGCAGTACCTGGACCAGCAATGCCAGGACCTCAGCCCGTAACAGGAATCTCTCCGTCCCCCGAAGACAAACACGTCTCGACAGTCTCGCTGCTCCAGCTGAAGTCCTCCAAGGACGAGAACCAAGTGTCACGCGATACTCCAAATCCCGTGAACCCGGTGAACACAGTGAACGCACCAAACTCCACCAAGAGTCCTAGCGGCATCTCCTCCGTCGCAAGTCCAGATACGAACACCTCCAAGCAGTACACAATCCTGCAACCAGCCGGCGTCGGCTCCAGGGCGGCCAGTGCCATCCAGGACATAAACAGAGAAGGAGTCGTCAGTGTTGCCGCAGTAAGCAGTAGCAGCAGTGTAAACCCACCAAGTGGGACTAATAATACCATCAACAACAACAACAACAACAACAACACCAGCAACAGCAGCAGCAGCAGTAGCATCATCACAACTACAACAACAACAGTCAGTCCCTCGGCTGTCGGTGATGTCTCAACGACAACCGGAAACATTCAACAGGACAACGTGATGAAGCTTCCGGAAAGGACTGGGGGTTTCGACGGCACCAGACCTGGAATGTCCATGTCGCCGTCCAGTCTCAGTAGAGGTGAGAATCCGTAAGAAGAACGTGTTTCCAAATATATTACCTACTTTTCATTAAAAAAAAAAAAAAGGAACCCGGTGCGCGATAAGGCTCGTTAACAAATAGTTACCGGTATCGCATTAATCGTATAAACAAAGCCTAGAATGATTTGCAAGAAATTCGTTAAAACATTTATGAATATAGCAGAGGGGTTGTCGCTCGTGCGTTATGCGTTACCAAGACTGTCTGATAGCCCAGGAGACGATAGGGCTTTTGGCTTTGGGGGGAGGGGGGGGGGGACAAAAGGCATTTTCGACTCTCTCTCTCTCTCTCTCTCTCTCTCTCTCACTCTCGCTCTGTCTATAAAGTTAGGGGAGTTAGACCAGCGCGGAAAATCAATAATTACGAAGCGAGGGGTGATGACTCAAATGGTGAAATCAAGGTCCCTACACAGAAATTATTCTCCACGTTAGTTGCACCACGAGAAGGACCCAATCTTGGTCAACGACGACCGATCAAAATCAATGACCGCTTGAGGCTTTATTAAAAAAAAAAAAAAAAAAAAAAAAATCTTAAGTAAAGCGAAAAGGGATTGGCAAGGAATAACGATAGGGGTATCCACGAAGAAAAATGACGTTGCGCCAAAGGGAAGAGGGGGTTGGCGACTAAAAGTAGGGATGAAGACTCGTTAAGGGGTGACAGGTGGAGTTTGAGTGCATTCCGGAGTGTTACGGGACGCGGTGACACGGAGCGTCTAGTCGAGGGAAATTTGGGGTTGATACCACGTCATATGTATAAGCCGCAGCTGTCAGCGGCTGGAAACGTGACTAGAATGCCACCCCCGTTTCAAGCCACCTTATTACCAGCATTGCGTCCCTGCCTTTCCTCATTATCCCCTTAGCCTTTTCTCCTAGTCCCTTCCTCATCCCTTATATCACTCTCCCTGTGCTTCTCCGGAGCAGATTCGCAGAGGCATCCCTCTGACGTGTATACAGCTACTGCTGCCATTACTGCCACTGCACTGTTATTGTTGCTCGTGTCGAGGAGGATACGGGGAGTAGCAGTAAAGCGTTGCACGAAGCGCACCTTGCAAATCAAGTACACAAGGGTAGTAAGGGGTTGGCTCTGAGATGGGGGGTGGATTTTAAACGGCGTGTCGTGAGATAAAATTGAGAGGCCGATCAACGAGTCGTTTACTTTACAGCGAAAGCAGGTATGCACGTAGGATATTGTAAATGTGTATAGGGGTGAGAACGGGGTGGTAGATAAAGGGTAGCCACTATTTTCTAGAAAGGGATGGTTGTTGGGTATTAGCGTGCGAGCGGGTCAAGCGGGTTCTACGGAATCACAGAAGGTCGATCGCTCTCACACGGTTAGCCCTGGATATCGTTTGATTTTGTGTGGCGATTGCGTGCGCACCCCTAGAGGAGCGTGTTGACACGCTATAAAGCCGCTATCGGGAAATCCGTTGGCCGCAAACTACCCCCTACCCCTCCTCCTCCTCCTCCGCCCCCCTCCCCCCCAAAGCCACAGTCGGCGTACGGGCCCCCGCGAGCCGGCGGAGTGCTAATAAAAAAATAAACTACCCTGTAACTCAATTTTACGTTACTCTTACTTTGCCCCCCTTTCACCACCACCCCCTCCTCCCCGATCCCCTACTAATTCAACCCTCGGACATTTCTTACTGTCCGTCGTTTTCAACCCTCAGAGACACTCGGGCCCAATGTAGATCGTTTCGTTAGAAATCTATTGGGTGAGAGAATGCAGCGACGAGTGTACGGTCGAAGGGGAAGGAAGGGATGAAAAAAAAAAAAGGTGGATATAAAATGGCACGCGTCCGGGGGTGCAACCGAGCGAATGAATAAAACAATCCTGGTGTTTATGTACACCTCGCTCTCCCGCGGTGACCCTCACATGAAATGGCTACAAAATAACACAATTACACACTCGCCTCGCTCTCATCCTCGCCCTTATCCTCACCCTCTCTGAGCCCTCAGCCCTCAATCCTGAATCCTGAACCCTGAGCCACTAGGCTGCCCACTACGCTATCATTTTCGTCCCTTTCGACTTCACCCTCTGTACGTTCCTCTCTCTCTCTCTCTCTCTCTCTCTCTTTCTCTCTTTGTCTTTCGCACCCGTTAAAACGTACATATGTCTCTCTCTCACCCTGGCCACCCTGTCTGGCTTTTCCCTCCAGAAAAAGCAGCGTCCATCGCGTCCGGCTCGTTACAACTCTATTCAGACGTCCGGAAAGAACGGCGCGTGCCGGTATTCATTTTGTTGACCGGAAGCATTACCCTCTCCGTGTTAAAGGGTCGAGTTCCCTTTAGAGAAATTCTTTGTGTGTATATATCTTATTTGTTCTTCTTAATGCAGCTGATAATTGTATAGAATAATAATAATAATAACGATCTAATTAAAGATACTAAAAGAAGTATTGCAGCGTAACGGGGAATGCTCCTGAGGGGGGTGGTTGTATTGGGTATAGTATCGCTCCAGGCATCGAGGTCGCCTCGCACTGAAAATAAAGCATGCCTCTAATGACGTCACGTATCGTAATCCAATTTATGGGGTGGTCCCAGGATTGAAGGAACGTAGCCAGCCAACCATCGAAGCAGCCACCCATCTAAGCAGGGATCGAGTCTCGGCTACGCGAAATGACGGCCTGATGAAGTTTCGCCGTGATGGCAACCGGGATAGAGAAAACGAGCGAGTGGGGATCAGGCCTTAGGGATTAGTACATGACAAAGTTTATAAAAGTATCCGTACTCACCCATACACCAAAAGGATCCTCTAAACACTCCTGAGAACACCCTAAAAACACAGGCTGCAATGGTTTTCGCAACGCCCCCTGTAAATCCTCACCCTCGTCTTCCATATCCTCTCACACGTGACGGACCTACCTATGGGCACCCTTACTCAGATCATCGAGAACCCACGTAATCCCGCTTTAATCAGAGAATTATTTTACCTGCCTTACCAGGAACCTGCGTATACGCAGCCCACGTCCTGGATATACGTCGTTACGTAAAGGTGGCCCCACATACTCTATTAACCACCCCCCAGTGGTGACATGCATCCACAGTCGCACGTATTAGTCACAAAACGGTAGCGATTTTCGCAGCGGGTTCCAACTGCCACATAATTTCCAAGTCACGCGAACTCCGTCGTATCGCTTCTCAGGGTATTACGAACGTCTTCTTCGTGGCGTTCCGACGTTTCAACGCTGTCTCACTGGGTCTCCCGTGAAACGAAACGATATACTCGAGCCGTACCGCCAAAGGCAGTCTTCGTCGAAACGGCTAGAAGGGAGCCTTTGTTTTGTCGCTGTCTCTACGTCGGTCACGGTTGGCGTTAATCTCGAGGGCTTAAGCACGGGACCGCGAAATCCCAGAGGCTATTCACAAATACGCAACAACCAACACGCCGCGATGACTACGACAATCGCCACCACGACAACGTCACCGACGTCCTTTTCTCCTCGTGAAACGCACGCATTCGCGACACGCGAGACTTCTCTCAGTTGCCGCCATTTTCTTCTGTTTCTCTTTACCGACTTGGCGCGTTAAGTGCAGCAGCGAAAAATTAATACTGCCTTCCTTACCTTATGGCTGCGTAGCCAATGGGAAACATGTGCCAGGAGAAAAACTAATAGATGTCACAGTCGAACGGTATAGATACTCAGCAGATAGGAAAACTACTTCTTATACCAAAAGGCGCTGCCGTCGCCACGGCCGTCGCCTTAACCTCTAACGACGTAACTTTCATGGAAACTCAAAGTACCTAAGCACCGGGCAACGTTCTTGGTAACTGGCGAGGTGTGAGCTGCGTATCAAACGAAACTCCAATCGCGACTCTACTGTCTGGCCGAAGCGTCGCGACGCCGGACACGTCGGTTGTCAACGATTCAATAGTTAATTTCCATTCAAATGCATGCGACGCGAAGGGTTCCTACCTAGGGGATACAGGAGCAGCGTATATTCCTATAAAATGGAACAACTCGAGGGTAGCAACTGCGTATCTAACCTTATGGATCTACATTACGGATGACACGATATTAACCAAGTAAAAATGGCCGCCACCGCAACGACAATGGTATTCTAAATATGTACTGAAAATCGACAATTAAAATATTAGGACAGAATTAACGGAATTAAGGTTAGATCGATCGAGTACCTGGATTGATAAGGGCGTAAGGCGCGTAATCAATTCACACGATTCTTATCAAATTAATCATAACCAGGATTTAACGTTGGCGTACGCGCGGTTGCGCTGCTTTGATTTGTTGCAGAAGGCAACAAGTGCCCGACGCCTGGTTGCACGGGCCAGGGTCACGTGACCGGACTGTACTCCCACCATCGCAGGTGAGCAATTATCAGTAATTAACAACCTACTCGCTCAATGCCGATTACGTTATATCTGCGTATCTCTGCATGCATATACACACCTCTGTATTGTATACGTACGAAACCACAAGTACGAATTAATTTTACTTAACGAAGCTTCCGTGATATTGAGTGTCCCAATAACGTGAAGATCATGCGTATTTGATTCTTTTGCTCGATTTACGTATCACAATTGTTATTAATTTCACGTTTCTCTCTTATCACTTACAGTTTATCCGGCTGTCCCCGCAAAGACAAGCTGACGCCAGAGAGTGAGTATCTTTGTGAAAGAATTAGCAAAAATTCTCTCGTTTTCGTACCTTCTTCGTAGTGCATCTTCTGTTTCTGCCAAAAATAAATCATACCAAAACAAAAAAAAAGAAAGTAACATCGCACAACATGCGAGAGAGCGTCGCGAGGAAATCTCGGATGCTTTTCGCGCCTCTCGTCTCGTCCTCGCATTCGCTTTTCCCTTGCGTCAATATTTTTTACATAAAAGATTGTCCAATCAAAAGTCTAATTTCTGGCTGTTTCCTCGCCTCGACGTTCTTCGCCCCTACGTACCCCGTGACGTATAATTTTATACGGTGAATAAAAAACGAAACGAAAAAGAAAGAAAGAAAAAAAAAAAGGAAATTCAAATTGTAATTCCTACTTTTTACTTGCGGGTGCGTGGGTGTTGTGCGCGTTGCGTGTGTTTATATGTGTTACGTAAAGTATATATGTTTATCCTTTGTGCTTTTCGTTTGCGGGGTAGAGAGCTTTATTTATTGCATTCACTTCCGTTTAATTTACCATTCTGTTTGTAGTTCATTAGTAGAATTATCACGACACTTGACTTGGTTGTGTTGCCGGCAGAGAGAGAGAGAGAGAGAGAGAGAGAGAATGAAAGAGTGAACGAAAGAGAGAGAGAGAGAGAGAGAGAGAGAGAGAGAGAGAGAGAGGACTCGAGAGCCCAACGGGCAAAAAGAGCCGGCATGCGCACACGCCAGAATCACGAGAGAACGAGAGAGCGAGAGAGAGAATGAGAGAGAGAACGTGTCAGAGAGAGAAAGAAAAGATTTCGCGATGACATTGAGTATAATGTGAAAGCGATTTTAAAAAATCGAGAGCTTCGAGCATTCGACACCACTGGTGGCGGCGCTGTTCACTCTTCATTCTTCACTCTTCGATCTTCATTCTGTTCGACCCTTACCTGGACCATTCCTTATTCCTCTTATTCCCGTCCCTTATAAATCTACTGAAAATCCTATCCCAGTTTCCGCATATACACACTATCTCGAATTGTCAGATTCATCAATGATAAATTTCATCAGCTACGACAAGATTAGCCGCCACAATTAGAAACACACCCTAAGAATCGAATTTTCGTTATTATCTTCCTTGAAACGTCCATACGAAATCTTTCGGCCGCGCGTCCCTCCCCTGTATCGACAATATGATAATATATGTATATATATGTAAATAAATATACATATACATATATACCGTACCAATGTATAGGCGCCACTGTAATTACACGAGGTGTTGCAAGTTGTTGTCTTATAATTTTAATCTCTCGATTAATTGTATCTTTACTTGTTTTCTCTCTACCCGCTCGATATATATATATTACTGATTTATGTTGAATCCGTGACGTTGTGTACTTCACTCTGTTTCTTTTACTTCTCTCTAGTTCTCTAATCTATATATCCTCCTTCACTATGGATCTCTATCTTGTTCTTCTCTCTACGTATATATTAATATATCTATATACACGGTATATATATACACATATACATATATAGTACTGTACTCAGTGTCCTTAATCTCGATATCGATCTCTCCGAATTTGCAAAAAAAAAAAAAAAAAAAATACGAAAAATCGTTAACCGCGTATACGGTGCAAGGTCAAAGTGCAATCCCGTGCGATGGCATTATATTATACTCAATGTGAGCAAGTGAATGGTTAGATTAAAAATTTATGACGGTAATAGAAATGAAGAAAAAAAAAAAAAGATTCTGCTGTGTGCGTGTATGTCTGTGCGTCTACTCGGTCTGTAATTTGGCGCGTCTGGGTTCTCGCAGTTCTGGCGATGCATGAGACTATTTTGAAATGCCCGACGCCTGGCTGCAACGGCCGTGGCCATGTCAGCGCCAATCGCAACACTCACAGGAGTTCGTCCGGATGTCCCATCGTCGCGGCCAATAAGCAGGCCGCACGCGAGGCCCGTCACAAGGCACAAGGTAAGGCAGGTCGCCGATTAGGAAGCAACCGAGTCCCCTTATGTACAGTAAAATGATATACGAGTTTTTTTTGTTTTTTTTTTTTTTTTTTGGTTGGTACCACGTACGAACTTTAATTTATCGCACTTTTGTTTCATTAGATTTTACACGTTGATTTGCCAGTAAAATTTGCCGTAGCTGTTTGGCGCATGCGTCGCAGTATCGTTGCGAGGATTTACGAAGGATACTAACGATACTAATAATTTTCTTACTTTGATGCGCGCCAGTGTCAGTAGTGCCGCCGGAATACATCAGTTCGAATTTACTTCCGGGATCGTTGGAGTCCAAGTGTTACGCTCAGTACGGTGGAAGTACGCAGGACGTGAAACCAGTGATGTCACCGTCCTATGATTACTACGCCGCAACAAAAGCCGCTGGTATCAATATAAAACCGCCTAAAACACCGGAGGAGACTCCATCTCGGTCCAGCAAGGTCGTACTCAAGAGCGAAGCCGGAGGGACGAATAGCAGCTGCTGCAACTCACTTCCTGGAAGGAGTCAGGGATCGGATCTTCTGGTACCCAAGTCCGAGGAGGCATCTTCTTGTAGGGTTAACTCACCGCCGCCGCCACCGCCGCCAGTTAGACAGGGCTACGATTCTTATCTCAATCAGGATTCGAATTCTTCGTCCTTGTCGTCCATGGAGGCGATGGGCTCCAGGTCCATAGGCGGGACCATTCATCATCCGACCCAGCATCCCACCCATCACATCTTACCGATGCAGCCTACGGTTACCTACCCCATGCCCATGGTCGAGGATACCAGGATGTCGTCTCATCAGATGACCCAGAGGTCACCGTACGAGTCTTCCGCGATGATGGCGGCGGCGGCCGCGGCCGCTGCTGCCGCTGCCGCTGCTGGTCCTCCCACGTCCGCCGAGGATCTGTATCATCACAGATCAGCGGAACATGCTAGAGCGTATATGCATCCTGGGGGTGGAAATATTGCCAGGCCCGTTGTTACCTATTCCAATGACATTGTCGCGGCTAGGAGTTACGATAACGCCGTCGTCAGCGCAGCCAATCACCGACCTTACGACCCTGGCACTGCCTCGGCGTACGAGAGATACGACGCCCAGCCCTGTGCGCCTCTTCAACCTCAACCACAGCAACAGCTGCACTCCAGGGCGAATATGTATTACTTGGGCCAGAGCGGTATGACTCCCGAGGAACAGGAAAGGATTTATCATCAGGAAGCGGCGGCTGCCCAGCAGCATCAAATGGCTATGGCTGCTGCGACGGCTGCTGGAATGATGAAGACCGAGGACGGTATGAAATCTAGGATTGACTTGTACTCTGATATTCATTGCTTTTGTCTTATATATATTTTTTTAAATCTATTTTTGAATTTCAGTCAAGTGCGTCACGGTCGCTCAGGTTCAGCAAATGCAGAAACCTGGCGGAGGACCACCTACGTCGCCGGGAGGTTCGGTCATGGACCTCTCTACCTCGAGTGTGACTTCGACGAGTCCTCAAGCTCCTCCATACGGTTCGAACAGTTTAAGTCCTCAGTATGGTGGAGGTCAAACTGTTGGTGGCAGTCCCCAAGCCGCAGCCAGTCCCCATCTCACAGCAAGTCCCCAAGTTCCAAGTCCTCAGGGACAGACCCTCGACCTCAGCGTAAATAGGCTTCATAGGTAAGGTATAGGCTAGCCTACCTTAAGGTCTCTCGTAGCGCCCCTTTTCATCTGCATTAGGCACGACTTCCTCGGGGACTGCTCGATCGATCTTAATGAAAATCCTTTTTGAATTACACAGCGGCGCACCGAGTCCTCAATACTCAACTGGTCATGGTGAAGCCGTGGCTGCTGTCCCGGTCGGACCTGGATTTCCTGCCCCCAGACCCATCGAGGAACAGACGGAACCCGTGGACTTTTCGACGGCAACCGAACCAGTCAACTTCAGCGGGGGTCCCGGCATCAGGCCTGTTCCGGGTTTTCCACCTCCTGGGGTGCACGCTGCGGCCTACAGTCGAGAAAGCACCCCCGACAGCGGTGGATCCCACTACATGGACGCCTACCGAGATCCCACTGGTGAGCCATTATCATATTTCGCTTCCGATAACCCTCTTGATAAACCAAAAAAAAAAAAAAAAAAATAACCACCTCAGACGTTCTTTTCCATTTTTCATGAAATTTTCAACCCTTCGATCAGAAAAATTCGCAAAATTACTATACAAGTAACTTGAGGACTGAAAAAAAAAAAATGTAATGTCGTTACAACAATGAAACTTCATTCCCTAATGTCCTAATAAAATAATGCAGTGTCCTGAAACGTCACTTCAACTCCCTTGCATCCAAGGATAACTAATAGCACTCATACTATGGTAAAAGGATGGTTCCAAACAAAAAAAAAAACTAGAATTTAGATAAAACAGTAGGTGGAATGAAACAAAGAGCACGATGCCCCCAGGGATGAACGCAGTTACAACCCCGGAATAAAAAATTCCAATAGAACAGCACGCAGCATCAGTAATAACTACCTATATTCGACTCATTTCCCATAGCTACATACATAACCTCACTATGTTCCACTGTACTGTTGCTGAGTTCTCACCCTCCGAAATTGTGGACCTTTTCGCCCAAAGCTCGAACTGCGTCTCCCGGTACAACCCCTGTCGATTCGGTACCAGCACGTACGCCGAAGCCAACGTGTGCGACACGGCCATTGTTAATTATCAATATTTCGCATACACGAAGCAAAAGTCCAGCGCAGCTCGAATTCTGGCAATATTGCACAGTAGCGACGCCCAGGGAGTAGTTATTGAAATTGAAACATACGAATGCACGACCACAATCACCGGGACCCTAGGATCACCGATACGTCACGGCTGTTGGTAAACGCGCACTGAAAAACATAGAAACACCGTCACGAGGATAGGGACTGGCAACCCCTGCAGCTGTTTCACAGTTTTTGCGGATGGCGTGTGCGCACACGGATGTACGGACTTACATTATTTGTGCGGGCGCAGGCGGAATGAATTCTTGCGTGCAAATAAACGTATGGATTTTACAACGGTTAATCAACTGCCATGTATTTCATTGGTGTGCGCTGTTCCCTCCGCCGCTGTACAGTCTGTACGGTTGTTGCATTGGAAATCCACCCTTGCATGGAGCCTTTTACTAGACCTTTATTCCTGCGAGTGACTGTACCTTTGGGTGAATCAATTAAAAAAATTTATCTTCCTTTCCTCGCTGATATTTCAATTTTGAATTTCTTTTCTGTTTCATAGGCTACGGACCCATGAGTCCTCATCCAGGGTACGGCATGGCTGGTGTCCAGGCAGAGTATCCAGGCAATACCTATACCCCTTATCCCAGTGCGGGATACAATTGCGGAGGGTCCTATCCGGGAGGTCCTGTTACGTCCGGCTATCAGATTCCTGCGGGATACACGCCGGCACCTTGTTACAGTATGCCACCGATTCAGCACAGTATCGGTCCTCTGGATAAGCCCTCGGGCAAGGACGATAGGTAAGACTTTCTTGTAAATCCTCGAAGTTAGGTTAATCCTCGTCGTCAAAATTGTCAGACGTATCGTGAGGTTACTATCATTCGCGGTTCCTGGTTTAGGATTCACGGTTGAAAGGTTAGCCGAACCGACCGAGCGGAAACGGGGTAACCCTTGCCCTTGGCCAGATGATTCTCCTTCTTCCGTTCTCCTGTAACTTGGTCGCTCTTGCATCGAGATGAGAAAACGTTTGGCGAACGGACGCTCGGCGCCTCGACGGCGCGCATATCCACCGTCTCCCCATTTTGTTAATTAAAGTAATTACTCTTCGTAGCGAAAGTGCCAACCTTATTCTAATTGACGTAAAGCTCGGCGGTGTAGGGTCGGGACTGTGGATAAGGTTAGAGAATCCAGAGGATGAGGTAGCAGCGACGAAGGAGGGAAGGCCGTGGTAGGAGCTAGCTAGGGAAGGATGGGATATAATCAGTTGCCACCGCACTGGATTATGGGGCGAGACCCATCGTCCCGGCGTCCCGTCGGGGTTAGAACCCGTAACACCTTGGGATCCTACGGGAAACTGGTACGGCTCTCCTCCTCGGCATCCTCCTCGGCATCCTCCTCGATTTCCTCTGTCATCCCAATACAAGGCATACCGCACCTTCTGTACCCAGGAAAGAAAAATCTTCAAGAAGTCACACAGTCACCCTTGTCCAACGTCCTACGTCTCCGGGAGGTATATAAATGAAAAGTCTGCCTACTCCAGCGTCCCCCTCCCAGAGGAAAGTATATACGTCCTTGGAGTCTCCTAAATCGTCCTAGTGGCTCGTTCCACGGGTTGTCGGACGGTAAATGGATCGTCTAGAATGCCGGAGCATACGGCTCGACCGAAACTAGTCGATAGCGATACTTCAACGTTATTAATGGCTCCGGCCAATATAACCGGCTAATATAGCAGACTTCGCGTCCTAACCGTATTAGGTGCCTCCTACTCGTGCTGCCGCAGCATCCGTGCCAAGAGATAGAGAGAGAGAGAGAGAGAGAGAGGGAGACACAAGAACGTTTATTGGCACAGCCAACTCGAGATCCGTTTATATCGGCCTTCGCGGTTCTTACCGACCGACACGAGTCAATCTGTCAAAAATCTATTTACGCGAGACGAATCCCAATATCCTGCCGTTCCTACCTACTATGCCATATCTCCTTCCGTATGACCAGAGGGTTTCCTCGTTCCTCCTCCAAGAGCCGAATTCCCAGGACGAGAGTCTGAGAGAGCGAAAGTGCCCGGAGTGGGCCGGAGTGGACGGATCAACGAAACACGGAGCGTACCCTGAGCGTGATTGCACTCAAGTCCGTGATGGCGAAACCGGAGAGCCCCCTGGACCACGGGACTATGGGACTGTACGGGCAATATCGTGGCCACTCAAGGGTCATCGAGCTTTCTCATAGCTGCTCGTACTACCTACGAGAAGGCGAAGCCATCACTGGCCAACCACGTTTCCTCCTTCCGCCTCTTCCCCATGGAGAGAGAGAGAGAGAGAGAGAGAGAGAGAGAGAGAGAGAAAGAGAGAGAGAGAGAGAGAGAGCAGGCAGCCGTAGCACAGCCTCTGTAGAGCAACGGACATTTTTGCATAGCAGCTTAGAAAGCAATTAATACATTTTTTATTACATGAAAACGCTCGGACGGATTCGGCAAGCTTTTAAAAATTATTAGAAATGCATATATGTTTACATATCCACTAGAGTCAATGACCTACAACGTACGTGATGCATGTATGCGTCTGTCACCGAGCGGTCAGAAATCCTGCAGGATATGAAGAATCGCGAAAATGACCTTAGGCTACGTCCACAGTCCCTGTATCTATAAATGCATATATATAGTACACGTCCCGAGACTTTATTGTTAATTTTCGAGATGCAGTATGAATATGATGAGGAGGCAATCGTTGAATTTCGCGGCACGACCTGCTGCCCCTCGTGGCCGCGACGGCAAGGAGCTCATTCAGTGTCCCACGTCTTCCTGTGACGGCATGGGTCATGTCTCGGGGAACTACGCTACCCACAGAAGGCAAGGCATTGATCCAAGGACACTGACAGTGACATGTGAATTGACACTGGCATTAACGGGTTCAGATTGACTTCACCTACACGACATATGTACAGTATATAGACCCGCGCCAAGCACGCTAGCACGTCTGTTCATACGCTAAGAGAATTTTACGCAAGAAAAAAAAATCATTCACGAATACTTCATTTTTAGAAGAAAAAAAAAAGGTCATTTTAATTTTCTCCTACAGAGTTTTTTTTTGGCTCTAAACAAATTTATCCCGGTACACGTGAATCCCGTGGGAGACATTAGCCTGGCGTACAGAGGGTATACAGGGGATGCATACATGACGTATATGAATGGAAACACGTGACACGATATATGGAATAACCTTTGACCTACACTCACGATCAGAGAAATATTCAAAAGTAAATTATGTGCAATGCATAAATGCATATTGATGGTTCCCGTGGCGTAGTGGCTTCTTAAGTGTTTGGCGACACTCGAGCTAGATATTTAACCCTTTTTTCTAGTTTTGCGCCATTTTGTATTTGATGCGTTTGTATACCTCAGTACCAGCATATTATATATCTTTTTTAATTATTATTATTATTATTATTGATCCTATAAAATCTTTGTGTCTCTTAACGTACACGTACGTTTACGATTGTATCAGGTGTGTAGATAAGTTCGTGTTGAATGACGTTTCGTAACCTCCCAACAATTTCGACCCGACCCCTACGAAAAGGGATGACAAAATCGCAGATCAAAAAGTGAGAGTGTATAGGAGAAAAGGGAGAAAAAAAAGTTATTCAAAAGAAAAAAAAAACACATTGATTAAAGAGTATAGGAAAATTTCAGGGAATTCGAAATCGAGTGTCTCTGTCTCTCTCTCTTATTTTTCACGCTGTCTCTATTTCTCTCGCTCTCACTCTTTCCTATTTCGCTTGTTTTCATTTTATCTCGCTCTCTTCGTCGCGTCATTCGTTATTCCAATGGAAAAAAAAAAAAAGAAAAAAGTTAACCGCTTTTGTATTAGGAATTTTCATACAAAAGCCGCTACTCTCTTCCGCCAGCCTCGAGTGGGCAGCACCGTAGCGAACTGTTGTCAATGACCATGTCAGAACAGATAATCAAAAAAATTACTGATTACGAGTGCGTACTGATAACACGTATTACGTACGCTCCAATGCGCAGTGATATGATAGTATATACAATTGGCAATTGGCGAGTTTCACTGGGGTCAGGTGTGAGTGTGTTCCCGGCTCTTCCTATTCAGTGTTCTTAGAGTAAGATTTACTTGACTTGACTATTTTACATGCAATGCATATATATATATATATATATTTACTATATATATCCTGTCCAGAGAGTCTTAATCTCCACGTGCGAGCGACACCTCATGAGTGATCCAAATGGAACACGACGTTGCCATTTGCATGCTATATATTACGTATTGCGTATAACCTATTGCCTATGACCCCATAAATATCCTATTTTCGGCCAATCGACAGTGCCAATTAAGGGACTCCCTTCCGCCGGTCGCTTCGCACGAATGATTGTCCCCGGCGAATTCTTGAACTATTTCTATTAGATATTAGAAGCTGTGTTGACCGTCTATTTACGAAAAACGAGCACCTGTAAAAATTCCATTTGGATATAGCTGTATACGACCTTAGCAAGTAAGTCCAGGGTCTACCAATGAGAATACAGTTACCGACTGCTCTAAGGGCTGATAATGTATAACGACCTCTGACCCGAGGTCCATGTAAAGACGACCGGTAAGTATTCTCAAGACCGTGTCTGCTGGCAACGTCGCGGCATTGCATGCGACGACCCCCGATACACCATTAATGGACACTCTTGAGGTGTTCGCTGAACATCATGAGGATCGGTCCAGGTCCCGTCCTCGAGCAAGCTCATGCGATCTCGTGACCTTGAGAAATCCTCTACGGTTCGAGCCTGGACCCAACTCCTCATGATGTCCCAGAGCCAGTTCACGACTGACGCCATTTCTGTTCCATTTCAGCTTGTCCGGATGTCCGCGGGCTGACCGGTCCCAAATTCAGGCCCACTCCCAGGAGCTGAAGTGTCCGACGCCGGGATGCGACGGCTCTGGACACGTAACCGGAAATTACTCCTCCCACAGAAGTTTGTCGGGTTGTCCTCGTGCCAATAAGCCCAAGAGCAAACCCAGGGACGGACAAGACTCGGAGCCATTGAGGTCAGTTTTGATATCAGTTTGAATTTCTGCTACCTTTCACGATATTCAACTTGCTTACTTCCGTCCGTCCTTCCTTCCTTCCTTCCGGTGTGGTTTATTCAACGTCGTGCTTTACGTGCCAAGATGACTGGTACGTTTCCGGCTAACCTAGACCGACTGCTCCTTAGGAGATCCATCCTGTACCACTGTGTACCCTTACGCCGTAACACCCTCTCTAACCTTAAGCTAAGGGAAGACGCTGACTAATATCTCGCGGTTTCCGCCCGTTTCACGCTTGCGCTATGCGGATCGTATATAATGGCGATGCTTGCGGTTTTGGACTGCAGATGTCCAATCCCAGGCTGCGACGGATCCGGTCACGCTACCGGAAAATTTTTGTCCCACCGCAGGTAAGACGCTACGGGCAGATGCAAAATTTATAAATAGAACGGATGAAAGTACTTGGATAATGAACCTAGAGCGTAATCAATCGAAAAGAAAAAAATCATTAATATTTATTACTCTGTATTCCAGTGCATCCGGTTGTCCAATAGCGAACCGTAACAAGCTGCGGGTCCTGGAATCAGGCGGGACAGTTGAGCAGCACAAGGCGGCAGTGGCAGCAGCGACGGCAATGAAATTCGAAGGAGTCAATTGTCCGACACCTGGCTGCGACGGGATAGGACACATAAACGGCTCGTTCTCGACTCACAGATCTCTGTCGGGCTGTCCGATCGCCGGTCACGCAGTCAAGAAGTCCAAGTTCGAGGACATGTCGAGCATGTACAGCAAAGGTATCAGCGATGAGGGCATAGCGATTAAAGTCTCTGATCGGTTCGGCCCTTCGTATCGTCCTGCCTTCCAGGATCGTCCTGAGGATTAGAAACGTCGTCGCGATAGTCGCACCCGGCCCGCTTTACTGGCTGCGCGAGTCCTCTTCCAACGATCTTGAGGTACTCTGAGGTGTGTCTGAGGGGATGAAAAAAAGAAAGAAAAAAAAAAAAAGAAAAAAGAAAACGAGACGATCTTATCAAATGTGAAAAGGTCGCGCAACCAGGCAGGCGGGAAGGATCAGTAGTGCATTAATTGGCACGGAGTAGCATGACGAGCCGTAAAGGCTCGCGGCGCGAGCCAACACTTTGAACATTAGAATTAGGCATAGACGTTAGAACGTGCGATATCGTACTTTTATTTGTAATCTTGTGCATATTTGACCTTGTACTTGGACCTTGTGCTATGCTATGCTCTGCTCTGCTCTCCATGCAATGATGTGCTGTCATACCAATGAGGTTACCACCCCGGCCCTTGCCTTTGCCCAGTTTTATTAATATCATTTATCCAGCTGTCTCTCAGGGAGATACAGTGTTACTTCAATTTTTCACGTCTTCTATAGCTTGTTTTTCTTTCTCTTGATTAATTTCTCTTGAGAGCCCACTCATTTTTATTCCTATCTTTTCTCTTCTTCTATTTCGTTAACTCACCTTTTACTGTCTCTCTCGCGCAAAAACGATCCAGGTGTTTCCCTTAATGATTGCTAGTTCACTTAACCGATTTTCAATTGTATCCCAAGATATCGAGAACAATCGGCACTCAATGTCTGAGCTGGAGAGCATATGTGCGTGAAAGAATTCCAACTCGTGGTCCCATGGCGAAACACCTGGATCATAAATTGTAAAAGGAAAAGAAAAAGAAAAAAAAAAAAAGAAAAAAAGAATGCCTCGCAAGTCCCAAAGAAACGTCCCGTCCGGCAATCCTTATCCGATGTGCAAGATAAAGTAATGATGGTGAAGGAGGTAAAAGGAAACTAGATAAAAGAAAAAGAATGATAAAAAAAAAGAGAGAGAAAGAAAGAAAGAAAGATAGTGACAAGCCGAACGAACCGATGCCACTATGATGAAAAATAATCTATTCTGATTTATTCTGGGATCATGATCAGCTCCTTTCCTGGCATTGAGCTTTGAGGAGAACATTTACTTTTGAAGGTAAGGGACTGACCTACTCGCCACTTGTTCTATGTGTATTCGATGTTACATACAAATCCACGAGTGTCTTGCAAGATGCGATGCCTGAGTGCTGGCCCGCGAGAATGTCTCACTGATAGCTCATTGATATTTAATATTATCGCGAAGACACTTTAGCAAGACAGAAAAGCCTCCTGATTTTGATGAGGTCGAAGGTCGCCAGCACTCAGGATCTCCCTTCGTTCTATATCTGGTATGATGGCACCTCACGCAATTCCCAAAATCCATCTCATCCCTGCCGTGTAGATACGTCATTTTGTCTTTTCATTTAATTTCTTGTTTCTTTTGTTCTCTGCCTACGTCTTATACTTTGTCTCTCAAGTATGGATCACTGAAGATTCTTTACGGCCGCTTATGAAAATATTACGTTCATTCTAAATTCATCTTGTTCGCTCAACAATTTTCCTTTTTTTGGGTTTGAAATTTTGGAAAAAAATAATAGAATCAGAATTATACTTGAGATACTTTATCGAGAGAATTCTAGTGCTCCATTCTTGTCTTGCTAATTATATTCATTGATACCTGCTCGCTAATTTTCGTGTATTACTACTGTCCTTTGGCACACTCTTAAGAGCATCTCGGCATTATTTTTTTTTTTCTTTTTTATTATTTATCTTAGCAAACGGTCCGTATTTCCATTATATACATACATAGTCTGGTATGTGTCTAACAAAGAGGAAGAGTGTGACGATACGAACGTCGCTCGATCTCTAGACGAAATCGCCTAGCTTAAGTATTATCTGTATTGGAATACGCGATAAGCGATAAGATATCAAAGAAAAGTGTTAGCCGATAGAGAGAATTTACGAAAGATAAGAGAAAAAAAATGACAAAATCATTCTAATCGTCATTCAAGTCTTCGTCCCAAGTTCATCTTCTATATCCATAGAAATATCATGCAAAATGACTATGCAGATTGAGGAAGATGAACAAAGGATCGTACATGGACTGATGATAAGATTGATAAGGATGACAATGACGAGTTGTGAAACAAGTAGGATGCTAATAATGAGAAAGGGAATCAATCAGGAGGCTAGAGGATAGAGAGAGAGAGAGAGAGAGAAAAAAAAAAGAACTGGGTGCTTTGAAGCCACTGTTAAACGGGGCTTGTCCTTCAGGGGTGGACGCCGGTGGTCCGGCTCAGGGTGGCGCGGTAGGTGCGAATCAGGGAAGCACGAGCGGTAGCGGCTCTGCCGGTGGTCAGGGCGAGGATCTTTACACACTGGAGGCCGAGATCACGGAATTACAGAAGGAGAATGCTCGCGTCGAGTCCCAGGTGCTGCGCCTGCGTTCCGACATTACCGCCATGGAGAATCAGCTGAAGCACGGGGACAAGGTAAGTTCGCACGTGTCCTCTCATCGGTTGGTAAGCGTGCGATCTGCCATCAAAATTATTATCTTCCGTCGACCCGCGAACTCCTGGTCTTACCAGATCAGTCAAGAAACACGCGAGACTCGTTCCACCACCGCGTGGTGGTCCTCCGCGTTCCCAGCTTCCAAAAATGCAGATCCCACGTTAATCGCGTACCTTGGCTGACCAAGATATCGGTAGCCGGTCACGCGATATATTTCTTTAGACACAGAGCGATTAGCTTATCCGAAATTTTATCGAGTCGCTATCTGTATTTCAGGAGACGAACGTCATATCTCAGCGTAACAACAACCTCACTGAGTACTATCAGTCCCTGCGCGAGAACATGATCACGTTCCTGGAGAACGTCCGAATACCGAACAGCCTCGGCGGTCCGCCGGAGAAGATGGGACACGAGAACTTCGACAGCTGCCTAACGAAATTGCAGACCCTCTGCACTGCCGACGGTTACTGTACCGACGAGAGCAACCGGCCGATTTACGAGACCGTTAAGTCCGCCCTTCAGGACTTCACCGTTCTTCCCACGCCCATCTGAGACCATCCCCGAAGCTTCCTACACGGGCAACGTCGCGCCTGAATAAATACAAGGACGTCGACGCATGCTGATCCTTCTCACCGGTCCTCAATTCCGCGGCGTCCCGACGCATCGCTCCCATTGGCGCAGGAACTCTGGGAACCTCCGGAACGAGTAAAGCCGAACGTGCCGAACAAAGCCGAACGCACTGTAGAGATCCTCAGAAGCCATAAATCTCGGATCTCCCGGTAGACGACGTGAACGTAGCTGCAGATTCAAGGACGAGGAGCATCGAGAGACGAGAAAATCTTTTGTACATAGAACACAAAAATGCGTCTGATTTCCCATTTATCATATAAGCCGATCGCCCGAATCACGTCCCAGGAGAATACTGTACATAGAAATGGAACTGGGCGAGAAAATCAATTATTGAAAGGAGAAGAAAAAGTTGTGGCAACTGACAGAATAATTGAATTGGACAAAAAAGAGTCATCGATCGAAGAGACATTCGTATTATTCGAAGTAACGAGGTCACTCTGAGCTATGTAAGGAAGGAAAAATCTAACCTAGCTGTATATTGGACATTACTGCTCTTACTATAATATTTAACGTCAACAATTGCTATTGATATTGCCGTTATTACATCCAGTGGTAGTACTGCTACTGTTCGCTCGATTAACACCTGTATACACACACACGATCTACCCTTCCCCCTCAATCTACACCCTTGCTTATATGAAAACCCCCCACCCTCCCACCCCCCCTTCTCATTACTATCCCCTATCAAAAACCGTCGCTATTACTAATTACCACTATTACTATTACTATCGCTGTTATCATTACTACTTCTATTATTACTCTACTTAATACTTTTAACTACTACTGGCTTTAGCGTTAGCGCCAAGTGAACCGGATGTGGTCAAATCGTGATCGCGAGTGCACCGGAAGTTCCAATCAGTGAAAATCGATGAAGGATCAATGTGGTTCGTGCGTGCGTCAGAAGGTGATCGATGAAGAATTAATTTTAAAGGAAACAGTGAGTGTAATGAAAAATTACGCAAGGATTGTCCATAGTCTGTAAATACCGAGGAAGTTATTGTAACGAGGAATATCTGTCGGATCGTCGTTGATGGAAATCACAGAAGTGGGAAAGACATGACGGGCCAAGCGTCGTTATGAAAATCAGCCCTGAGATTGCTCGCTCGCTTCTAATTCGAATTTTACATTGTAGTTCGAAGTGTACTGTATATATATATATGGAATTGATCGTTACTGAAACGCAAGTCGAATGGTTCGCGATTATTGAAGTGACGTCAGAGAAAAACATGTAAACGGGACTTTAACTAACGGTAAGAGCAGTAGCGACCAATCGCGTTTAGCGTTATCGGTACACGGCTCGACTTTGCGTTTTTTAAAATAATTCTAGATTTATTTGAAAGTGCAATAATTATTATTTTATTATTTTAATTAGTTTATAGTCACGGTGATATATAAGTATCTGTACGGGCATAGGGATCGATAGGTATTTGTTAAATTTCAAGGAAATTTTTTGAAAATCAAATAACGTCTAGATACACTTGAATACATTAGCGGTTTTTTTCTCAAAAATATTATATTTCACTTTTTCAAAGTTTTATTCAAATTCAATGTTCATATAGAACAAAAGCTAATTCACTGAACATCCAACTGAGAAAAATGAAACGGACGCTCGGCGTCCCGACGCTATTCTAGCCCATTGCAAGGGCTGACGATAAGAGGGTTTCCCGCGTGCTAATTGAACGCATCGAATAAAAGAAAAGACAGGTTGCTTCGATCATTCCATTGTCTGTAAATAGGAAGCTACTTGACTAGTATACCATGAATAGCCCTCGAAGAGGCCCCGAACAGCCTTGAACCCCTTAATAAGGATCGAAATATCTCTTAAGGTCTCCTTATCTGTCCCAACCTCGTCCATTCTCCTTCCTAGTACCTTCGATCCCGTGAATCCAGGACTTACGAATAATATGACGATAATAATAAGCTATACAATATTGTAACTACTAGTCAGTAAACGGGAAGACACATGGATTACTATTAAATATTGATATTATACATATAGAAACAAGTGAACCAGCAAGAGAATAATTCGTACGTTTGAGAATGAATGCTGATGACGATAACGACGATAACGATGATATATATATATATATATATATATATATATGTCGTCCATCGATTTCCAAAGAAAAACCTCTTTTTTTTTGGAAATTATCGTTACTGTGTATATTAAGAAAAGATAAGTATGACGAGCAGCGAGCATGGTTCAAGATGGCAAAATTTCGATTTACTCGTTACCAAAAAAATTGTACCCAACCGAAAAAAAAAAATTAACAAAAAAATAATCCCTACCGTTCAACGTACGATGGGAAAGATGCTTGAAAATTTCGCCCTTCGATTTTAATAATTCACTGTTGGTAGTACCGGTACAATTTTTTCCAACGAGGAAAATCGAAAACAAGTTGTCTTAACCGCGAAGAAAGATATTGTAACGATCGAAAATTTTGGGAAAGCAAGCGAAGTCTCGAAATAAATTTGAAACGGTCTGCTCAGAATTTTCAAGAACCATCAGGACCGTCATGGCCGTGGACTTCTTGGGGTTCCGTATACATATAGTCGGACACGTGACTCTCACATGACAACCGTATACTTTCACATATTACGAATGATTTTTACCACAGCTATTAGAACGTGATAATTGTACATAAAGACGTAGATCGAGATACTATTATTTACCTAAGGTGGGAAGCAGGCGGATGAAAAATGTTACCGTGAAAATATAATTTAACCAGCACCGTGTAGTGAGAGTAATAATAAACTAAAGATAGCTTTAGTCGAAACGATAATATGATTATTCTGGATGACATTATGTTTCGTGGGATTGTAAAATTATTTATCAGTCCGATCTTGAGCATCAAGCTCAAATCATCGCCGGGAGAGGCACCGTGAATCGTCACTGATACTGGATACGCTCTATGTTTAAGTTAACCTCCCTATTAACTATTATCACTATTATTTATTACGTTATTTATTATATGCGCTATACCACTATTGTCATTACTATGATTATATATGAATATATTATTATTACGGTTACGTTCGTCATTATAATTATTGTTGTCGCTGATAAAATTTTACGGTATAAGTTCAACGATATGCTTTAAGTAAGAATAAATGTTACTCTGTTTGAATAAAGCGTATTTATCGATGAACTCGCTAAATCAATTTTTCGCGCTTCAATTGCCCCACTTGTTCTCTCGTTAAAAGTCTGACTTCCGATACGAAGAAGTAAATATATTTTGCATATTTCTATCGAAAACGGTAAAAATTGTCTCCTTAAGGTTGCATAACCCGAGAGAAGAAGAGTCAAACGAAATAGATCGCGCGTTGTAACGGATCGTTGGGAAATTTCAAGTTCAAAAATTATAGATCGAATCGCGTTTCCTGTACGACAAGTTGCCTACCGACAGGCGCCTGTGACTACGCTTAACTTCGTAAAGCGTCCACCCTGTACGATGGCGCCACCTTCGTCAACGCTTTATTAGTACTCCTGCCGAAGTAGTAGAGAGGATAACGGTGAGTGTCCGTAGTGGGGCGACCACATGGTCAGCCGCTGGCGAAAACATCGCAATTTTACGAAAGAGCTCCGTCACATCGTGCGCAGTAAGGGAGCTAGCCGCGTTCCGGATAGTACGCTGTGTTGTTGCGCGCTAAAAATATACAGTCAAGCGAAAGACATCGCCATTGTTCGTACCGAGTGCCCGTGACATGCCAGACGACACTGGAATCTGAGAGGAGACGCGACACTCGCTGAGAATGGAGACAATCAGCAATCTCGTGTCCATTTTAAAATGGCCACCGTCCCTGTCGCTGTACCACGGGAAAACAACCCCAAAGCCGCAAGAGACCACGGAAAAGGAGTGGAACTGTCGCGTGGACACGTCGACGCGATTCTTCGCTATTCTTCAGAGCATTTTACTGTGGGAGAATTCCGTTAACAGTATCTCCGTGGTGATTGTTTTCAACGTACTCTTCTGGTGAGATCATGTGAGGTTAGCCCCTTAAAAAAAAATACCACCTAATGATTTCAACATGGCCGCCTGTCACCTGTTCCATACACGAATAACTGATTAATCGATGCTTCTATGTCGGATACTGTATTCCCAAGTTCGTGTTTTGTGTAACGGATATCATCTCTGCGTGTGATTATTTTGTTATCTTATCGGTAGCGTGCTTTGACGCACATGCCATTTTTAAAGGGGATTACACAAACGTTACTTTCATTCACGTTAGTTATTCAAGATGGCGGATAATCGAAGGTTATTCCGTGGGGGATAGTTCCCTTTCGTTTGTAATCGGGAACCAGATACGCTGACGTGGGTAATGTTTTGAATGCGATATGAAATTTGTGATATCACGATAGGCTTTATAGCGATTCGACCCACTTATCGATGCTCCAGTTATGTTTTAACGAGTAACCAGATCCACCTTGGTGCATGAGTTGTTATTTTGTTTTCTATATAAAGACAGACCGAGGAAATTCCTAAATCGTCTCTTGCGTCTCTTCAAGGCACCGGAATGGCGTGGAAATATTTCGAGACAAAACCGAAGTCGTTATTGAAAGAATTTAAAAAGAGCAAAACGACAACAGACGGCACATTGTTACACGCGGACTAAGCACTTTCGCGCTGGTTACGAAATCGTATCGTCATACGGACTCTGCTCGTTATCTGAAATAATTATTAGACTTAAAAAGACCTACGTACCCCTTATTTTCAAATGCATACAAAGTTTCAATAATTAATCGAGCAGTGATAACGTTTATCGAAATTAAATATATATTTTTAACAGCCTTGAACTTGCAAGACTCATTACTTCCTGTCAATGAATTGCGGCTTTGTACAAAATCATAACGCAATTACAAAGTATAATGCCCTCACGTCATTCCAATGCTCTATATCTACATTGCATGCGAGCCAAGATATCCAGATGTTATTTCTAAACTGTATGTAACGCGAAAAACTGTCCGCGCAGGCATTACAAATCTACTAAATATATTTTTTAGAAATATTATAGCCCGGCAGAAACTACGTCTGGTTTCAAAAAATTGCTATCAACAATTTTTTATTTCGTACCTACAAAATTATTGTCTTTGCTTATACAACGAAACTGGGGCGGGGGGGTGGAGGGTCTACCGCGTAGTACCTATAAGTAGAGATGATGAGTAAATTTTCCAAATATCCTGAGCACTTAGGAAATCATTGCAGACGGTGTCTAAGAAGTAAGAAGCATATAAGTCGTCTTACAGAGCACAGTCAATGCAAATTATTAACAAAGTACCATCATTCTTAGAAGTAGAGTTGCTGAAACAGCTAAACAGCTGATGAAATATTTTTTAAATTGAAAAAAAACCCTGTAAATATCTAGAAATACGTGAATCTCCTGGATGGGAAATATTTGTTACTTGTTATTGCATAGCTGTGCGACTAATGCCGTTATAATTAGTCATAATAATTCATAGTTTGTCATTTGGACTTTGAATCAAAGGAAATTCGATAAATAATTAATAATTCATAATTATAATTAATAGAATTTTTTGTAAAAATTTCCAAATAACAGTTTCACCAAATAATCTGATACAATTTACACTGCGCAAGTTTTCCTTCGAAAGCCCAATACTTCCTGATTAAGATATCTCATAGATAACAGCATTCTTCATTAACCTCTTTTTTTTTTAATTCAGGGGAATCGTCGTATTGGAGGTCCGCGGCTTTGCGGCAGCCAGCAGTGCTGCGCTCGTTGTGGTCCTCTGCTACAGCAGCCTGGAAGCACAGACAAGGGACGAGGCCGAAGAGAAATCACCTGCGTAAGCTGGCATGCACCTACGAATCCTTGGATACCTATAAACTGGCCAAAAGCAGCTGAACGGCTTAAAGTCCAGATAATGAGCACGTTGCGCGAGACTGATATTAAAGATTATACATAAAATTAGTATTCCAAAGTTTTTGGCTCGTCCCGTTATCAAGGATTCGTAACCGCGCACCGCCTCGTTAACCATAAATTGCAAGAATCCTTGGCGACCTTGCAGGTCCCAGGCGAAGGCCGGGCAGATCGACAAGTTCGTCGGAAGGGCCAGGTCGACGCTGCGGAATCTTAAGCAATTGCGCAACGATCAGCCTGGAGTTGTAAGGCATTTCTTTTGCCGTACATTGCCGTAACGTATAATTCAGTTGTTTCTTAACGTGACGTCAGTACTGTTGTACAATTTTTTTTTTTACATTCATTATCATAAATTTTCGACAAGATCGAAACGCCATTATGAGTTTATTGACTCACCCTTTAATTTAATTCGCGTGGATAAGATAGAGAGTAAATACATTTTTTTATCGATAGCCACTGATAACGGATAACGACGTACGACTTACCGGATACGACGCTTGTCATTATTCATGATACAATTCTCGCTTGCGTTTCCTTATTGCGGATAAATATTCAAACGCACGAGTTGCGCAGTTATCGTGTTTTTCTAAACGATACAGAAGATTGCTTCTGGCTGCCCCTTATCATTATCGTGACACATTTTCTTCTTGTTGTTTACAGTTCTGCGCAGCAGTCTGCACCGTCTCGCTGGGTCTGTGGCTGATTGGACGAGCCTTCAATGGTGTTCTCCTCGCTTATACGATGTGTATGGGAATACTGGTGGGACCTGCGTTACTGATGCGAGTACCGTGCACAGTCCTGCCACCAAAAGGTGAATGAAGATTACTTCAGTATTTATCGATAAAGAAATGTACGGACAAGAGCGGCAGCAAATAACATTCGTTACGCGACCTTAAAGTCGAACGCGTTTGCGTTGCGTAAGATATTATCGAAAATCGTTCACGGTGAAAACTCGTTTGCTCGCAGAATGGGACAGCGAGATCGAGGAATTTCTACCTGCAGCAACCGAGGATAATTTGCAGGTTCTGAAGCGAGCCGGGGAGACTGGGGATCACTCCTCGACGCCGACCGGTGCTCCAGAGGCTCAGATCGGTAAGTGGTAAACGTGAATAATCAAGCGGGAGACCAGATAAAGGAAATAGTCCAAGATAGTTTCACGATAATACGGTGATAATTGATAATGGTTTATACGGAGCTCGCGCTCACTCTAGTCTCGTAAGGAGCCAATCGCATTCGCGATTAACCTTGAAGCAGGAGGAAAGAGGGGACATTTTTTTCTCATTAACAGATCCGTTTAACGAAGACGAATTGGCGGGTCTGAAAATGCCGTCGCACGAGGAGGGCAGCACCGACGGTCTTGAATTATCCGAATTGGAACTGATCACTGGCGAAACGGAGACCGATGGTATACGTTTCCAGTCTGGCCACTTCGAACGCGGCTCCTCGTCCGAGGAGGAAGCTGAACTTCAACCGGAAGAGCCTAAGCTTCCGAGTCACAGTGACGACAGCGACAGCGATTTCGAGATCATCGATAGTCGCGAGTTGCGTGATGTAGTTTGAATTTCTCTGCGCTATTTATCCTTTTCATTTTTTTTTTTTTTTTTTTTTTTTTTTTTGAATCGTGCGACGTCGACTTTAGTAACTATCCGTGAGACGATGGGGCAATTGACGAAGCCTTTTATGGAATTTTTCAAACGTACCGGTTACTATGCCTGATTTACGTGATCGTAAGACAGCCTTAGAACGTGGTTTGAGTGAATTTTCTTGAATTACTTTGATTTTAATATTTTCGTCTTCTTCTTCTTTTTTTTAATCTAATTTTTATCCTTTAATATTAATGCTTCACGTTGTTTTCGGCTTTGAATACGCTTGTGATTAACAATAATCCTGCAACTCGCTGTCTCATCGACTCCGATGACTATCGATCGACTTGCATAATTATCGAGCGCCTCGAGACTACAAATGATTTTTTCCTTGCAGTTTTCTATTGCTTTTGCGTTTGCGCCCGCTTGGAATACTAATAAGAAGTTTATTAGTCACTTTTCCCTCTGCCACGGCAATAACGTTTTACCAAGTTATTCCTTTTATTTTTTATTTGATGCAATCGGACTGCGCGACTTCGAAGAAGTTTTAGTCGCAGGACCATGGTTTTCTCATGATAGGAACACAAGAAACAAAAAAAGATATTCGTACTATTTTTGGGGAGCAGGAAATGTTGTCCAATTTGGATGCAATAATTTTTGTTCTAATTTTTTATTTTTCTGCAGAAGACGCGTCTGTACGCGAAATTGTTGATTTTTAGCCTTTATCTGTGATGTATCTACAGCAATGTTTTCTAATAATTAATTGCGGTCAATTCGAAGTGTTATCATTCTTTGATTTTCAATTTTCGATATCCATGAAAAATTGTACCTTCGTATCTGTGGCGGTCGGGTGGCAATACGTTCTTAATTACATGCGGTAATCAATCGTGAGATATCGCGAGTTGTCGTAAGGGACAGTCTCTCGTGATTGCAGACTTTGAAATACGTTTTCTTTCTCTTTTAATTCTCTCGAAGTCTGCGATTCTCGAGGACTGATAGATGAAATTTATTTATTTATACACAGAGAGACATACACACAGCTACACGTCTATCTATATAAAGTATATATAGTGTACCAACTTAATAAGATAAGTAGAAACGATCATACTTAATATTTTTAATTGAAATTCGAACAATAAACAATGAAATATATGAAGCAGCACCTGTGTATAAGACATATTCTGTCTTTATTTGTTATTCCAAATAACCAATCGGTCAAAGAAATTCACATCCACTCATTCGATCAGTACCTTCGGATACTTTCTTTATCTCTTCCAAATGTCCTCCGAAAAGTCATCGATCAGTCACTTTGTTCCTAGTGTGTCCTTTCCTATAAGTTTATCATCTAATGGAGAAAAAAAGATCTCGTGATTATATGAAAACGTAGTGACTTATTGATCAATTTTGTCTATACCATTATGTAATCATCTCACCTGTTAACTTTGATCTCGGTCTCGTGAATTGTTAATAACTACTTTGTTAGCTGATACTACCGGCTGAGCATTTTTTCTCTCTGGCAGTACTTGCAGGAAAGCTTCTTGCCAGCTTTTCCCTTCGGTCACACGTAGTAGTATTTCAAATACTGAAAAGTGGACGAGTCATGATATTGTTATATACTGTTACGAGAGTTTTGAAAACTTAGGTACCATGATCAATAGTCAAAACTTTTCTGGCTTTCATGTGTAGAAACTTATTAAGTGGTAACTGGCCGTGTCGTACACCAGCTTCTTGAGCTAATCTGTGACAAAAACCCTGGGTGAAGAAAAGAGTCAATAAGATTCTACAAAATGGATATTCATCTGAAGATATCAATGCACGAAGATGATTGAATGTTAGAGGTAAAAACCTTGTATCGGTTATGGTCCACAAGACCACCAATCACATAAACACATTCGTGATCTAGGGTTTCGATGACGTTCTCTGATTCACTTGTTAAATACACAATTTTGTCTTTGGGATAAACATTGAGGTAGGTTTCGGGATAAAATTTTACATCCCAATGTTCGTAGCCATTGTGCTTGGCCATTTCTTGCTGAGACTTTCCATTGAAGCTAGTTAAAGAAAATTGCATAGGTGCAGCTGCTCGTCTATTTAATGTGTAACAACGTAGAATTTGTTTAATTAGTTTAGCTATATCCTTGTCAATCATGTGATCGTCGAAAGCTAGATCTATTGTCACTGAAAGTTTACAATCACTGTCTGCCATGGTACTCCTCTTCAGTGCCTTTCGAGATGGACCCAGGTCAATATTTTTTTCTTTGGCCAGAGCACGTTTCTCCTTAGCTTTCGCTCTTTCCTTTATCCTGTTAAACGTATCCCTATAGGAACCTGAATAACGTTACCTTATATAAGTTTTAAGAAAAATTACCTCTTCTCCACTTTTCGTTCCAACCATTTTTCCCGTTTTTTTATTTTTTTGAGCTGTGTTTTGCTCATAATCTGTGGAACTTCATCTTTCACAACAGACTCTTCTATCCCATGTTCCTCCTTGATCTCAATATCCTGTAAAACCTCAACATCTTTGACTGTCTCTTCTATCCCATGTTCCTCCTTGATCTCAACTTTCTGTGGAACCTCGAGATCTTTAACAGTCTCTACTGTCTCCGATCCCTTAATTGTAATTTCCATGTTTACTATTTAAGATATATCCTTAATAACCTATACTGTATACAAGTCTTCCAAGTCGGCATAAACGCAATCTTACACCTACGACTAGTTCCGTGCACAGTGTCCCCTAGGATCGTTCATAAAACTCATTTTTTTAAGTTACCGATAGCAAAGACAAACGTGTTATCATCAGCCGATAAAGCCGATAAGACAGACGAGTACCATTAACTTCGATTACCTATCGAGTAACTTTGTTCCGCAATAATCCACTAGATCACCAGCTGAAAAGGGTTCTTGAAAAAAAATTTGAAAGTATAAAACTCACTTTCGAAATCATCAAACAAAACTTTCGCATAATCCACTATCCTTATCTATAAAATCATTCGAGCCAACGACCTGTCTCAAGATCCTCTTAACACACCGCTCATATGACAGTTATTGAAACAGTCAAGCCTAATCAAAGGTGCATAATTCCCCCGGCCTTACTTCCTGCATACGATATCACGTGTCACGCAAAATGCCGATAATGACACACTTTCTCGTAAAACTAATAACTTCTCGTTTCCACATGATAAATCGTACTACGCTTACATCTAAGAAACCCAGCGCTCGCGAGTCAGGAAAGTCTTGCATAAAGGGGAACAAACTTTCTCTCGTTCGCTGAGCTTAGGTCCGCGCAACGTTCCAGAAAATGATGCACAGTGTCCTCCCGCGACTCCTAGCCCAGGATGATACGTTGGACAGACAAGAAAGCGATATGTTCCGTCTCGTGACAATAGGCAGTTTCGAATTTACAACGATCACTCGACTCTACGCGAGATGCTTAAGAAGCGTCGCAATTCCTTTTTCAAGTTCTTGCTTGCCCCTGCATGACAGAGACGGTCTGCCGACCCACATAGATCCCTTTAAGATCCTTTCACCTAAAACGAAGCCAACGCGCAGTATTCCACGTAGACTAAACGGTAACAATGACTTCTTTTTTCATTCGATAACACAAATTTAATTACCCACGTATTATAATTTTACGGTTTGACTTTCTTTCTCGTAAACGCATCTCCTCCATTGCGAATCCTTGAACCGATGGAAAAGGCTGTATTACAATCGCGATATGTATACTTTGTGCTTGGCTGCGATCGTTTAGAATTTCAGAATTATTAGACTGCCACGTACACGGTATTTGCAACTGGCGACTGTCGACTGGTACATTAAGGCGGCATTTCTTCATTGGATTTAGTTATTTTATTTCTTCTCGCGTGCTTGAGAAATTGCTATGTCGAACGCGTGGCGTCTCTCTCCGTATGGATCGTTCGTGTCCATAAGAATTAATGGATGCAATTGCCTTGAAATATCCCGAAATTATGATAGCGATACCTGCACCGCATAATTGCGCAACGGAAAGTCAATACTGCGTCGTGAAATCCTTAAGATACGTTGCACAAGTTTTTACGGTTTACATCGAAGTCAGACGAGTCCGACGGCTCGATTTACGGGAACCGTACAGTGGGAAGTTTAGAAGTTTGTATAAAGAAGCACGTGAAGTCTGAATAATTTTTTTCGGCTAAAATTCCACTGCGTGATACCAGGACAAAGAGTGTTTGCGTAAGACGAAGGGAAATGAGAGAAAAAAAAATTCAAAATTTCATACTCGAAAATCCTACATCGGGCTGTTTCGTAAGAGCCTACTTACCCGAGGACTCGGTTAAAGTTTTAATGACTTGGACGTGCTTTGTTTACAAGAATCTGAATTTCGTGCAGTGCCGTGTTTACCTTGTCCGCGACGTTCTAGAAGCTTATGGGATTCTTCTGGCGCTCATGGGAAAAAGAAGCTGGTACGCGTAATATATTTACTTAGGATAATTCCATTAGGCAATTTGTCTTGAGTATTATTTTTCTTTCGTTTCTTCGACAAGTTATGCAATTATGGAAGGGCTGTAATGTCTTGTTGAATTAAATTATATATGTAATGTTATACAATATGGCTACTCGTATGCCATTTTACTATAGTATCGTTTTATGGATTTACTGTCGTCGGACTATAGCGTCTTATGGCACGCGATTTGGTACGGCTGCATCTGAAAGCAAAGTACAGTCGACATTCGGCATCCGTCAGGACGGTCACGTAGACGTCATTAGCATCTTCTGGTATCTTGGAGTTCTTCGACTCCTCCGACTCGTCGTATCGAACCGCGGGTGTTATCAGTAAATTTTTTGTTTTTCGTATCCGACCGCGCAATTTCAAATTTTGAAATTATAATTGTTTTGTCGGAATATCGTTATTTCTTTTGTGTATAGATTGATGCATATACTTTAATCAGTTGGACCGAGAGGTAATTATAATTTTTAACTTATTAAATTTACTGTGAAATATGTTTTCTTTTAAATTGATCACTTAGTTCTTTTCTATTTTATTCGTATTTTTCTTCAATTCCATTATAACGCCGAATACCAAACGGCACGTGGAACTAATGATTTGGCTAAACAGACGAACCGTTACAGCAATAAACTGGTTTCCTGGTACTCTTTTATGTATTCGGAATAAATAAAACTATTTCGTAATTTAGAATTTCATCTTGACATTTCGCTTCCTTCGTTTTCAATGTTGAAATTTCGTGCAGTGACATTTCGTAGGAAAAAAATCAAGAGTTAATTGAATTGAAAACAATTTTTTTCACAGAAAAAGTCGATATGAATTTCAAAGAGTTCGCGAACGTGGCTTATGACTTTTTACTATTCGTCGGCATGGCGATAGTGTATATAAGCGAGTCTCTAATTTTGAGTTTGACACCGCGAAAATTACGATCGAAAAGTATCGAAAAGGAAGTAGCATTGATAACCGGTGGTGCCGGAGGAATCGGCAGATTGATTGCCAAGAAGCTCGCAAATCTCGGAGCCCACGTAGTCCTGTGGGACATTAACGAGGCTGGTAAGTTATAAAAATACTATAACGAGAACAGTAATAAAAAAACAAACCCTAAAATCGATAAAACCGTAAGAAAAAATCTTTTTTCTCATTATCCTATCCTCCATTATATCTCATACGTTTCAGTAATTCAATCTTACTTTATGTCGAATCTTTTTATCATCGTTGCGCGTACTGCCTGAAAGTAACGTTCCATCGAATCAGCTCCGGTGAAAACGTCTACGTGAACCTTTAGCGTGCACTTTGCTATTCTCTAGCGCATAACCTTTCACCGGTGTATTAAAAGTTTTCCACGTGAAACATCGTGCCGCATTAAAATCGACAATTCACAATATAATGCGAATCCCGTGGATATTCGAATCGTCATTTGTATCGCAGGTCTGACGGAAACTGTACGCGAGATTCGTGAATCCGGCGGAAAGTGTTGGGGATACAGATGCGATTTAACCAAGAAAGAAGACATTTACGAGGTGGCAAAAGCCGTGAAGATCGAAGTGGGGAACGTAAGTGAAATAATAATTAAATATATTATTGATATAATAATCGAAACTGTACACTCGGTCGATCTTTTAGGTTACGCTGCTGATCAACAACGCTGGTTACGTGTGTGGAAGAACATTGATGGATCTGCCGGATAAAGAAATTGAAAAAACATTCAAAGTCAATATACTGTCGCACTATTGGGTGAGTTTTATTCCCGCTGTGATTCCTCGTATGATAATAAGGATATATCGATATCACGCTTTAACCGATGCATTCACCATGGGCGGAGGGAACAATGGAATTTCACTTTTTTGTCCACTGTCGAAGCGACGGTCCTGTTGCTTCCTTTGTACCACTTTAACCATTGTTCGCGATACTTCTTTTCACGTTATTCTTCCTATTGTTTCCACAAGACCACCAAATCCTTTCTGGAGGACATGAAGAAGGAAAATCATGGCCACATCGTGACTGTCGCTAGCGTCGCCGGCCTCCTGGGAACTTACAACTGCACGGATTATTCGGCAACGAAATTTGCCGCCATTGGATATCACGAGAGCCTCTTCACGGAGCTGAAGGTAGGAGCATCAGCGCCAGATTTAAATTGACTCCATTAACTTTCACTCTGCTCACCTTTACACATTTCTTTTTCTCTCTTCGTCCGTCCATTCGCGCGTTCGCGTTTCATCTCGCGTGGCTCTCTTTTGCAGACTCACGGGTTCTTTGGAATCAACTTGACGCTCGTTTGTCCCTACTTTATTAACACGGGAATGTTCAATGGCGTGAAACCAAGGTAATTAATTTAGGAATTTTTTATGCTCGATTTTGTATATTGCATCGTTCGTACGTTATTTTTTTTTTTTTCCTCGAGGCTACTACCCATGCTCGAGCCTGAATACGTGGCAGAGGAAATTGTTGCTGGTATCTTGACCAATCAAATAAATATCACGCTACCTGGCAGCGTGAGATTTCTTCTTCCGTTGAAATGGTTTGTTTTCTTGCAAACGTATTTTTATTTCGAGATTTATTCAACCTGTCGGCTAATGATTCATGGAAAACTGCTTATTCATTGTGCAATTTTATCGTTTCAGTTTACTGCCAGCAAAAATGTGCTGGGCTCTTATGTACCATATACTTCAAGGGCCACAGTCCATGATGATGTTCAAGGGTCGGGAAGAGTATAGTCATGAAAAATTGAAGAAAGTACATTGAAATTCGATTTAACAGTACTATTGCGACTTTAAAGATGTTGGAAATTCATACAGCTTTTGATAGCGATATTTTATTTAAGCAGTGCGTTGTACTGTAATTTTTTATGCTGTATGCTAAGGTAGTTGTTAAGGAGAGATATTTCGAAAACGTGCCAATGTACATTATCAAATTCTTTTATTTCAGTATAAGACTCGATCAAAACTGCATGTGTGTTTCAGTATTCTTATAATAAATATCCTAACTCGGTATTATATAAACATTTTTGTTACATATACGTAATTCAATTGAAATTGTAAAATATGGAAAATAAATTACGCTCAAACTAAAATATTAATAAATTAAGTGATTGGAATATTAAAATAATTCATTAAATCCATAGAGTTAGGTATTGGCACTTAAAACTCTGAAATCCTGGCCAAGAATACTTAAAAGTACTGGAAGTTGCCCAAAATTGTGTGCGGCGAGTGGGAGCAGCCGGGGAGTGGGGGGAGCGCTCCAGGCAGCGTCCGGACTCGGAGCGCTCATTCTTCCTCGAGCCGGTCTCCTATACTGGTCTCCTGGAATCACCTTCCTTGTCCATTTCCAACCTTCTTCTATTTCTATACTTATTTCTTCTTCACTTTCTTATTTCTTTATATTTCTCGGGGGTTTTCCTCATTAAAAAAAAAACACTCGGAGAGGTCGTAGCTCCCTTGTGGAGAGGCAGGACCCCACGGAAACGGGCGAGGAGGGGCCCGTTTCGTTTCCTTAACCTTCTTACTTTTCCTACTTTTTCGAGTGTTCTCTTTTGGCGTTTCTCCAGAATAATCTGGTCCTCGTGCATACATACGGCTTGCGCATCTTCTTCTCCCCTTGTTCTTTCAGTCCTTACCATCTCTCTTCTTCATTCGTTCTTTTTAACAATCTTCCTCTTTTCCGCTTCAACGACATCTTCCCTGTCTGCTATTCCCTATTGCTTCCTATGTCTCCATCATTCTCCTCCTAATATATCCTTAAAAACTAAGTCTTTAATATGTACTTTGGAGAAAGAAAAGTTCAAAGTGTTAGTGCATATAACATACAACACGAATATTATAATATATTACAGTGAAATATGTAGTATATCTCTAATGGTACTGTCATTGCTAACCTTTCGCAAGCCATATATGTATGTACATGTGTGCTTCGTATACTGTATCATTATTGCGTTTGACGAATAAATTATCTTTAAACACTTATACACGCGAATATTCTTTTGCCCATTGCGAATATTCCAGAGTACGAATGAGTTCTGTCTCTCTCTTACTCTCCTCCGTCCTAACATCATCCTTTTCCTCCTCTTCCTCCTATTCCCTTATGCCCCTACACGGAGCGCTATAATATTCCGGTTTTCCCCAAAAAAATCTTTCAAATTTTAATTCCCTATATCAACGATAGGGGGCGCTTCAAAATTTCGATTTTCTCAGAAAATTCTACTAAATTTACTTCCGTATATCAACGATAGGGGGCGCTTCGAAATGCCGATTTCTCCAGAAAATTCTTCAAAATTTAGTTCCGTATATCAACGATAGGGGGCGCTTCAAAATTCCGATTTTCTCCGAAAATTCTACTAAATTTAGTTCCGTATATCAACGATAGGGGGCGCTTCAAAATACCGATTTCTCCAGAAAATTCTTCAAAATTTAGTTCCGTATATCAACGATAGGGGGCGCTTCAAAATTCCGATTTTCT
>JARQTH010000089.1:0-382882 GCA_030142595.1 Trachelus iudaicus
CTCTCTCTCTCTCTCTCTCTCTCTCTCTCTCTCTCTCTCTCTCTCTCTCTCTCTCTTTCTCTCTCTCTCTCTCTCTTACAACGGGAAACTTATTTTCACTATCAGTCTCTTGGTGCGATTATGTAAATTCGACATTCTCTGTCTTTTTGAATAACGCAGTAATATCGACCTGGAGGAGAGTTCGATCGAGGATGAATTCGATTAAAGAACGTTTCGACATGAAACACCTGATCTGTGAATATAAAAGGAAATGAAAAAAAAAAAAGAGAAGAATATCGTGAGACGATATAGAGATAGATATACATATACCAGCAGCCAGCACCCTGCGGGTAACAACAAATAAAAACAAAACGCAGTATCTCAGTGTAACAGGATTACATTTATTGTCACGATCTCCCTGGCGTAGGCATATTATTATGTAATCAGGCGTATATAGCTTACAACGTGGGAGTAATGGAGTAATCAGTATTAAAAGTACCAAGGTGCGTTTACACTTCAAGATCTCTCGCTCTTTCTCTCTCATATAAAATCTATCTTTCGCTCTCTCTCTCTCTCTCTCTCTCTCTCGCTCGCTCGTTACCATCTCACCGTAAAAGACATGGCGAAAAAAAAGAAAGGAAGAAAAGAAAAAGCCCTATATAATTTCCCAAATTACAAGAATCGAAAACTCGATCGATTTTTCTGTTAATTTATTAAACTTTATCCTCGACCCTTAACGTCACGACCCGTGTACAATTACAAAATTCCTGAGGTTGTTTGCCACTATATATGAAAACAAAATTTTTTTTTTTTTTAAATACTACCGACTACTAGACCCGACAATAAATTGCCTCCTGCATTCATTTAAATCGAGCCAACCCTGTTACAAGTCATTAATCAACGAATAATACAGATTACGCTAAAAGTCAGAAGTGCGTTAATTTTTTTTTTCTTTCTGTCAAATCAAATGTAAAATCAATTCGGAATTTGCTAAGAAAAGAGAAAAAAAAAGTTACCGATTTTCCCTCTCACTTTGTTACTCCCCTTTATCTCTCTCGCACTCTCTGTCTCTCTCTCACTCGCTCTCTCTCTCTCTCTCTCTCTCTCTCTCTCTCTCTCTCTCTCTCTCTCTCTCTCTCTCTCTCTCTCTCTCTCTCTCTTTTGTCGAAGTGCACGCTCGTCGTTCAGTACGGACGTTCGGATCTAGCAGCGGAGCAGCAGCACGCAAATTCACGTGCCACGTGTCATCAATCAATCCATACAAGTGATCCCCCGTATCTCTATAGGTAAAAATGATTTTTTTGTTTCATCGTATCGCGGAAAAAGGAAGATTCCCAAAAACCAAGCGAAGTAAACGAAAAGCAAATTGTCGCCCAGACCCATACAAGGGACCAGCGGGAGAGATCGGAATTATGTGAAAAATATCGAGCGAGATACTGGCGTGTCTGGTTTGGCAAATTGATAAACAAGACAACCCCAACAGACAAAAAAATAAAGCTGCAACAATCGACCAAACATTAAACAAGTTTAATCGACGGACATGAACGTGTGCGAAGGTGACGTGATCGTACATGAAGTTGAAGGAGTAGATTCAAAAATAAAAATGGCCGACAACCAAGTATCGATTCGAGTATCACAAAATCTCCTACAGCAAGGAACCTTTGACAGTAGCATAGAAAACAGAAAGAAAAAAAAAAAAACCAGCAAGAAAACGTATCCACGAATCACTCGTTAACGGTCCGTTTGCGACACCATTATATATATACATATATATTATAAAGAAAAAAAAAAAGAAGACATTTCATAAAAGACCCCCATTCATTGACGCAAGCTCCGAACGGCTGCACTCGGCAAACGATAACGGCACCCCTTCGCTTCGTCTTTACATGAAGTAGTCGCCACTACGGTTTAAGTATTGTAAGTTTTTAAAGTAACTAAATAGCAGCACAGCAATAGTCTTGTACTGACCTATAAACACTTGCGGACGGACGTATAATAATTCCATTTTTCTATCGATTCATAAATCTTATCCGTAATCCGCTTCGATACCTTTATATATATATATATATATATATATATATATATATATTAATATATATACATATATAAAATCCCACGCCATTGCGTATCCTCTTCTCTCTCTCTCTCTCTCTCTCTCATCTTATACCTCTCATTCTCTCACACTCCCTTACTTTCTTACTTCCTCCATTGCATAGCTTTTACTCGCTTCTCCTCCGTCATAGGTTCAGTACTTGCACCGTCTACGTCTCCTTATATCCATACAAAAATAGTAAACGCTTCTGTTTTTCTTTTTTTTTTCTATTTTTAACCCGACCGCCCGTCCCCCCGCCCTCCTTTAAATAACATTCCCCTTTTGCATTTCCTCCAAGTCTATCGTTATAGCGTATACGTTGGCGTCTAGTCGCGTCGTCTGGTCATTGTCCTTGAATGCACGTGCACGGTGGGTAACCGTCGGCCCCGTCTCTGTCCCTCCCGTGCGCGTCTTCAGCGGCCGCTGCCAACGACATTTGCTTCGCAAGTGCCTGCTGGTTATGCAGTGTGTCGCGCTGTGATGTGAAACGTTCATGGACGTAATCGTTAATATCGAGATAAAAGCAGCAAAGCCGGGTTGTTCCTTGTTATCGATGAGACCCCGAAAAAAAAAAGCCACGATCCAACGCTATTTAACCGTCTGCCGTGCATTTATGGCACTTTCTTATCTCTCGTTTCTTTCTCGGACGTCGTCGACGGAGCTGCCCCTCGATGACGCTTAACGACGCTCGATGACGTATCCGCAGAAAATCTCGACTGTCCATAAATTATTAACATTCACATGTATTCACTACGTGTCACGTGTCAAATCATATAATATCGCGTGCGTGTTTCTCGAGCAGTGTATAGCGTGCAACCACGTTTTACATATATACATATATATGCGGTGCCGATTACGCGTTTTCGCGAAAACACGAAAAATTTACCAGTAACAAACGAAGTAGGAAGCAGCGAAGAAATGAAAAAAAAAAAAATAAAATAAAATGACAGTATGGCTTACGGATCGAACTAATGCATATCTCTCTCTCTCTCTCTCTCTCTCTCTCTCTCTCTCTCTCTCTCTCTCTCTCTCTCTCTCTCTCTCTCTCTCTCTCTTCCCTCGAATGATCGGCAAGTACATCCATGAATCGGTGCTGCTGCCGCCGCGAGCAATATCCAATTACAAGATTAACAGTAGAGAAAGGACACGTAGATACGGAGAAACGGATGAGAGAGAAAAGACAGAAAAAAAATCATTATAGACAATATATATATATGTATATATATATATATACGCGCGCGCACAAGACGTGGTACAAATCGCGTCCGTCGTACAGAATCGATGATCGGCATATATATATATATATATATACACACATACATATACATAGGTATATTATAATAATTATCATAATAGCGATTATAGTGCATTACAATTATCGATGTAACGCGAGTAAAAATTCAATTGAGCAATTCGAGCTGCTTCAGCTCCCCCGTTCGGTTTGTTGCGTGTGGGTCTTTTTTTTTTGTTTTTACGTATGTATATGCGTAAGTGACAGAGCGCGTAGTGTTATCGGGGTACCCATCAGGCATTGCGACGCAAATGACCCGAGTCGCCGTGCCCGTGTACCTCGTGTCAAATAGTATATATATATATATATATACACATATACGGGTATATGAGCAAATAGTGGAGGGACTCGGTTCTGAGTTTTATCGTCGACCTGGCTCACTCGTCGTCCCATTCGAGAGAGTCCGCGCATGGACGCGCGCGTGCCCTCGCGTCGCGTTAATAATATATAGTTGAAGGCATCGCGCGAGAACACGGCAAATTATGATGAGGGAAGAAGACGGAAGCAAAGCAAAAGAAAAATGCATCCACGTTCGAGAAAACTTTCGTGGGACGTTACGTGTAAAAGAAATGTAACAAAAAAAAAAAAAAAGAAGGGGGCAGGAGGGGAAGGGAGGACTTTAATATTAAAAAAATAAATAACGAACGTGATTTTTGGTCTTCTGGCAAGATAAGGCGGCAAGAACGAGCAGGACGTTGGTGTGGATGACGAAAATTGAGGATGCTTACGATTTTATGGGAATAAATTGAAATTCATAAATTATTATGTCTCTGTGTGTATATATATATATATATAGGCAATAGTGTATATACATGGAAACGTAGTTCCCGTTGATTGTCCTGCAGGCCATTTAGTCATAGACGTTCTTTGAGACTCCTGAATGGGAGGACGAAGATGGGCCACGGCCGCGTTTACTGGTTTTTTTTTTTTTCGGTCCAGTATCACAAAGGGTATTGGAGAATAGAAAAGAAGAAGGAAAAAAAAGAAGAAAAAAAGAAAAATAAGGAATTCAAATTGGCGATTATGCGACGAAAATCACAGTAAATGGACAGTAACGAATTAACAGGAATTAACAGCCTTTTCTCGTATTCCTTAGGCGAACCTCGCTTACGAGCTAATGTCAAATAAATATAAATAAAGTGCAATGACAAGAGCGCCAACTAAGAGAGGATTAAAATCTTGACAATTAAAGGTATGGCAGTATAACCATAATAAAAAAATATATAAGTGTATATATACCCTATATATATATGCGTACAAGCGTGCCTATCTCTCACTCTCTCTCTCTCTCTCTCTCACTCTCTTTCATTTTCTCTCTCCTCTTTTGTGGCACGCAGAAATCGTACGTATATATATATTATATATATATATATGTTTTTTTTTTCTTTTTGCAACCTTGTGAGTATTAGCGAAGCATATACATAGTGTATGGCGGGAGTGGCAACTAAGTATCATTTAATAATTATCATCGTAATTGTTCCTTAAATGCTAACCTAACGGAGCAGTGTCGATTGATAGCGAAGAAAAAGAAAAAAGAAAAAAAAAAAACATGGACAATGAGATGCATTATCGAAATCGTTTCGTTCTTTTTTTTTTCTTTTCTTTTTTCTTTCCTTTTTCGCACGACTCGCCACGAAGAGGAGAACGACTTGTGTGTTATTCATTGACGAACCCGTTCCCGTACAATTATGTATATGAGCTCGTCAGTCATTTGTATCATCTTCTTGCATTACGCAATTAACTGGGAGATTTTCGACGTGTACGAACTTCGAGAGCTGGGTCCGAGGCGTGTACTCGGGATTTAAAAAAACTGTCGGGAATACAAAAAAAAAAACGAGCACGAAACCATTATTTTTCGAGGTCCAGACAGAGGGATACTCTTGATTGTGGGGGACGGGTGGGAGATGGGGGGGTGTTTGAGAGGGGAGGGGGGCAAGGGGGGGGGGTCGTGACAATGATAAGTACTAATTATTAGTAGTAAACGAAGGGTTTACTTAATTATGGGTATAGTATGCTATAATGATAATTAAAATCGTAATCGCGTGGAACTCCTTTGTATGTAAGCCTTCAGGAATCATTCGCAGCATGGCATATTCGTAGATTATTGTTATTATTGTTATTATTGCTCGAAACACGCGTCAAACGCGAGGTAGAAACGCGCGCCATGTTTTAATCGTAAGATGGAGAACAGAAGGGAAAAAAAAGGAAGAAAAAAAATTAAGAGAAAAAAATTTGGGAATGACGTTAATAATGGGAATGAGAAATATATATATATATATATATTAAATCTAAAAACTCTTGTTATATAGAGTTGCCAATTGGATGCATTCTATTGAATCTCAAAAAGGTAAACGTGTTCTGATTTTATTTATCGTTGGACATTGTCACTCGACTGTTGACTATTCCAGAGGCTGATGTCACTGGGGCAACACTGTTACGCGTACGAGATATAGGATGAACACTTCGAACGGAATCGTTAGAGGGGAGGGAAAACAAAAAAAAATTATTTATCGAACGATGATAACTGATCGGAATTTCATTCAATAAATTAATGGATTGAAATTGAAATGCAGCACTGAAAAACGAATTGAACGAAGCACGAGATCTAATGCGACTGTACGAATCATCGAATGCGGGCTAATTTGTGAATTTTTTTTTTTTTTTTTTTTTTTATACGATAAATTTGATCGTTAAGGGGAAAGAATATATTTTTTTCGTGAAAGGAATCATCGCAATCCTGGTTCATGTGAAGCGATTATTATTTATGCAGACTCTGGCTGAATTTTCGATTCTAACTGCATAGATCAAAAGTCTATTATTGGGATTCATGGCATTGTTGCCCATTGTTAAGCCAGATAACATTGAACGCGCCTACCGATTATTTACATATGGGTCCAGGATTATGCTAAGTGAGTACTACAGGGTGTCGTTAAAGAACCTGCTGATACTTACGTTCTCGCCACCGCCGAAACCACCCAGATTATAATCACCCATGCCGCTGCCACTGTCTTCCCGTGGAGTACCGGGACCACCGTTGGCCGGACTGTTTTTCATCCCATCTAAACCGTCACCATTTAGTACCTGACCCATTGTATTAGGGCCCATCGGACCCATGGGACCACCTTCCGGTCCACCGCCCATTGGAAAATCCTAAAATAATTGTTAAAATTATTAAGAATTCATTGCGCTTGCTAAGCATCAAGATTTCGGAGCTTCCAAATTTGTATTTCTCTTAGGACTTTCTTTTTTTGTTTATCCATAATATTCGAGTGCTTACTCCAGGCATGTTTCCTCCAGGAACTGGTTTCATCATAGTGTACATATTTTCGCCGCCGCTGTTACTGCTATCCTGTGGACTGGGCATGATCGGTGTACCTGGTCCGGGTGGACCAGTGGAACCTGGTGGTCCACCGTAATTACCTGGTGACGATGACGAGTAGTTCATGGGCTGTAGGACAATATAAAATTGTAAATAATTATCATATAAGAAGTTCGAAAATATTTTTTTTCTACTTTTGCAACATACCGTCGATGTGTTTGGTTGCCACTGTGGTCTTCCGGGTCCTGCCATGCTCATAGGCGGCATACCGGGTCCACCTGGACCACCGGGACCTAAACTACTGTTCGGAGGTGGTCCTCGCATCCCTGGTGCATAATTTCCTGGACCCATTGGACCCATTCCAGGCCCTCGTGGTGGATTCATACGTGGATTCATTGGATTCATTCCTGGCGGACCTAGGAGAAAATAATTTAATAATTTTCATTCGCTTGGACGCCAAGCCACAATTCTATTACTGATATAGGTTAATGCTAAATCGCTAATCGCTAATACGCTGATTGCGAGCGAAGAGCTACTTCAATCCACACAAACAATTGGCTCCATATATACATATATAATCGCCTTTTATTCTAAGAGTACTGCGTAATGGCCCTAGATAGCATTCGGGTAGATTCTTATCACTCTTTGCCAGAAATCAGCAACAAAGTAAAGCGAATAATGGGGTGACATGCTAATGTAGCAAAAGTATTCACACAGATTAACACAGTAGAAGGCTCATGCTCAAGACAGAAACAAAACTGCAAGGATTATCGTTAACCCTCCATTGTTGTACACGCATAAACCACTGTTTTACATTGTACATTATTAATCATTGGTGCTCCAATTAGATAGTACGCGATAATAAGGTAAATTGAACATAGTCTCTGTCTTATTTTGTGCCTTTTACATTAGCGCTGCTATATCAGAGAAGCATGTCGGATTAATTTACAACAGCTGGTTTAATTTACACACAAGGTAGGATTAATTTGTTGGATTTTTTTTTGTTTTTTTTTTTGTGTATGGTTAAAGTGTCTTCGAATTATCATCATCGGATCATCGAATTTTCTCACTCGAGCGTAACGTCAGGTACAAGACAATTGAGATTATTTGCTCTATCGATTGTGACCCCTCTTGCGAGTCTCTCGATAGTAAAATGACTGTTTCGCGATTACATAAAATTATGAAACGAGCGTAATATGACATAAAACAATAAGTAAAATCACAATTTGGCTTTTGCTAATACAGTCATTGCGATTCTTCATGCTAGATGCAAGAATGTCTGAAGGAGGAAACGTTTGCGGTAAAACAAAGCTAGTGCGATTGTCTGTGAAGGAGAAACAAAAATTAGAATGGAAGGTATTATATATAAAAAAAAAAAAAAAAAAAAAAAAGACGTAAGGCTTGACTAAGTCATGTGAGTATGATTCGGTTGCTGGGTTGCTTCCTACCTTGCCACCCTACAAACTCTCCAGCTTCGCCTGAGGAACACAAGAGCACACATTAGTACGCCAGGTAGGTAAGGTCAGGTTGATGGTGGTAAGACTAGTTATTTCGCAGTGGTATAGTGAAATCTCGTTCCTTCCCTCTCCTCTCTCTATCTGGATGCTTTTGTAATGCTAACTCTCCATAACCATGAAGTGATGACTATATCATGCGAAAGCCCTTTACATGATCTCTGACCTTTTGTGAACTTGTGAACACTTCAAATATATTACAAAACTACATAGTGATACCGTGAGGTGGGTGGCAGGTGTTAACTTTAAGTATTTTGTGGGATGTAAGCAGATTACAATAGTTTTTTCAGTACTCTCATCGATCAAGACAATATTCTTGTTACTAATACAAATTTTGTAATTATTGGTTATAGATGATTTAAGTAGTATGAAATTACTTGAATCTGCCTCGATAGGTCTGATCCATTGTAAGTCTGTCAATTAATGTAATTTCAGTTTGTTTTTAATGAAAATACCTCATTTATTGGACCATGAATATCTCTTATTTTGTACACACTCGACACATGAACTATACCACTGCTTGTAACTAGACAGTTCAAAAACCAATCCACTCCACATCACAGCAATCCAATCCAATTTAAAAGTTACTTCTTTGTTTATTGCTGTGTGGTTTTTGATATGCATGCTTATAATGCCATTCTCCTCTCGCAACGCTCATCAATGCCAAAAAAAAAGTAAAGAAAACTTCTATCACCATCAGGAACACTCACCTTGTCTGGTGGGGTCCATGCTGTTCGGCATCATCGGTTGACCTGGTGGCTGAGGAACCAAGAAAAACGATAAAATCAAATTCAATTCTCAAGCTTTCAGTTACATACGTTAATCTTGACTAATTTTTAATATTATCAAAGTCTCAAGCACATCGATGCACTTACCCCATTGAAATCATTTCCCATTTGTGGCATGCGTACTCCAGGTCGTGGTCCAGCAGGATACCTTGGTCCCATAAACTGCAACAAATGCTAGTTTGCTTAGACAAAAACTTTCATAGCAAGATTAAATATGAATCCTTTTACTTATTGCTTTCTCTCTCTCCAGTTACCAAAGATTTGACAACAGTCCAATTAGTATAAGCTACAGAGTTAACCACATAGATACCAGAGGACAAGCACAGTAAGCACTTGATAGGCCATATAATATATCAGCTTGGCTAAAGATATTTCTCAAGGTATTATTATCGTTCGGTGTAGTACAACACCCGTCAATTGCATATGTAAAGTACATGCGAACTGTACTTAGGTTATTACATAAAAAAAGAAAGTGCATTTTGAAATAACTATAAATATCTATTGCATTTGACAGAACGAAATAAATACGTGATATTAACTAATGATCAACGCACATAGAAGTAATGTTGCGAGCAATGCATGTAAAAGAAAAAGATAACCTTACCTTTCTTTACGTGGAATCAGTGCCACAACAAACTTAAAACTAGTGTTACATCACAAACTCCCATAGAATCATTATACATTGTTTCCCATCCTCTTCACCCACTTGTATCTCCTGAATCATACAGACATTCATCATTCTAAACTTACCTCAACGAATTGATGCTGTAGTGACCAAAAATTGTACAAAAGCCGATTCGTGCCATCGTCGTACACAAACCAACAAGACTTCCAAAAGTGAGAATCAAATAACGCGCAACAAATTAGCACAGTTTAAAAAAAAGAAAAAACCACGAATCGACTTCAGTATCGACAAATGACCATATTAAACCGTGAAATCGATTTCACAAGGGACCAAATTCAAAGTAAAAATAAAAACGCAATCCACAAGGATTCAAAAACCAAAATGAAAACCCAACATCAGGACCAACAGTTTCTCGTCTGCCTATGTTAGACCCAGAAAAGAAAAGGAATCAAGACAAACCGACCGTTAAACATACAAGACAATAGAGAGTGCAATTATTATGATTAATTGAAAACAGGAAGTGAAGCAAGAGAACAAGAAAGACAGAATATTTCAGTGTACGATGATGCGGCGTGTCATGATAGCGGAACAAGTGATTTTCCATGAGTGAGAGAGTGTGTACGTGTCGAATGACGCTTACCTGGGTGGACATCATCTGCGAGTGTGGGGGCGGGGGTGGCTGGGGGTGCTGGGGGGATGGCTGTGATGAGGGGTGTGTGGGCGGAGATGGTCGCATTGTCGAGTTGTTCTGCAACAAGCAATGCAAACGACAGACATGTAGCAACACTGCGATCCAGGCAACAGCTAGACTAGAAGGCTCAGGGTGGCTGCATTAGGATCTCAAGATCCGTATAGGTTATACAGTGGCGGTATACAAGATCATTTGTCTCCTTCATCAAATAATCCATTGCACAGAATCCAGCCGTCATTCATAATTATCATCATTGAATTAACTGCCATTGTGTTTTTTAAATTCAAAATTTTTCTTCATGTCTACAACCACTGTATGATATTTTGGGAATGATCACAAGATCCACCATCGACTAGTGAATTCTTGGTGGCGAGGAAGGTACATATGAGAGACGCCACATTGTATGTACAGTTTGTACATATATGTGTATATATATATATATAACAGTAATGTATAATCATGAAAATAATAATGGTATGCGATCATTCTTATCTCGCATGGGCACCTTACTCTAGCGTTATGCCACGTAACATAGAGGAGAACTGAGCAAGCAACATACGCACGATCAAATTTCTCTTGTACGATAGTATCTTTTTTTTTGCTTTTCAATTATCTTTAAGATTTGTTTTTCCCTTTTGTCAATGCAATCATTTACGACGCGACGATCGATCGTTACTCAAAAGATGGTCTGTACGTTAATACTTTTTTTTTAGCTCTATACAAAATCATTGATATTAGCAAAAACATCGAAACTGCTTGTATCACAGTTTGCGACACAAGTGCACAAACATTTGAAATTTATGGCAGATCTTTTTTGTTTTTTAATGAAATTTACCAACGTATCAAGCCTTTATTCAAATTTTAAGTTCAAGGAGAATCACCTTTAGATCCTTGTTAGTGACTATTCTCTATGGACTTTAAGGACTATCGCTAATCTAGTACATCCAGATAATTCATCTTTTGCTGTCAATTCTATGACTGTCTTGGCGTAGCAAGGAAATAAAACAGTAAAAGTGATACATGAACGCACATATAAGAGTTAGATACATAGCAGAGTAAAATTAAGTACATAAATACAATAGAGTAGACAAGCAATGGAGTAGCTTTATGATAATTCTCATCTAAAAACGTTAGACTGTTTTTGAGAAGTTCCTTGACGGTGTGAATTTACACGGATAACAATGGAATACCAAAGTTATGCCGATTTAACCACTAAATAAAAAATTTCGTTCAATGAGAAATATATTGATCATTGTGTAATGTTGCTTATGAGAATCAATTTTTGTTTTTTATTCCCACAATTTTACGTCCTTTTCTCCCTTTACCCAGAGGTTTCTTTCACAGTTAATTCTCCTTGTTCGACGTGGTATATAACATGGCATCTCCTACCTTTTTCTGGAATACTGTTACAGTTACTGTTAGAATTTACCGTTATAACTTTATGCTTTATTGCTATATTGGGTATACATAATAAAGCAGGCGGCTTGTCTTCAATGAAACAATATAAACGTACAACTGAGCTTCTATCACATTAAATTATGAACAAACTGTGGAAAATTACCAATGAATTGAATGGAAATGTCGATTTAACATACGACAGAGTAGATGGTAAATATTGTATACTAAAATCAAGTAACGTGATGATTGTATCGCCAATCCATTATTATAATTACACTAGACACTGGCTGATCATCAAATTGAAATTGCCTTCAATTAATATTTTATACAGTATTATTTTTCACTTCGATATCTTCTGTATAATTTTGTAAATATTTAATTGAAACATTTGGATGCTCGCTTATTAAAAGTGAGCTGCTGCACTCAATTTCGATAATCTTACGCAATCCATCATAGAGAAAATACGCCGCGTGCTTGTAATTAAATTATTTGACACCCCATAAAATGTATGTTACATTAACACCGTGCAAAAGTGACTATAATTAGGAAAATGGATGACCATGCACCCACAGGACGAAATGTGCATACATTTAATTATATGAACGTGATATCGTAAAATTTCATGAATCCCATATGACGGACAGAAACACAGGTTTAAATCACAGGAATAAGAAAAAAGAACAAGAAGAGCGCATCGATATAAATCAGATCGATAAAATTGATCGTTGGATATAAATTATCTAATAAGATTCGTCCATCGATCCTTCATCCGTTTCGTTTACAATGATCAAACGAAAATCAGGGAGCGTATCGTCGACGTAAACGTAAAGGACTTGGACGAGGAGTAAGAAAGTGTCAATTATGTTTAAAGAAAGAGAGAAAAAACTTACTGGAAAGAATCCAGGAGGCATCGGACCGCCAGGCATGCCATCGTTTGGCGGCATCTGCCCAAGTGGAGATGGGGCCGGTCCGGCGTTCTGCAATAATCTCTCAATTACATAACAGTTATTGACAAAAAAAAAAAATGTCAAACTACCGGCTCGATTTTGCAAACACTCGACTGTATTCTGATAAGCGTTACAGGAGAGGCGAAAGTTCACTCGCCATTTTTTTTAGTCTAGGGGTCAAGAACAGCTAAGAAAATACCTCTTTGTTAACTAGATTAGTTCTTACGTGCGAATGATATCAACGGCGATTTGATGGTAATAACAATTGGTACCTAATGACTTTATATTATATGGCCAGCAGGAGCATATCAGTGGTATTAGTACCGGCAGAAAAAAAAAACAAACCCCAGAAATTTAACGAATTATCGTTGCGAGTAGTTTAGGGCAGCCCCGAGTTACTAGCGAAACGTAAATTGTTAACGCGTCTATGTGTTTACTTACGTGAGCAATCCCGTTCACTCCATAACCGCTATTTACGAATCCCTGAAATTATTGGACACATCGTTAGAGAACAGTATTGTTTGAATGAGTTATGCCGTTTTCAATTCTGTCTCTGTAATACTCACATAATCATGGAAAGCTTTGGCCTCACTGCTGTGCTCGCATGTGTCGCGACGTTCTGGTGCCGCGCAATAGAGATCCCAGAATACACTGAAAACAGCACAAGGTACCATGTGATTTTTCTTACAAGACGGAAACTCGTCAGACTAGAATATTATGAATTCCAGTATTGAACTTACCACCACCATGAATGTAAAAATCCAGGTGGCTCCCCCAGCGTTATGTTCTTTTCCCATCGAATCTGTAAAGGAACAGAAATTACGATTAAATCCGACTGTAAAATGTATAAATTATTTTCACGTGAGCCGTGCACTGTGAAAAGCATTGATTTTGTGTAAAAAGACAACAAAAAAAGAAACATCTTTCCACCATACCTCGGAGAGAAATGTTTGCGCAGCTTTTTGTGCGCCTACGTGAAGCAAGTATTCGTATACATATAGTGCCAACCTGAAACAAATAATATAATAGATATATAACACGATAATCAATAAGCTTGGTTTAATTAGTATTAATGCGACATACGAATATATAAAAAAATTAAAATCACACTGCACATTGCGATTATATTCTTTTTAATTATCGCACCGAGCAGTTCACTTGCTATCGGACAGATGGCAAAATTCTCATGAGATCCAGTGCTCGTACAACTGTTATAACTTTCTCGAAGGTCTAGATTTTTATGCTCGTGAACTTTATGGATTGGGACTGGCTTCGAACGAACAGCAAGGAAAGACGCGATGTCGCTGTACGACGATAGTATCCGATATCCTGAGTCTAAACAGCGCCACTTCTCAATATAATTCATAGAGTATTTACCGATGGTATCAAACAATGAAATAATGGCGATAGACAAGAAAATTAAATTATTAAACAAAATTAGTCTTAGTAAGTCAGGAAAATAACCGTAAAAATGTCCATGAGCAACAGTTACTGAATGATTAATAACCGTGGCGTAGCACAGTCAGCGCCTTGGTTCGGGTAAAACAAAATGAAATTGTAATTTCCTCTAATTCAATTAGTTCTGGATAAAACAAAGCAGACAAAGGACGGAAATGTATCTCGGCCATAGAACGGTATTATCGCGTCACCACCAATTCTTGCCAAGCAGTACATTTACCTCTGTCAATCATACATCTGTTAATGAATGAATAATGTATGTATGTTCATACAACAATAGTATATAAGGAAAAAAATTAATATAACTAATACATACTTTTCTCTCGCTTGAGCATCCGAGGGTACAGTAGACCCCTTACCCTTGGCGTACATCACAGCGGCTTGTCAATCTATCCACTGTAAACACAAAAGTCGGTCTCGTGCCAATGGTGATAGTACACCTGGTTACGAGGACAGTGAGAAGTAAGAGGGGCAGACGCGAAGGAGAAAGCGGATAGGGAGAAAAGGAAGGGAGGAAAAAAAAGAAGGAAGAACTCGAAGGACGCCTCCTGGCGTTCTGCTAAACCGTCGAAAATTCAGACAACACGTACTCCGATGTATGACTGTGAACTCGAACTCGTGATACGAGGATGTCCTCGCGTCTAAAACACTTCTGATTACACCTTTGTAAGTGAATGTCAAAACGCGCTCAAAACTTCAAGTCTAGAGGAACGCCGCTCCTCGTGTCTCCGATTGCGGGCTTCCGTCCGCAGGGCAAACGTGCGACCTCATCGCTCTCGACGGCTGCGCGACCACGATGATTTCGTAGACTTCACTGATACCAATTGAACCACCTTTCTCCACTTTTCTTTGCCTCTCTACTGTCTCGCAGTCTTATTACAAGCAGAACTCTGTTCTTGAAGTATTCACTGATCCTTGGTCTATTCAAGATACGCGTCTCTCTTTCTTTCTCCCCTCTCTGTCTCTCCCTCTCTCTCTCTCTCTCTAAAAACCACGATGGCAAAGTTATATACCAGTCTTCAGAAAATACCTAGCGTCACTGTACATATACATATATATTCACACCGCACTGTAGCGTCGCACTTCACAGTACCTTATAGCATCGTGCCATAAGCACTGCTTCTGCCTTTAGTTTATATTCTCTGTTTGACTGACTTCAGTCCTCCATACGTCGTTCCTTCTTGTTGCCGTCGTTATACCGCGTCGTTCTGTCGTCCTGTCGTATCTGTTTTCACAGGGTCGCTCTCACACGCACGGCATCCGTATGACGCGCATCACACCGGTTTAATGTATTGGAGGTGGAGTAGCTCTGGCACATACAACAAACGACGCCTGCGTCTCTCTCTCTTCACTATTCACGTAGCCACGACGTCGTTCCGGGGCGGTGCATGCTCTTGCACGCGCCGTTCAACGCCGTTCGGATATACAGTCACGTAGTGATACAGGTAGAGAAACTTTCATGGATATTGCCGATGCGCGCGCAACTTTATTCTTCATGACAGACACGTATCTAGACGACAATGTGCCCTGTAACAAATTTTATTCATTCCTTCGTAAGTTTTCTTCGAGGGTATTTTCTAGAATATTTTTGGAAATTTTTAAGATTTCTTATGATTATCCAAAGTTTGTTAGCTCTATTTTTTATACGTATTAATTGATTGTCAGACTCGATCGCTCGAACAGCTTGACCTCGGTCTTGTGCCGATCAATTTTTGCTGATACGGTATTCTTTGAGGACTTTACGTGGAGAACGGTTGCTCGTGTTATAGATTACGAATGAATTGTTTATTTATATCTGTTTTACGCTAATTTCAGTTTAATATATCACAAAGGGAAATGGTTATCTTTTTAGTATGAAATTAGGTCTATTCGTTGTAAAACATTAAAGCGGATCTTACAGGCTAGAAAGTAAGGAAAGGAATACTTTAGTGTGTCTACGTTCCTGATGGTAATATGCACGCGATTGGTCAGTTTGTTTAACGCATACACTAAAGAATTCCCATTTGCGCACACGAGTTCAAGAGGAATTGGTATGCGTTACTGGGGTGGGGATTCGATTATAGCCGAGTACCTCCGAACATAACCGAAGTGAAAGAGTCAGAAATTGACGAGCCGCCGAGCGTCCGGGAAAGGGAGACATTGGGCTCTTCTCTCCGGTGCACAGCTTCCCCATTTTCAATTTTATTTTTACATCGACGTATCGTGGTGCGCGAACAAAGACTTCCTTCCGCGCATTGGAGACGCCATTCATTAATAAAGAATTCTTAAGACGATTTCTATGAGAATCAGCGTTATGAAATAGGAAACTTTTATTGGTCAAGAAGTAGCAATTCAAATATGGATGAATTCTAGTGTAGTAATGAATTTTCAGAAAGTTATATATTTTTTCATTATATAAGGTTGTCTAACGATATGGATGGTCCTGGTACTATTACGTGGGAAGAATTCCTCAAGGACGCTAAGGACTTGGTTCGAAGATCCACTGAAATTTCCGATAATTGGGAATTTCAGGGAGATAAGGTAACTTTATTAAGATTATTTGTACATATTTGGGTATTCCGGATACTTTTTTGTTTCTACTATGCGCACTGATGGGTGAATTTTTTCGCACGTGACTCGTAAATTCGTCTTTTCACTGTATAACTTGTAGTTGAGTCTAATCTTGATTTTTTAGTGATATAAAAATTCTCAAATGCGATGCTATCGCTTAAATAGAGTCTCAGCCACAAATAATTTTCAGTATCTTAATTCAATATTAATTGTAAGGCTGCTTGTATTTTTATTTATTATTATTAATCTTTGCTTCTATAAGGCAGAACCTGGACAGGCCTATCTCGTTCGTCGTGCGAAACTCTTCATTCCTCAAGATCATCCTTTAAGAGATGACGAGGAGACTACGGAAAGTGACAAAAGGGATGGACTCTTCACAACTCTTCGTGAAGATCCTTTCGAAGCTCTCAGCGAAACGGAGAGTCCTTTGATTATGGAGCATCATATTCTATGGTCCATAAGTTACAGCGTCCCGGTGCTCTTCTTCAACGCCTGGAAATCTGGCAAGTAAACATCCCGGAAAGATCTGCATAAAATCTCACCTTTTGGATAGCATGAAGAGGGGAAGAAAATAATATACTAGTAAAGTACAATGGACTGACAGCAGCGCCGCGACGGTCTGAAGAAATATAATTTCATGCTGCATATCTATTCTAAAAAAATATAATTTATCTACCGAGCAATCAATTTACACCAGCATTGTTACAAAATATTCAATCAACTAGTTCTCTTAAAAATCATTAGTTGATTCCTTAATATAACGAATGTTTCATAATCACACTGTATTACTTGTTAACCAAAAATTTTCACGATAAAAAATGTTACCTGCCGGGATGCTACGTTTGAAACTTGGACAAATCAAATGGATTTTTTAACAGAGGAAAGGAATCAAATGAGACGACTGATAAACTAGATCATTCGAGTTCAGATTATATCTAGAATTGGTGACTTGATCGCCACTAGACACTAATCTGTACAAGTGGCATGTTCTCCCTTTCGTTATAATATGAACTGTTCGTACGATTGTGAACGGCCTTAAACTGGGCTAAGAGGATGTTAACGTAGAACTTAACGTATAAGGGTTGAAGAGAGAAAGAAATAAAATGGGTGAGCAGGAGACTCTGGGATGAGGGAATGTACGAGAGACAATAGGAATGATGTAGGAATTAGAACGTAATGATTCTTTGGTATATGGAGTTCTATTTTATTAGTTTTTGAATTAATTTTATCGATCATTGGATGGATTATTCTTGTCATTGAAACATTTTTTTAAGGATATCCGAACGACTCAATTGTGTAGTCCATTAATGGCAGCATGCACAAGAGTTGTGTCAATGGTGATTATTGATATTAGAAATTTGATACTTGTTAAATTATAAACGTTGTTCAATCGTTTTGCAGATTTTTCTGGAATCAATCCGATCACCGTGGAAGTGGCCAGGAAACTCGTGCCTCACGAAGAATTTAATTACTCGGAATTATCTCAAGCAATACATCCCATTCTTGGAACGCCATTTTTACAGTTACATCCTTGCATGACACGGGAATTACTTCAAAATACGGGAAAGAGGTAAATAGATAAATTTTTTCAATTTCGATAGACAATTTTCCTGTGATACGTTCTTTTCTCTCTCCAATTATCTTTTAGCAAAAATAAATTAGTCAGTTGGTTAAGCTTCGTGGGACCCGCTGCTCTAAATTTACATTTACCCCTGGAATACTATGAACTAACCTTTATTGAGGACAGAAAAATGCCGGACGTCATTTATAAATCTGACGAAGAACATACTGAGAATCTTGACGCAGCGATTTGCAGCACGTCTGAGAAACGTCAATAAAACTGCTGCACGTAGCTAGATACTTCATGCAGATGTAATTTAACGTGTTATCTATACTTTTGTTTGCTTGTTGTATATCTATCATGCGTGTATATTTATATGAACGTCTCTAATATGCGTCTGTAAGCGAACAGTGTCATTTTGTAATAAATTCTCCACAGTACAAGCGAACGCGAAAAGATTTTGGAATAGTCTTCGAAAAATTGTAAGTATCAAAGCAATCTTATATCGTGTCATTCAAAATCATCAGTCATTATGTTCGATTTGAAACGTTAAAATAATACGATCAACGGTTGCTAATTTGATTTCGAAATTCGTGAATTTCCGGGGATTCACAGTATATACATACATCATTTTTCAAACTTTCAAATAACAGCTTTTTAAAACGCAATGAAAATCATGTTTCTATCGAGTCCATGCTTTAATATATTTTTTCGTAACCAGCTACGAGAAGCTCGATGGACCCAAAGTTACCCAAGTAGTTAAGATGATCCCTAGGGTCGCCGGTTGCCATGGATACGCAGCTATCTTTCTTCTTTAACTATAAATTTAGTAATTTGATTCACTCCTTCGAGGGTCTTCTGGTTCCATATATTACGCAGACTGATTTCATATTTTATCGAGAACCATCGATCAAATCACACAAGTAATCCTAGTCGAATAATAAAATCAGTACAACACTGAACACGACCTTTCACATCGTCATCAGGTTCAGTAATTCCGTGTACTTCTATACTATTTTATTTTTAAGCAAAATAACGTGGCACGTTATCATAAATATGTGACAAATCGACCGGCCTTAACTATATATATTTTTACTTCGGTGCAAATGGCTACCTGTCAATTTTATCAACGATCGCGAGCAACAATGATTCCACCAGCGAATAAATACCATTTTCTCCTTGCTTTTGAACAGACTTTTTATGAAATTTGTATCTCAATTCCCAGCTGTCGATGTATCAATCGTTTTAACAGAAAATCAAGCTAATAATCTACGAGTCCATATATTACGTACAATACGTAATAGAGCAATGATAACCTGATAACGCTGGAACAATACGATCTTCGTGGAATTGAAAGTGGTATAAGCAGCAATTGATAAAAAAAAGTTTACTTACTCTAAACACTATCAAAAGATAGAGAATCTTCCGTGAAATGTTCAGTAAAGAAATTCTAAATTATAACCTTCCCACCTTGGGTCTCAGTACCAATCAGTAATGCGATTGTTTATGTAAAGCATTAATGTAACAATAAAATAGTAAGAGAATATCTATTCGTTTTATAAAATTTTACCTTAATAACATACGTATATGCATCCCGAGATCGATTACCGTAAGCATCAGCCTCGTTCCAATTGGTTCGATTCCGTTTGTTCTTCGCTTTAAAAATTCTCCAATACAATGACAGTACAGAGGTTATGTCGCTTGAAATAGGAATGAAGGAAATGGACCAGGCCAGTCCAACTCCGTTTCGAACACTGAATCCGAGCACATAGCATAACTGAAAGCATAGCATACTACAGTATGCTGCGCTTTGGCCTGTGCTTAGGAGACGGGCACGACGCGACTCCTGGGTCTCTCGTTTTGCGATGATCTCGTGCCACAAGTGTTCGTGGCGTTGTCGCGCGAGGATCTTCCGGATTTCAAAGTAAAGACATTCATGGGAAACGAATTTATGATTGCTTCGAGTCTCTTATTCGAATAATTCATTAGTTTTTTTTCTGGGTGGAAGCACAAGGATAAACGGTATAAACAGCCTCACGACTACTTTTTGAATTCATCAATTATTACAGGTGGTTCGATTTGACATGTACATAAGTTCTTGAAGAATTCGGGAATCTTCGAAGATCACGAAAACCGGTAGGTTCACTGATGGTGTGAAATTATTATGAAAATTTTACTTTCTATTATGCGACTTACCACGAGCATTGTAGTAGGTACTTTTATTTTGATGTTTATCGGACGCTTAGACTTAGATTCTGTAAGATCGGATTGCTCAAATATTTGTTTGATCCTGTGGTGAATTTTATGTGGTTTTAAAGTGTCTGATCTCGATGAAAATATTGCCTGTGAGATGTATATAAGAATATCGTATAACCTGGTGATGTGTGAATATTATCAGAGGACATAAAAAAGTGCAATTGCAATGTCAAGTGCGATGAATATTATGGATTAAATTTAAAGACGTCAGTGTGACGATTTACAATCGATTATTTATGACATTATATTGGCTTTACTAATGCCTTCGTTATGTTACTGTGAATTTAATCAGGATAAGTAATTTCGGGTGGATTCTTAAGTAAAGTTTTGTTATCGTCTGTTAAACTCTGTCATAGAAATTCCTTATTTACCGGCACTCGCCGTTATAGAGGAAAGCTCGTTTAAGCTTACAAATGGGGCGGTGAATGTCGTAATTGCCATGTTAACGATACCTACTATAATACGACAGGATAATCACGGTATATTCTTTAATAGAGATTAATTTTCGAAAGCGGAAGTCAATTGGCTTTTAAAATGAGTCCAACGATTTTCAAGTATCGTATCGCGCGATTGGAATAAAATAAATATAAATACATTATAAATCATAATTATCGATGACAGGAATGAAAATATTCTAGTAACTTTTTTTTCAAAAGTAAATTGAAAAAATTGTTTAAATCCTTTTTTATCCACTGTTACAATTGGTCGACTTAGACTCAAAGAAAGTACAGTTACCGGTTACAAGTAAATTAGATTCTAATCGCAAGATAACAAATAGACTCCCGATAAATACATGCACCAGCATCCAATAGTTTATTGGTTAAAATCTTTAAAAAAAAAGAAAGAATATTTTCTCTTTTGACCAATCACTGACAAGCAGTTACCTGATGAAAACAATCCGGAGTTTCAGGTTCCTCGCTGAGAGCTCAGTTTGTCCTTGAGGCAACTTTTCAATCCAAGAGAAAGCAGATAAAGGAGTGGAAGCAGAAGAAGAACGAATCGAAGCCAGTACAAGGACGCAATAAAAGGGCCAATCGTGATAAACGTTGACGGAGTAGCTAAAAAAAAAAGTAAAGGAGGAGTTGAAGAGGAAGCAGAGTATTCGCCATCAGCAGGGAAGCGATCCCGATTCTCGGCGCAGTATCGTTATTAGTATCTATAGAGAATCCCGCATAAACAATAGCGGCTCTCGGTAGTAGGTGCATAGCGCGAGAATTTATTATTGGCCTGCACGGCAGGAAGGGATCGTAGGGGAGATCGCAGTATCGCTATACCTAATCGTACCACCCAAGGTGGCACAGATTGGAAGCCCCATCAACATACATCCTCTGTCAAGCCAGGAGTACAGCAGAGGAGCGTTTGCCGACTGCTGGCCCATTTTGTTGGGGCTGCTTTGCCATCATTCATCTGCATTAGACGCGCCGCACAGTTCTTCCGCTCTGCCGGAAGTGTCCATGTGAACGACCATCGCTTGGTACTTGTGGAACAACATTAACCGGCAGCTACCAACCGAAATCAAAAATGGAAGTAGCGTCTGAATTGTATGTATTTATCATATTCAATGAATAATTATTATAGATATATTATAATTATATCCCTTTATCATTATCATATCATATTTATTATCATTTATCGTATCACGTATGTAGGGAACATACGTAAATTCTGAACGTGAATTGAATAATTGCATAATAATAGATGGATAAATGAAGCATCTTTGATGTGCATGTGCAATATATAGAAAGAGAATCAGCCTCGTATCAGGTTACAGTGGAAGGTAAACAACGAGGAAGAAGAATCAGCATGTCTGAATATTAATCGGATGATCTTTAAATGGCAATGATGAATCTTTGTACTTTGTTCATGGACAGACGGTTTTGTCTCATTCTTATTGATGCAGCTGGCAATAGTTGTTGTTGGTCGCTTATAAAATTGCGTCAAGATACATAATGTCAGTTCCAAGAGTTAAAGAGACTAAGGAGTTTCTTAGTTTCAATAAAAATATTATTTAAGGTACTGCATACTCTAATTGTAATGCATCGTCAAACTGCACATGCATTTATCATAGTGGGAGACTCATTGGCTGACGTGTGTCACTTCAAATAAGATCCATCCTTAGAGTTCCAATTGATTATTGTCACAGTGATAGAAATTTTCTTATTAATTTATTTCCTGGTATTATTGCCCGTTACAGTAAAATCCAACCGATCGATTACCTATGGACTTTCCTATATCGTGATTAATCAGTTTTATGATTGAATCTAAATATCATTCCGTCGCATTCGCATCATTGAAATTGTTGCAGCTGCAAAGTAAATCTGTCGTTTCATTGGATTTCCATAGGTCGTGCGAGAAGGGATCCTACATAGAGAAATAGTAATATATTTTGAATCAATTAATTAAATGATCCATCATTAAAATATTTTTTACAATATTTTCTTTCATTTTATATTCTCGCTTAGAAACTATAGGCAATTATTGTATTAGCCTTTCAAGTACGAGCCAGTAAAATTAAACATCATGGATCCAGTAGCTTAATGGTATAATTTACGGAAATGATAAGTCTCCTGACAAACTCATCGGAACCAACGCGGCACGAAAAAGATCAAATTCGATCCCCTAGTTGAGCTTAAATATCACAAGGCACGACTGTTTCAAGTCATTCGGCCGTTCAATTACTTGCAACGCCTCGAGTCATCGTTATCGTCTGCAACACTGCATTCGCATGATACAAGTAGCACGTAGAACAAAACTCCAAACATTGATACCAGCATAAACTTTTCTACGTTGCTTATCATCGACGTTAAACCAATAAAAAAGAAAAAAGAAATCTGCACTAAACATTCCTTACCCCCATAAATCTATGCTCAGGTTCACAAGGGTAATTCACTAGAAAATATACTAAAGCGCAGAAAGAGACAATGATTCTTCGAAGAATCCAAAAGGTATGAATATTAATAGACTCGAGTATGCATAACGACGGGCATGCAAGATAATCACGTGTCCCGCTGTAAACCTTGTAATTTTTTTGTATGGAAATTCATTTCTAATGCCAAGTCCTTGGCTTCAAAATATACTGTTGATAAAATTAACCGTTGACGCAGATCAAAGGTAGAAACAAGGGACGCTACGATCACGAAGAAGTTCAAACAGAAACGTCAAGACTCTTATTTGGCTTGGTCAACCGATAATATTAAACAGGAAGTCTACGATGAATTTACGTAAATTCATTAGCTGAGCAATTTCCGTTTCTCTAATTAACTCGTTACGCGGAGGCATGCCAGAACCCATGGACAGAAGTGTGTCCATGGGATCCACGACTAAGGTCGCCCGCTTAATTCTCACACTTGCGTCTCATCTATTACGGCTGTTAAGCGATTACACCGAAGTCAGGTCTTTTTATTGCTAGTATACAGCAATATATATCTATACGTTTATATATAGCTATAGAAAGAATATATCATACAGACGATAAAGCATATAGTCCCTATGGCTATATCAAAGCTTGTCTTTTATTTTTGAACTCCAACTGATTATCCTTAACCGTATTTAACACTGATTATCCTCTCTTGACTTCGTACGATTACACGAAATTACGAAATATTATTTATTCTATAAAATTGATGTACCGGTTTTCATTAATTGCGACAGAGTAGAATAGAATCTTTGTATCGAGGAATCGTGGGCGAAAGCCAGGATACGTTTGTTGCTCAGCATAGATATATTTAACGCGCATTAAAGAGCCACTATCTCAGAATATTATAAATGCTTTATGCAGCAAACCATAAACGTATATATATATCCTATATTCGTAACCTTGGATGGAATCTTGCTGGCTACTAAAGTTCTAATTATCAATAGCGATCACGTAACTGATCGGGTTTGATATTTACATACAAGCATGGGAAGGCTATTTGGATCACGCAATAGAAGCGTCAACAGATGAGAAGGAGAATCAGAATTAGTATGACTTCATAGCAGAATTGATATTCTCACTTTTCTTCTAATCGTGCATAATTATTTTGTGCTCTGATTCATTGTTTACAATGTTTTCTAGTACCGGCACTGACGTAGCATCTGTAACAAGTATTGTATATAGATGCTGGTCCATAGGTGAGACAAAAAATTGTTAGATATAGCGCAGATTATTTGTCTGCCATGCTCTAAGAGACAGCAGGTATTAAATCAATTGAATAATCAATTTATAATTTCGAGAAGAGTTAGATAAACTTGAATGAGTCTCGCGTTAACGTTATGGGACATGGTGTACAATAATATTTGAGACGTGACAACGCGTTGTAGCAGCAGCGCCGTACTACGATGAGAAACACGTGTGACGAAATACGTGTTCTTATTTTTTTTTTTTTTTTTTTAGGAATTCTATAGGATCCGCCTCGCGCAGAGACAATTGATGAAGAATCCTTGTAGAAAATGCCAGAAGTTCTACGAATAAGATATTTCCAGTCTTGTTTACCTGTTTATGGAAAAACGATGTTATTCTCTTTTTTGTATCGGTTTTACAGTTGGAAACGTATTGTTTTACCTTTTTATTGTTTCAGGTCACCATTGTCGAATACGGATAAGCAGGGTCGCTTAGTCGAGCGCACGTCGTACTATCCTCAGCAACCGAGCAAGAAATCCCGGAATCGTCGTCAGAGGGTTAAAAAATGCCTGCAGCACAACGCCCTGACAATGCTGACGATAGGAGGTGTCGTAGGAGGCATCGTGCTGGGTTTGATACTGAGAAACGTTAGGGAGGAGAGTTGGCGACCACGTGAAATAATGTACGTTAATTACGTCGGCGAGCTCTTCTTAAGGATGCTGAAGAGTCTTATCTTACCACTGATAATGGCCAGTCTGATCTCGGCCATTGGTTCTCTTGATCTTTCATTGAGCGGGAAGATCGGTGCTCGTGCCATTACGTATTACATGGTTACTACTATCAGTGCCGTTATCTTGGGTTGGTACAGTGTTCTCTGGTGTTGATACAGTTTTCGATTAAATATTATCCAATACCTTTATCGTACTTCAGGAATTATTCTGGTGATGTCGATACGTCCTGGATATTCGAGTGCAGCGGAACAAGAGGCTAAACCTTCCACTGTACGAAATGTAACGACCATAGACACACTTATGGATCTGATTAGAAATATGTTTCCACCAAATTTGGTACAGGCATGCATTACACAGTACCGTACGATATTGAAGCCCCCGAACGATACGATCAATCGTAAGTTTTGAAATTGCGTAATAAGAAGATTGTGCAGTAATGCACTTATCGAAATTCTTCCTGGCATAAAGCATGCAGCGCTTGATCTTGATATCGAAGGTATTGAATAGTTTGAAAATTGGCATTTAGTTTCCAATGAAATACCGATCTTTAATGTGAAAGGAATAAAAGCTGACTGAATATCTTAAATGTACTTTAACGAACAACATTGTCCCGTGTCAACAGTTCATATACTCGAATGGGATATAAGTCACGAGTACACCAGCGGTACTAATATTCTTGGCCTGGTGGTATTTTCAACGGTGTTGGGAATCACTCTTGGAAAAATGGGACCCGACGGTAAACCATTGTTAGCATTTTTCGCAGCACTTTCATCGGCAATGATGATAATTACCAATTGGGTAATCTGGTGAGCGGTCGATCTTTCTCTTTTTTTTAAGAGGGTGAACAAAAATAATTTTTCTCTCTTAATCGTTCCTCGTTCGATCTAGGTTCTCACCCTTGGGAGTGCTCTTCCTTGTGTCATCAAAGATTCTGGAAATGGAATCATTCAATGTGATAATTGGTCAACTGGGCATGTACTTTATGACGGTGCTACTTGGTTTGTGCATTCACGGTTTCGTAGTGCTGCCACTGATTTTCTTTTTACTGACAAAGAGAAATCCAGTGTCATACGTCTCGAACATGGCGCAAGCACTGGCGACAGCTTTTGGAACGAGCTCAAGCTCAGCCACGTTACCAGTTGCGATTGGTTGTCTTGAAGAAAGAAATGGAATCGATCCACGTGTCTCTAGATTCGTGATGCCCATTGGTGCCACCATTAATATGGACGGTACAGCCCTGTACGAAGCTGTGGCTGCCATTTTCATCGCTCAAGTTCGCAACGTCAATCTCTCCTTTGGACAGTTGATTGCCGTTAGGTAAACAGAGGAGAAAAACAAATATTCGTTGAACCCAAATCTATCAAGAGAAACTACATTTTTTTTTTTAAACTTTTTAGTATAACCGCGACAGCGGCTAGCATCGGTGCAGCTGGAATTCCACAAGCTGGATTAGTCACAATGGTTATGGTCCTGGATACTGTTGGTCTTCCGGCAAAAGATGTCACGCTCATTATAGCAGTCGACTGGCTACTGTGAGTTGGCAGAATCGTATAATAAAATCTCCATTCTTTTTTTTTTTTATTCCAATGAAAATATCTATAACATACATTGCGCTCTCTCAATTGTTCAAAGGGATCGTTTCCGGACCACGATAAACGTAATGGGAGATTCTCTGGGCGCTGGCATCGTTAATTATCTAAGCCGGAATGAGCTGAATTCATTTCCGCAAGGGCCTCAAGTGCAAAAGGATACCGACCACCACACAACCTCTATATGAACATCCGTAGGATAGAGTATCGATATTAAAGACCCCATGCACGTGACAACCCAAGCATGTATTCGCAGACTAGTCATATATATATATATATATATATATGGGGTTGTCGAACAATAAATTGATCCGACAAGGTTCAAAGGTTCTTGAGTTTGTTCCACTATCACGATAGAATCTGCACGCTGTCACGTTAGCATGATTTCCCGTTCAATCGTTCTACGCAACATGGCGTTCAGTCAGTTCAACGGAATGGCTTTATGAATTATTATTTAAATGATATATCGATCATCAGTGAACGGCAGAATGATAACAGACCTATTGATAACACTGCATATACCTAATATAACATTAAGGGATACAAAAATATGGCATTCATTAAATTGTCCATATAGTGTATCCAAAATTGGCCTGCGAAGTGTTCTTGTGTACTATAAGTACCTAGGTATAATTTTCATTTTGATCAATTTCGTTTTATCATCCAATTAATTGAAATGCCTAGCGAGACCGTGGGTCGATGCGGTGGTTGCAAATAAAATTCTTTGAAAAGTTATATACTCCGAACAGGACTTTATGAGAATGACAAAGATAAGTGAATAAGAAATATAATATGTAAATAGAAGCATAATCAAAATGCGAATTTTCTTGATAGCTCATAATTATTTTATCCTCTTTGGGTAATCATTTGTGCGACTATAGCAATCCAGTAGAACAATCGAATGGCTAGAATGAAGATCATACGTTAATTCTAATCTAAGACGAAATTTGATACACTTTATGATTGCTTACTGGATTTTATATCCTTTTATTATCAATTTCCGTTAACGATATGGCGATATTCAAAGTCGACCTACGAGGATCCGAATTATTTAAGCTAATACAATTATCGCCGTTACTCTGCGCTACTTTCGCGAAGTACAAATTTATTTAAAAAATCTTATACGACACGAGCCTCGTTTTAAAAATAAAAGTAACCCGATCATCGCGCCTGAAATCATCTGTATACACGATATAAGTACATATTGCATAATATTTACTATACGAGGTTATAATATGTCTATTGCATAAAACAGGTGAAGGAATGCTATCTTCCTCGCATATATATTTATATATATATATATATGTATATGTATGTATATCAAAGACAAATATCACGTAAAATAATAATCGTTAAAGAATAATCAATTTTCTGCGAATGTCAGAAACTGTTTATTATCGTAAGTCGTCGTGACAACAAAAAATTTTCATAGATTTAAATATGAATTTACGAAGATGGAGGACTCTGTGAATTGCTTATTCGATGGAATCTTGTTACGTTCGAGTAGTGTAATTATTAAAAATTAACAAAATATACCCGTTACACAGAAAAACCTAATAATCATACGTTACAGAGCGATCGGTTATATTTCTATTTATAAAATAAGACTAGTGGCCCACTGCGCGCGCTGACTTCAGAGCTCATGAAAGATTTAGGAATTATTTTGTCATTTATAAATTTCAAATCCTAAACTTGTAGATTAAATTAACGAGTCGGTAAGATAGATGATTTTTAAATAAAAAATTTTCCTCTACTTTCCTCGTAAGGAAACGTCGTTTCAAATTATTTACTTTACTTTAACGTAACTTGTTACTCGTGGAATAAGGCGTATAGAAAAAATGCAAAATAGATAAAAGTACAGTTCGTTAATCAGTGGATAAAGCACGAAACCCATTGTCTCGAAACAATATATGTTGTTTATCGTAGGTGTAAGTAATTTCGTTCTTTTGTCCTTCTTACTTCTTGCCAACGTTCTCTTTCCTCGCTCCTCCAGAATAATCTGATCTCTTTGCATACGTCTCACGCAATTTTCTTCTCTCCTTGTTCCCTCGATCCTTACCGTCTCTCTTACTCGCTCTTTTAAACAATCTTCCTCTTTTTCCCTTCAGCAACATCTTCCCTGTCTGCTGCCACCAAACGTTTCTACTCTATATTTAAGCTTTCTATTCTTCTCCATGTCTCCCTTACTCTGCTCCTCTAGTGTATCCTTAAAGACTAAGTTGTTAAAATGTCCTTTGCAAAAGGAATGTATATTATATTGCATTGATATATTTATTATATCTCCAATGGTATATTGTTATTGCTAATATTTCGCAAACCATATATGCACGTAGATCTGTACTTCGTATACTGTATCATTATTGTGTTTGTCAAATAAATTATCTTGAAACACTCGTACACGTTGATATTCTTTTGCCCTCTGCGAATATACCAGAGTACGAATGAGTTCTGTCTCTCACTTACTCTTCTGCGTCCTAACCGCATCCTTCTGCTCCTCCTTCTCCCTTATGCTTTGACACCCTCTCTCCCTATGCTGAATATTCTCTGTCATTACTTCTGCCGTCTTCTCTTGTTTCATCCCTCATTCATTCGACATCCATTTCCAGTGAACACTCAACCAGTGAGCATGCTGCGATAAAATGATTCCGAATGTAATTTGAAAATCTGCTGTATCTCCGAGAGGGCTGGGTTTAGGGCTATTTCCTTGAAATTTGAAAAAATCTCTGTACGCAGAGAGTCAGAATGGTCCATAGGAGAGGGTGGTACAGGTCAAATTGCGATAGGGCCACTTTCGAAAAATCCCTTTGCTTTGTGCATCTTCCTACTTCGTTTCTGCTCTACCTGTGCACCGGAATCCCACGCATGACAGGTGGCGCCATCTCTGAGGCAGACAGTGAACCAGGCCAATGTGTGCCATTCAAAAACTCCGGATAATAACGATACGCGCGATATCAGAATTATCCAAATTAATCAAGCGACTGCATAGAATACCACATGTACAAAATATTGATGATAAGGGCTTGGATGGAAAAGTTTTATCCCGCCTATAGAAACTGAACTTAAGAATGACTAGATGCAGAGGCCTGTTATGTCGGCATGATTATCAATGATAACGAAGGTACAGCAAGGAAGAACAACAGCAGGATTATTCTAATAGAACAGTTTTATCGTTGAGATATAATTGCTATATTGTTAAGACTAAAAAATTAGTAATGGATATAAAAGATTTCTCTCTCTGATTTTTACATTCGATCCATTCGCATGATAGATACACGCATACATGTCGTAAATTTGCGCGCAAAGTAACAATTTCACACTGATAACTAACGGCCAATCGACAGTTCGGAGAACAACGACAATGCTTCGATAATTTCTCGAAAATCTAACGTGACTTCTTCAGGAGTGGAGAAGATAGTTTTGGAAGCAAAGATAAAAATAAAAAAAAAGTTTTCCAATCGTTTGGACACGAATAATTGGGATGTTTGCACATACGCACATGTATATGTAATTATAGCATTAGACAAGTGAAGGATTATTAACACATTATTAACATTAAAATAATATTGTTAAAATGCTACTTATACGCAAGGTAAAGTACAAGTGGGATTATTCTGAAAAGGTTTTGCTCTGAAAGGAGGGATAAAAAATAACAGTTCCGATGGCACTATAACGATAACATGATAACTTATCACCATTCAAATAAATGTATTCTACTGGGAGAGAGTCTATAAGAAACGTAATTGAGTCAGTTGAGGAAATTCCAATTCGAAATCGAACATATCAAACAATTAATTATCGTTGAATAATAAATCATTCATCAAACTATAGTAGGTTCGAATGATTTCCATTGAGGGATTTACTGTTCATTGATCAGCTTGAGAAATTCGCAGCTACTCGCATTACATGAAATACGATATACACATTGAATTCATTCATGTATAAATTGTCGTTCCGTTATGCAAAATCGCTGGTGCATATTTTGCACGAAATGCATTCAAAGTTCATCCCAGCCCAATGATATTCATTGAGCCGAATAGGTAATGCTCTGATAATTTTAAAGAGGTAAAGTGGTTGTGCCTGGAGGTGGTAAAAAAAAGTGGACAAGTTGAAAAATTCAGTAAGAAGAATAAATAGCCAATCAGACTGCATCGTCAGGACAATGTAATTACACTCTCTGCCAAAACGCTGCAACTCTGCGAGCTGCATTCAGCTACATTATAGTAATAATCGGTGCAATGTGCCATTTCAAATGACTGATATAATTCTAGCTGATATATTATCAGAGTTCATTGTAGTCATGATGAGTTGATGAATCATGCACTTTTGTAGAGTCCAGTATAGTTAAAGACATTTTTAGTTACAGAATGCATCGTTGCCATTTTTATAAGGAAATTATGCACGAGTGAAGAGAAACTGATAAAAAATCTAATCAACGAAATGGACACTGACGAGCACCGGATTTCGGTTTACCTTTTCGCTCAGTCAGCTGTAGCGGCTAGTCGAAGATTTTTTAAGAACGAACGACTCATTCTTTTATTTAATGTTTTGATGGATAGAAAAGTTTTAATTATTCATTGAAAATATTTGGTGTTTCTGTTGCCCATTGATGTTAATCAAATCCGGATAAATGTACTTTGCCGTAACGGAAACAATGCTTTAAAATGTCCTAACCTAAAATCAATTTTTCTTCTACGACTTCGACACTTCACTCGGCGGTAAGATAGCCAATTTAATTTTCAGTGGTAGCCCACTATCCAGTACCAGTGTCCCGAACCCAGTCACTCCCCTATAGACATCATTTCACCCTTTCACAAGCCAAGAGGAAAGCCGGAGAGCTACTCAAGGGTGCTCAAGCCACTATTATTTCAGGATCTCTTACACAGGAAGTTTCACCAGTGTACACCTATGCAAGAACATTGGCATGAGTACGTGGAATATTTTATTCCCAGAAACCACACGAAATGGCGCATCTCAAGTCTGTATAAAAATATTCACAATGGACAAAGGCCGAGTTCATACACTTTTTAGTCCTTTTCCTACATAATTATTTATCGTATCGTTATACCGCATTTTTCCTTCAGCTTCCACTTGCATCAACGTGACCCAATTGCTTCTGCCAGACAATAAAACCAATATCGATAGGTGGTAACCAGTGAACGTTATAACTCATCCAACTCCAATCTGAAGCTCTGTAAACATTTGCGTGTTTCCATTCCAACTTAGCCAGATAAATGCCCAAGTATAATAGCAGTTGGGTACTAGAATTAGTATAAAGATTCTTGGCCACAATTTATCAAGACACTTTTGAAAGAGTCAACTCAGGTAAATTATGAGAATCCATCACTGACGCGAAGAGCATCAATTTTCATTGTTATAACAACACAGACATCTGTTAATAAAGAAAAAAAATGATTAATCCAACATAAGAATAACTGATCCTATGCGAATGAATTTTAACAAAATTCTTTAATTTAATTTTCCTAATACTATATGTATTAATGTTAATTGTTTCACCCTAAAAACCTATCCTTTGTTTGCACTATATCTATACCTTCTGAAACCCTCGACCTCTGGAATCCTTCAGTTCCTTAGCATAATCCCCAGGGTCCACTGCTTCATTAAAGCTCTAGTGACCATGTAAGTATTACCAGCAGCACATCAGAAGTTGCCGAGCAAAAGTTTACTAGCCTGAACCCGAGTACCTAGTTCCTGCCGCACCCTTGCCAACGGCTTCGCGCTCTCGGCATTTGGCCTCCGGGGTCTCGCATTGATTTTCCGGACACCCTCTAGCTGGCGTGCGAATCCCGGCAGCCTTCCTGGCACCAAGTACCTAGTTACCAGTCACAGTATGATAGTATATTCATGGCATCTGTTTATGTAGGCGATTTTATGCCAGCAATCATAATACATAACAAGATGTAATTTTTTCATTATAAAAATCAATGTTATCAGTATATATCGTATCGCCTACCGTATTAGTCAAAAATAATAGCACACCTTGGAAACCTTCGAGAACAAAAACGTAATTTATAACATAGATACTGATACTGCGATAAGCACGACTAGTGTGCACTTTGATAAGAGATAACTCGACTATTGTAGCTGGCAAGATCGATATTGTTGTGTAATACTAAAATATTATTTTCTCCCTAACCTTCTGGATTGGTCTGTGTAAGAAAATTGATTATTGATCATATTTGGTTCTGACGTAAAAATCAATCAGCTTAGAATCCTTCGTGAAAGCGAATCTCTTCTTACGAAATAGAAATGTCAATGCCACATCGATAAAACGTTTTAACGCATATATAATACGACTTGTGAACTCCATTGATAAGACATCCAGCTTGCTGTACTATTAGTCAGTACCGTCGTGCCAAAGGGTTGACAACGATGAACAAAGATTCCGTTCCATTCATTGGATATGGATATTCAAATTAGACAACACGTAAACAATGTTAGAATGGGATATACAAATTTATTATTTATTTATACGAGGATTATCTGTTATCAATTACCTAGTCAGTGGCAAGTTCGCCATTGTTTGGCGTAAAGAACGTGTGTCAGTGTAGAATTGACTCAGGTCAGATCAATAGGAATACCGTTTTAGTTATTGCGACTCGTCTTGAGTAAGAATAAAATATATATATTATGCATAGTTCCTTCATATGTAAATCTTAAGAATCGCATCGGACGCCATGAATATAAGAATGGCGATACCGGATGGACCGCCATAAAAGAAGCTAGCAAAAGGACTGACTATAAAAGTGTATACGTACGAAATTCAATAGGATTTAGGTTATGCAGCTGTGAACCATAAATGATGCGAGCCATTATGATATTATAGCGACACATGTAGACATTGCTGCTGGATCAATATAAACCAAGAGTTGGGATGGTGGCTGGCAGGATTATGGTGGGAGAAAATGAGAAAAAGAGGAATGGATGGGGCGAATGACGCCATTGGAAAAAGTTGAAAACCACACGGTGTCTGGGACACTTGTCTACAGATACCGGATGCACTGAATGTTGAAAAAGCTGAAAAGATTCGTGAAAAGTTCATATTCGTTCTTTTTGATTCTACTTTGTCTTTTAAAATTCTAACGGTTAAACAACCAATCTCATTACTCGTAACGCCGATGATTCAAATATCTGCGTAAAAATATTTGTATACATTTTCTGACATATCGCCTGCCGTATTAAAGATCGAAATATGCGTGAGAATGATGATTTAGTTATTGTAGTCTGATTTATGAGTCTAGCTAGATAATACCGACACTAGGATGTATAACCTAAGATAAAATGGCATCCGCCGTACGTTCACTGTTTCACGACACACTGGATCATATTTTCTGCACCCACTTGATTATAAGAAAAACCTGTATTCTTCTTCCACCAAATTTTTACCTATCTTCTGAGTGACGTAGCATTTGGAGTACAGAAATTGTCTGCTCGATCCGTGTACTTTGCTGTTTTACTTCACATTGGGTATTCGGCTTCCACGAAGCTCTTTCTAGGACGTTCTGATCGAAGTCCTCGCTGGGCAACACTCCTTCGTAGCTTCCCTTGTGCGAGAGGAAACACGTGACTATGTCATGTGACTCAGTGGAGTACATGACTGTTGGCCGTTCCGGTCGTTCCGCAGAGTCCCGCACTGTTGCCATTGCGCTTTCGTTAGTAGCATAGTAGTGGCTGGAATACCGATAGGTGGGGATAACGCGGAACATAGCGGAAAACATAGAAGCACGACCGCAACTCGGCTCAGTACCGAATGAACCTTATTCACGTCTGTGTAAAATTATTGCGGTTTAGCGTCAAAGTTATTTAACGTTTTTCTTTTTGCTTTTTTAACAGAGAACCAAGCAAAAGATACGAGTCTGGGGTGTCCATACAAAAAAGAATGTTTAGGGGAAGAGAAAGCATTTTAAAAAAAAGTACAGTTCCATTTCTCGTCTAATTTATTTTTTAAAAAAGGCGACGGAACAAAAATCAAGATCCCGAGGACGCAAATTTATTCGTCTTTAAATCGAGAGTGCAATTCTATACTGAAATCGGCCGGCCCGGATGTTTGATGTTGAAAGAAAACTGTTGAAGTGATGCTAAAAATATCGCCAGCCGAGATAAACACTACGGGAATAGTTGCAGAAATAGATTTTTCAATGTAGTGCTCTTAGATCTGCCACGAAATTTAATGATATCACAGTTTCTGGCCTTTGCTGGGTGCACGTTTTTATTGCGATCTCACTGATTGTCACACGATCCCCCATTGCCAAGAGGACGAATGCAAGTGAATCAATAAAATGTGTTTGCTACGAGGAACGTAAGAACGTGATTAGACGAAAAAGAATATAATCAATATAGCTGGCAAAGTTTTACGAGGATTAACATGACTTTCCTACCCGGCACCCACGTCTCCATTACTGTCGTAGTAGTGTCATATGGAGCGATAGAATTATCTCGATGACAGTTGAAGTGCAATGACTCCGTTTGTGAAAGAAGACTAAGAGGAGAAAGAAGAAAATGGGAGTATCTTTTTATTAGAAGCACAGCAGGCGTAAATGTCACTAATTGCTCGAAGCATGACAGTCATCGTTATCATCAATAAAACCGAGAAGAGTCTCGCGCCATTATTGTCTGGTAAATCTTAATCAGAATTTAATTTAATATCTTTACACGAAATATCAAAGTACGAGAGACTGCTGTCGGTTGAACCATAAACGGATTATATCTTAATCAATACTTCCAGTGAGTCTTGCAGAATTTTCTTTTGAAATTTTCATCACTCTCTCTCGAAAATAACATTACAGCTGATCAGGAAATTGTAATTTGTTCACTACCGATAGATGGCAGATTAAATGGTTTTGTTTCGCCTACACTGTATTTCAACTGACAGCAGTGTCCCCCTACTAAATATATACTGAAATGATAAGAGGATACATTTCACCTATATTATAATTGTTTTCAATGATTGTTACTAGCAGTCTAAACAGAAATCAATGTAATGGAATATTAAAAATATTATTTTTCACATTTCTGATCAGACATTTGAGAAGACTCTAAGCAATACACGTACAATGTATACATATATAGGTTTTATAGCATTTTGCGAATGAGTCAAACAATTTTATCAGGTATTGGGTGCAGATAAAAGTATCAGTGATATATATATATATATAATACACACACACACGTCATTCCAAATAAATGAGGTTGGAGAAATCTAACGAAAATATTGAAAAATTGATGAAAATTCAGCTGCTTCATTCTTAATATGTTCAATCACAAGACACCCATTATTCGCATGTTCCGCGTCGTTAATTTTTTACTCGACATTATACGCTCCGATCAATCATTCGGGTGTATCGGCAAACGATGACGTCAGTATCATAAAAATGTTATCAATTTTAAACAACAAAAATTTGATGAGCTTTTGCTCCTTAAAAACAATTTTCATTGCTTCTGCCGTTGCACGCTAATACAAGTACGATTACATTGTTATTAATTGAAATCAATAATGTCCTTAAAGTTTTTGAATAATTAGAAAATTTTAATGGTCAACGTTAAAAGATTCTTCACTGTTGCTTTTTAAAATATCTGTTATCCTTTTGATACGTAGTATCGATAATCATTCCGGGGTAGCGGATGTGCTTCCTTTAACGTATCTCTTGGTATCACAATGTAGAATAAAAAATTAATAATATTAAAAACTTCCTTATTACTTAGTTGAGTATAATTTTTTTTTTAATATCCAACAAACTATTCTGCATTTTGAACTTATTGTATTTATGCACGAATTTACGTATTCGTTCACATGCACAAGGCAAAAGACAAGCTGGAGGTTGGTTTTGAGACAAAAATTAAAAATATAAAACTCACTTGCGTATAGCAACTAGGAAAATTGAAATTTGGTAATACGAAATTTTTTAAATTCCTTTTCCCTCTTTTAAAGTCAGAATGCTCTCTCTTCGTAGTGGCGCTGCTGTAACGTTTCTTTTGAAAACGTCGTATCTCCCACGCTTACTTTTCTTTCTCTTTGAATATACCGGAGCAGTGAAATCCGACGGGAAAGACGTTTTCTGTGAAAAGTTTTATCATGAGAAAAAGCGCATAAAGCATCGAGGAATGCTGGAGTATAAAATATTCTTTGCAGTATTGCAGTATGTCCAGCCCATTTTTGCCTTTCTTTAAAACACAATTTTGATCTACTTAATCTAACTGTAAATGAATTTCATGAAACTCCGCTGAAGTACAGTGGATATACATGATACACGATCTCTATCCTTGAATACAGGATATGTAAAATTCTCTATATAACTTAATTTTATATCGACAAGGTGCACGTATGTGAAGTGCACGATTTTTCCTACGTTTGACAATACGTGTTATCGCCATAATTTCTTAAGCAGTCCATATCTTTTTTGATACATTATTATCAATTGGAAATTCTGATTAGGTGTAATAAAATACAAGGAATATTTCACCATTGCCATCAGAAGCAATATTTTTTTATATTTTACATTAGCCTAAGGTAAAATCAACAAAGTTCAATTGGTTTTTCATTGCACGAGCAACTTCCCCATCCATATTTCATTAGATTGGCCTGGAATTTATTGAATTTGAATTTATCGGTTATTGAGATTCCTTGACTGATATAAAAATTGGCTAAAGCCAAAGCATCCATTGTTTAGCCATGGTCAATCTACGATTACTGTGTATGGACGTTCTGACAGATAAACATAAATTCTGATAAGTCAGAACGAAAAATATTCTTTACATTTTCTCAATAGCACGATTACATCCGATGTATTTATATCTTATGAATTGATAGGCGTTGACGTTAGCTCTTATCAGCACGTTCTGTCGTCGAAAGTTACACACGTCGAACAACCATACGTGACATTATGGCAACCTGAAAAACAAATTACATCGGTTGACAGACGTAATAGTTGCTTGTAAATATTTTAACATGAATTAGTCAAATGATAAGAGAAAAGAGAATAGCCGTAGTGGTTTTGCATGTGTCAGAAATTATTAATTTTCTTAGTAGAATAGATTGACACAAAAAAAAGGCAGGAGGTGACCATCGTGTAGAGATCTTTCAATTATATTTTGACAAATAATTTTATAGAAGAAATATTAGCCAGTCTATTTCTATTGAAAATTCATGCTTCCGGGCTCTAGGCAATATGCTATACTTTTTATTCGCACTAGAAACAAGTGACGTATAGGGGTTGCTCAAGGGTTACCCCCAAAAAAGTAGAGCAATCAATATCAATACTTCCTGCACGCTCTGCTAATGCCCATTACACTTGATACCTGTAGCCATTGGATCGGATGAAAATCATAAGGCAACAAGAGGACCAATAGAAATAAGAACTACAAGAGACGGAGTGTAACGGAACAAAGGAGATAAAAGGGGTTTCAAATGAATAGGCAACCATTTGATGAAAGTAGTTTGTGATACTCTAGAGTGTTTAAAGGCTTAACTACACGATGCCTATATCTTTTTAAAATGCTATTGCGACATCTGACACGTCCTATCGATTAGATTTGTTCGATGCACAAAAGTAAATTAAACGTATCTTTTGAGAATTTGTTAAAATAATTAATACATATATTTAAAAGCTTTTTAACCTTTACTCGTGATTCGCAGTTTCTTGGAGTAATAAAAAATATTTGTTCACACGAACAGAGACGTTTACTTGAATATCAGTAATATTGTTGTAACGTTGCATAATCTTGAGAATAACCTGCCTTTGCATAAGCAGTTGCAACATTGGCATTTTACTGATACAGGAAACTTTTGTTTTGTTCAGTGCTCGTGATAATTACCATTGTCTTTTAAATTTCTGGCGTATTTGATAGAAAAGAAATATTGCTTCTTGAAGAAAGTTAGTACCGCGTGACGGGGTTACGGTTCCATACATTAATGTATCTGTATAAACTTTTAGCACATATATATATTGATTAGCACGTGTACTGGTAATATCAACCAGACTTAAAGCAAAGCGTAGAATCGTATCTTCGAAAGACGCTAATTTTAATTGAGAGAGAATTGAGATATCTGCGTTCGATGTTTATATTGCTTTTGAAAGATTATAAACGTAAAATTGATTATCCATACCTGTGATTCGGATTTGATTAATTGATTAACGGTGCTACGTGGTTAAACGTTATCCTCGTCGTGATCGATAAACGCATAGTTTCTTTGACTTATAAAATCTGATGCAGGGACTTTGATAGTGTCCACAAAAAATGTATCAATCTTCACAAAAGTCTTATAAATATAATTGACCGAGCTGAAACGTTATGGAAAAGTACTTTCTATTAAAATTCTATAAATTTTAGCGAGATTACCTAATTTTACATTATTATGAGATTATATGAAACTGCATATACGCTTCTGGAACTGCAAGTATAGTAGTGTCACGTGGGACATGCGTAAATATTATCAGTGGGAAAAACATACATGACAATTATTCATCAGTTATGAGAGTAATACCGGAATATGCTGTTTGCATTCACGAATATCATTCATAGCGAATTTCCTCGTTAGAATTATCAAGCAGTTTTCAAACGCACGTCATTCCTCTCTTTCTTTTTGTTTCAGTTACTGCGCTCGTTACCTCCAATGACAATTTGCATATTTAAGAACTGCATAAAAACGGCTACGCAACTAGATGAATACCAGGGTGTCAGAGCTGTGTCCGTTTAGATAGCGATACCATGAGGCCTTCCATGAAGATGGGATTGATAGCCTTGCTGGGTGTCTGTGTAATATTTTATCAGTACCATCTTTCAACTGGCATAAGACTGGACCAGATACCCAACTTTAATGAAGCCGTGGCAGTTGAAGGTGCTGAGAATTTGTCGGTAGTCAACGACGTAGACGGATACATTGATCCTTCTAAAATACCTGAGAATGCAGTACGTGAATTAGAATATTTTTAACACTGTGATAATTAGTAGAGCGAGGTAAAATTCATACCTGATAAATTTTATTACAGATTCGAGGAGCGGTACATGCAGTCCAGCAAGGCTACGGTCTCAGTCCAGACTTGGGAAATGTCTTGAGCCAAGAAATTCTGGCTCGTTTGAAGAGAAACGACGTGAACCTGGTTCAGGAAGAGATCTTGATTAATGATCCACGTGGCGTACGTTCAACGTCAACGGCATCGTCCAATGCGAATAGCAATGCAGCTATCTGTGGGACAGGAGGAAACACGGAATCAGATAACGAAAAATTGGATCCCCTTTTTATAATCACACCAACTTACAGAAGGCCGGAGCAAATTCCCGAACTGACGAGGATGTCGCACACGTTGATGCTCGTGAAGAATGTGCATTGGCTGGTTATTGAAGATGCCTTGGTGCCGACGAAACAGGTCACCGAACTGCTTAAGAGAACGAAACTGAAATTCGAACACTTGATTGGTAGGTGTACAAGCAATTGGATGGTGTTTTTTTTCTTATAAATACGACAATTAATAAATAATTAAAGCCTCGTTACGAAGCAGCGATTAATCATTCTCGTATTATATTAATCATTAAGATTCTTCCTTATCTTTCAGCACCGATGCCCGATAAGTATAAATTGAAAACGGGCGCCAAACCGCGAGGCGTATCGAACCGAAATCGTGGTTTACAATGGCTCCGATCGAATGCGACAAATGGCGTCTTTTATTTTGCGGATGATGATAATACTTATGATATTGCGCTGTTTGATGAGGTTTGTATATATTATTGCTGGGAACTATATTAATATCTCACGCTATCGATCAGTTACCGTGATAGTGTTCAAGGCTCTCTTTTATAACGCCTGGCGTAAGTGCTAAAGACCATTAGTCAGTGACGCGTAACGCCGCCATATTTCTTTTGTCTTTTGATACCTTTCAAAGGATTCTCAATCGTTATGAGAAAGCCGGTTCGTAGGCAGATGATTAATAATAAAATGGAAAGTGACAGTAAAGTAGATTCGTGAAGAACTTTAGACAAATATCTTTTTTAATCCAAATGTCACTTTACTCCATGGTAAACGTAATGATGATTATGTCTGCTTGAAAGCTGCTATAAAAATTTACTACAGACACCGAAAATATTTCACTTTATACATGTATACATTTACTTTATGCTTGAATCAAGCACGCGGCAATAATGTCTGGTAGGCACGATATCGTTACTATAGAATATAAATAATAGCTATCAGGCATTAGATTATTAGTCACGCCATTCCTGTTGATAACAGCATTATATTGTGACATTGTTCTGTCAGACGTCGTTTGCTAATAGATATTATTTTTGTAATTTCGTCAGATCCGCAAAACAAAAAAGGTCTCCATGTTTCCGGTGGGTCTTTGTACGAAGTACGGACTTAGTTCGCCGATAGTTAAAAATGGAAAGTTCACCGGTTTCTATGACGGCTGGGTAGCAGGAAGAAAGTTTCCAGTGGATATGGCAGGTTTCGCAGTGAACGTCAAGTTTCTTTTAGAGAGACCAAGCGCCACAATGCCATTCCGTGCCGGATTCGAAGAAGATGGCTTCCTCAGAAGCCTCGCGCCATTCGAACCACGGGATATCGAACTTCTTGCTGACAATTGCACGAGGATACTCGCCTGGCATACGCAAACCAAGAAAAATGAGCCTAGTGCTCCCCTGAACATGAAGCTCTATGGGTCGACGAATCTGGTCCTACTGAAAAACCAGATAGTATGATGCGGCCATTTTCATTATATACTTATGGACTCAAATTATAGCCGTCGTTCAGCAATGAATTCGAGGTCGATTCAGATGGACGACTGCTGGCCAATTATTTATAATACAATTAGGAGGATTTTATAATCCGTTCAAGGAACAGTGTTGCCTAACGCCCAATACGACTTCTTCCAGTGAAACTTGAAAAAGACGTTTGTCCGACATTAATTACATATTTTATGTTGGACTGACCCTTGGCACGATAGAGTGATCCAGTTCTTTCCTCTGGGGACACGACAATAGACAAATAATAAATATCGGCCTGCCGGTTCTGATCTCCCTGAGGATTGGTAAATAGATTTTTAAGTTTGGCCAACTATCAGGCTCCACGATAGCTCACGGATGAGTACTTAATAACAGACTGTTTTACTATCTTCTTCTATTATTTATTTCATTGCGCGATATTATGTCAAGTATCAACTATGGGTTGTTCAAGAAAATTATCAAATGCATATGTTCGATTAGTAATTAATCGCTATGGCATTTAGTCTGTTAAAAGTGTCGTAGTCATTGACATTGAAAACAAAAATATATTATTGCTTGTTGAGCTTTTTAAGCTGTGACTCGTTACATATCATTGTAGTAAAAATTAATCTTTTTTTGTTTTTTTTTTCTTCAAATCGTGTCCACGACATTTTCGACTATCCTCGCGTATACTTTTGTGCAATCCGCAAGACTTTATCTAATGGGCGTATAAATTAATTCAGATTTTATTCCTCGACTGTCAAGAGGTCTTACTTATAAATAATGGATACCGATATTTATGGCGCTTCCTCTTATGACTTAAAATCGGTAGAATGCACCAGATGAAAATCCATTGCATAATTTTCTCTTGTCCTTTTAGTCATTTGATCTGAACGCTGTAAGCATTAGTATCGCTACAGTTACGGTTTGCCATTAATGGTTCCTTTTTCGCATAGCACCAGAATTAATATTACCGGCAACTTGGTACCGATTTGATGCTGTAATTTTGTTTATATTAAGACGATTGTCTTATTGTATATTTCTCATAGTTTATCTACCACAACGTACCGTTGATACGGTTTAAGTATAACGCATTATACTTTAGGTGATATCAAGCAATAAACGGTTTGGTGCAACGATAAAAGAGAGTAATCTAAAACCGCTATGAAACTAACGATGATAAACATAAGAACCTGAAATACTTAAAACAAATTCGCAAGCTTCGTTATTGTGAAATTTATACAGGACGACATAGCGAACCATGCAATTTGACTGTATACAAAATTGCATTCCATTAAAAAAAAGAAAAGAGAAAGGGTCGAGGGGCATTAGATGATGACTTCTACTTCGTTCTTCTTAGCAATGCCGATTAGTCGAATTAAAAAGATTCTCATCTACATGGAAAATAATGAAATCTACGTGAAGATATATTTTTTCCTAATAAATAGAAATTATACTAACACTGATAAACTCTTCGGATCACATACTACTGCTATTACTACTTCTACTGTTACTATCACTACTACGACTACTACTACTTCTACCAGTACTACTATTGCTATTTCCATTCAATAAGCTCCATTCGTCTCTAATAACGAAACAAGAAATAAAATTGACTATGAAACACGTTCTTAGCAAACTTTTAGCTAAATCTTAAAGTTGGAATAGTCTTATCAACTACTATCCTCTGTTACCTTACCAAACTTACACTCTGTATATTGTACAAGTATGATACGGGCTTAATCACGTCTGTGATACAGTGGCGTATATACATGGCTGATTTTTGAAAATGTGATAAAACAAAAATTATCCACCGTTTATTCATTACATTGAATCATGCCAAAATGTAATAAAGATGAATAGTCTTTTTGGGGAACAGCCAGTAAATATATTTATTTTCATAGTTATTATTGGTGTACTTTATGGAACGAGTTATGCAACAAGTACTTTAAGTTTCGTAGTGAGTTTTGCAACGAAGAAACGAAACCCCCATATACATAGAGCTTTGCGCCTAAAGTAATATCGACTTAATTTACTGGGTTCTGTAAATTCTGATCTATTTTTTGAATCGTAAAAATTATAGAAGACAGATATTCTGGGTGGATATTATTAGACGGTTAAACAATTGTATTGGCTCTTCTGGTGTGCGTACTCGAACTATAGTGTTATCCAATGTACAATGGAGTATGAATTTTAAATTGTATTAATTTTATCAAGGGATAGTACTTCGATAAAGGTACGGACGTGCGCACACGAAGAAACTAATAAGTGCATCCTATAGCACCTTATGCTGCTTATACCTACTGTATATGCGAATGGTATATTCTTTAAAAAAATTGAAATGCATCATTATAAATTGTAATGATTTATGCGTTTAGCAAATAGCGAGATGGGCCTTTAATGGGATAAGACAATGTACGGCTAGTTTTATTTCGTCTCGATTTGACTGCAAGTACACTTGAAATGACTGTACGAGATTATGTATAAAAATGAACGAAGTGCGTAATAGTATTGATTACGAGAGCTACGCGGAAGAAATAAAAATCAGTTTATTCATATAGAAATATTAATTTTTTTATTTAACCAATCGATTATTTACACGATGTTTGGTCTAGCGATGAATAAATTTTTTTTTCTTTTTATATATCTGTCTTTTTATATGACGATTTTTCGTGATTACCCACTTTCTTTTTTTACTGGTTCCATCACCAAGAGATTCTTTGAGGATGCTCTTGATCATCCCAATAAAAAGTTTTGTTAATGAAAATGAAAAATTGCAAAAAATTTATAATCATTGTGGTAAGCAATTCTGCTATTATTTGCCACTTTTGGATTCTCTGTATGTTCAAACGAAAGATAATATATGGAATAACGTAGTAACGTGGTTCTAACAATAATTGTGGTATTAATACCATGGATACTCCTGCAATATACGTAATTTGCGATAGAAATCGTAAATGATTGATACATGATAAAAATGAATACATTGTAAAACCATATATCGGTATTAATAAGTACCGTAGTAGTTTATAACGACCGATAAATTTATTCCACACGTAAAAAGTGTAATGTCTGTTATCCGCCAATACGTAAGGATGAACTAAAGTATTAAAATGAATTATTATGACCATTAAGAAGCAAAATGAACTTGCTACGATCCAGCGGTTCCTTAGCCATTTCAAATATTCCTTCCAGTGCACAAGCATATAAGGCCATGCGAAACAAAAAGTGAAAACAGAGAAATAAAGAATTTGTGGAATGTGAATTGTTGGTATATGAGCAGTACGATCTCCCACTACGATTCCTTTGTTCCATATGAGAAACGCAAGAAATCCTAAACCAATGAATATATACGGAAATATAGAAATAAATATCCGAAAAATAAATTTTGAAAAGGACTTTGGCCCCTGCTGCATTTGTTTTATTAGATGCCTCCAAAGTATCTGAAAGAATTTAATGTTTTATATTTATTAATAATATTGACTAAGAAAATCAGCTGCATCATATTTTGTTATGATCGAAAGACATTGATTACTCACAATCACAGAATTAGGAGTATTCTTGGTATGAACTGGAATAGGATACTCAGCTTCTAAAATATCTAAGATACGTTCGATGCCAAGTAATGCTACCCAGATAACATTTGTTTGTCTCATAAGTATGGCCAATGCTCCTGGACAAAAAGACTCGAGTGTTATTATGATTTTATGTAAACTTATGTTTAGCAAAGCTAAGTAAGCTTAAGAAATACTTGCCAAAAAACACTGATATCGAGATGTGTCCTTGCGCATGGAACAATATCATTAACAGAACCATATTAACAGACACAACATCTGTGTAGAATAAGAAGAACCAGAAAAACAGTGGAGGAAATAATCCTATCGCAAAAGCAGATGTGAGCTGCATCCATGGTTTCTTTACGCCACTTCTGATGTCGGTCTTATTAGTTATCTGAATGATCTCAAACAATAAATAAACATTGACAATAGTAGTTACAAAATTTATGCATCGTATGCATATTATATTGCACAGGCCAAAAGGTGCCAATATTGCTGTTGCCACTAAGTACAATCCAGGTAAAGTGGTAATCTTGGAATCCCACTGCAACGATAAATTAATAAATTATCATTTAGAAAATAAACACAATTTAGAATGTTAATACTCACCTCAAAAAATTTGCCACTGCAGTATTTTAATGCTTGTGGAATATGAAACATTTCATCAATAAAATAATAAGGCTGTACTTGATTGAGGTGCAAAAATAATATTCCAACAATTATAAAAAATATTATAAATGTGGTACGTGCCAGTATTAATGGATTCTTCTGCAGCGAAGAAATGATGCTCAAACTATTCATTTTCATAGAGTATAACAATTACTTTTAATTTCAAATACTAAATAAACATATCCGTCATAAAGTGCCACATATTAAAAAATCAGTCAATTGAAAAATTGTCCCACTTTTCTGCAACTTTAAACGTTACCAGTTATTGTTTGACAATTCTAAATAAATAAAGACACGTGCGCCAGTTTACTTCTTGTTGCATGATTATTTGAACTCTTATTGACTCCCTTCTCTTTCAGCAAATTATCTAAACGGTCGCTTTATATTATATATGCTTTATTTACCCGGTATCAAAGAATATAACCTTACTGATGTTAACTGAGTCTCAGGAACTATCAGGAACTACTAACAGATGACAGCAGTATGCACAAAATTTGACTCTACAAGCTGAGATGTTCGATCTTCATTGCCTTGAAAAATTGAAATCACTGTTTAGTACCTATATGTCTGTAAATTGATAACAAGTTCTAACAATTGTATACATTTTGTCATAATTTTCCAATCTAATCATTCCATAGGAGTAATAATGTGTAATAAAAAAATATCTCAGAGAAAACATTTCAAGGAATGATCCACCAGTAAAATATTACACTTGTTACTGCACAAGAGCCTTTACAAATTTAAATGAAATTGCATTACTCTTGGTACCATTGTTGTGAACATTTCGATACAGCTACTTTTTTTATAAATGTTCAACAGTCGTTTAATGTTGTACAACAATTCATGGATCATAGCACCCGTTGAATTCTGCATGACGATTGGTTTAATATTGACCCAGTCATACTTCAGTATTATTCTTTGAAACAGAAACTTTTATACAAGTTTTACCATGGATTATTCAAAGAAATATATATTTCTGAAATTTTGACAATATTGCAATTAATCTATCGACATACATTTAATTGAAAAAAAGCAAGAAATAAACGACATCAAAAGGGTTCCGGTTAGCCATATTATTGGGACTCGATGAATAAGCCAATCGAATTATTCCTTTTGTTAGGATGCGCTACCAATGATACAATTTTAACAAAATTCTACTTTATTTCATGAAATACCTTTATAATGTCATCATTAGGAAAGCTCTAGAAGCGCGCAGATAGCAAAGGTGGAACGTATTTCCCCTGCCAAGCAATTGAGCATGTCAGTTGAATACCATGAGGGGTTGGTTCAATCTCTTGATGAATGTATGTAACTATAAAAGAGCAACGAAAGTAAGCAGAAGTAAATGACTCGGTCGTTGAAAGAAAAGCGTACTGCCAAGAAAGCAGGGTGGTTCAGAGTTTCTGAGGAACAGCTACGACGAGAAGTAGAGAGAAATAATCGTGTTCCGGAGGGAAAGAAAAGTTGAAAGGTGGCGTCGTACATCCGGGGGTGGGGATATCACAAGGTGCGCGTGTCTGTAACGCACCGGGGGTGGTTGGTCGGTGGTCCGGTGTCCGAACTCAGAAATTGCGATCGGTGACTTTTCATCTACAATCTGAGTGGCATTTAGCGATACTGTGCTCGTGGATATCCTATTTTTTTGTACTGAAACTCCAAGAACTCCGGACGCGCTCCGGAGTGTGAACAGAGGGAAAGATAGAAGAGCGCGTAAGGATATTGAGGCGCGCAAAAACGCACGCGGTGTCTAAAAATGGCGAAGGCATTTCGCGCGGTGACAGTATCGACTTTGTCAAACAATGGACTGTCGACACCGAAATACGATAAGCCGGTTACTCTCAATATCAACTATGACCCCCAAGGCCTCAGCATCGAGTTCGTCTCAGGTATTATCTCATTAATGTAGGATTCAATCGATTCTTTATTGTTAATACCGTCTTCCAGACGCGACCTAACCACACTTTACCGGACGCTTGCTTCGTCCGCCTTTGTAGTGTCCGCCACCAAATTTTCTCATGCATATTCGATTTGGACGATCAGTTGAATCATTTTTAAATTATTCTAATTTTGTGGGCGTCTGTCTTAGTGGATGCGATGCTTTTTTTTTTCTTACTAAAATAGATTTTATATCGTTTGTACGATTACACGTTTCTTTCCCTGTTTTTATTTTATTTAATTTTTTCGATAATAACGAAGCTGAGAATTCTATAGAAAAGAATTTTGAGCCATAATTTTTTTATTATAAATATTTGAAAGATCCTAGACATGGAAAATAAAAAAAAAGATTTTTTTTCAGTCTTATAAGCATGTTTCTTTTAATGCTTATTTATATAATATTTGTAGATATATGTAAGCAATTTATTTTTTTGTATAAAGTATTTTATGTATTTTAAGTTACTGACGTGAACACAATGTATATCAGAGTAGGATATAACATTAGGTGACAATTTCATAATTTTATAACTACTATAATTTTGATTATTTTATTTTATAGGGGAATCTACTGAGAGTGATAAGACCTCGTTACTGGAATTCCCAGTGACCCACACCACAGAATGTTCTCGAGTAGCATCGCAGAGTTATGTATTTACATTGGATACAGACAGTTTATTAATAACATTCGCAAATGAATCAGGTATGATTATATATTTAATAACAATAAACTGTAAGCAGGATTATGCCAATAGAATGCTTATTAAAAAAAATACATTCAAAAAGTATAACTATGTAAGACATTGAAATTGATTGATTGATTGTCAAACAAATAAATATTTAGACAATAATACATTTCATATTAATATAAAGAAGGATATACATGAATATTGTTTTCTGTATAGACTTTCGAAACTTCCACTCGCAAATATTAAAACTTAAAAATGGAAGAGGCATCTCTGCATTCAACGACAGAACAGAAGAATCTTCAGCTATGCAGTATTTCCAGTTCTATGGCTACCTTTCTCAACAGCAAAACATGATGCAGGATTATATAAGAACGAGCACGTATCAGAGAGCAATTTTGGGAAATCTGTCAGACTTTAAGGATAAAGTAGTATTAGATGTAGGTGCTGGTTCTGGTATACTATCGTTTTTCGCGGTGCAAGCTGGCGCAAAGAAAGTTTACGCCGTCGAAGCTAGTAATATGGCGAGTCACGCCGAATTGCTAGTGGCAGCAAATAATCTATCCGATAAGATTATCGTTATTGCTGGTAAAATAGAAGAAATCGACCTTCCTGAACGTGTCGATTGCATAGTGAGTGAACCGATGGGATACATGCTATATAACGAGAGGATGCTAGAAACTTATCTTCATGCCAAAAAGTGGCTCCTTCCAGGTAACATTATAATATATAATTTAAATATAAATGGAAGAGTTTCTGCGATAACATATAAAAAGAATTAATCTTCCTACATTCTAGGTGGAAGAATGTTTCCCTCTAGGGGTGATCTTCATATAGCACCATTTTCCGATGAGAATCTTTATATGGAACAATTTAACAAAGCTAATTTCTGGTATCAAACTTGTTTCCATGGTGTAGATCTCTCCGCGATGCGGAACAACGCGATTAAAGAATACTTTAGACAACCAATCGTAGATACGTTTGATATTCGCATTTGCATGGCTAAATCAGTTAGGCACATAGTTGACTTCCAAACAGCCGATGAGACTGATTTACATAAAATAGGTAAGGACCACATTTTTCAACTTTACATATTTTACAAGAATTTACTCAATTTATTCTTATTCATTTTATTACTCTAGAAATAGACGTTGACTTTCACATACTGGAAAGCGGTACCTGCCACGGACTTGCATTTTGGTTTGATGTTGCATTTATTGGTTCCACACAACAAGTATGGTTAAGCACAGCACCCACAGAACCGTTGACACATTGGTACCAAGTGAGGTGTCTTCTAGAAAGTCCACTTTTTTGTAAAAGTGGACAACTGCTCTCAGGAAAAGTAATCCTTGTTGCCAACAAAAGGTGAGATCAATTTTCATGGATATTACAGTTTCCAAGTAAATTTATATTATAAATATTTATTTCTTCAAGAGAAAAATAATCCAAAATGTTGGCTCTCCGTTTCAGACAATCTTATGACGTTACGATAGATCTAAAGTTGGAAGGCACGAATATGGAGAGTAGTAGCAATACGTTGGACTTGAAGAACCCGTACTTTAGGTACACTGGTGCAGCGGCACAGCCGCCACCTGGCCTAAACAATACTTCTCCTAGCGAGTCATATTGGACCACCCTTGATGCGCAGGGTGCTCGTCAAGCAGTAAATATGGTCAATGGGATGTCCGTTAACGGTCTCGGCGAAGTGTCCATGGACACGAGTGGATCTGTCAATCCTACTAATTTACTTGCAATAGGTAAGGTTTCGTTTGATTCCGCATTATACAATTACTCATTCTGAATCATAAATAAACCTGTAGCTAAGTCTTACTCCGTTCACCTGTATTATCACTGATCGGACGTACTAAAAGCAAAGTAGTTGGTTGAAACATGTCCTCTAGATATTAATTAATGGATGTCATTCATTTTCAAGTATCCTCTCATAAAACCTGCTGACAATAGATGGTTAATTATTTATTTTGAGCGGTAGTTTATGTTGCTGAACACATTGAATACTTGGTCCATACTGTGACTGTTGTGTAAAATATAGTTGACATGTTATTGCTGTGACTAGATAACGGAGAACTAAGTTCTCTTGTATTTTATCTCTTCTTAATGCGACAATTGCTCAATATTCATATTTTTATCCGGAGCAGGACAGGAAAGATTATTGATATCTTATTTTTGAACATGTATTTAATAAAATAGTAGGATAAAAGCATTGTTCAGTATGCACATAATTTTCATAATTTTTATGTCATTTATCAGTGTATCGAACATTCTTTTTATAACTCAATTTCATTTTAATTTTCCCTACTGTAAGTCACTTTGTTAAGTAGCGATGCTACAAAGGATGCAGCCACATGAGTGTCATCCAGTGATAATCATTATTTGTAAATTTTGTAAAATCGAATCCGTGTCAATAAACAACTCTTTTTATGATATGGGTTGAAGATACCGTTAATTTAATCCATTTAGCAACTCGCCACAAGTTATCTCTGCATTCCACATTATAATTACTTCGTGTTGCTACCTGAGTTTATTTACCTCCAGATAATATTTATCAATCGAACATTGCATGTCATCATTAACATTCCCACTCCTTCGATCAGTACAATATACATCCCATCCATAATGTTTTGTTCGTAACTCTAATTTGTACTACGAAGTATCTTATAAGAAATCCAAATCCTCCAGATATACATAAATATCTACAATCATTGACATTCCTCAACGAATGTACAATTGATGTAAAATATTTGTATGCAACAGGAGGTCAACCTAACATACATCCTGGCTCGATTTCAAGCACAGGACGTGGACGAGTCGGTGGGACAGCAACAAGTACGCAAGCAGCTCAACTAATAGGAGGTGGAATTACACCAAATATGTTTACTTCGCCAGCAACCGTAAGTACCTATAAATTATTTCCAGCAAGCTACTCTCAGTAACCGGTAAACCGTGGCCGGGAAGACTTCGGTAACTCTGGTCGTCCTCTCGTTTTATTCATCACGAGTAACGTCGACTCACTCGTTTAACCCTAATGCTAATAATACACAGTGCACAACACTTGCCTTTAATATCGCGCGGAGCTAGTTTATAACTGTCATTGCCACATTAGTATCTAAGTATTATATTATGCCGTAGACATTGTACGAACTTAAGAATGACGAAGGTCGAGCTACTACGGTTTACAGGGAAATTAGGGTAGCAGCTAGCTCAATTCGAATAATGTTACCGCATTCCAAAAGGGGTACTAAAGCGAGCGCCTGCCTGCGTGACTTTCGCGCTACAGCTTGGTGTTACTTTCCAGCAATCGCTGGTACTCGGCAACACCTCGCATTATCCGGTCAATCCGAGTTTGATGATCGGTGACTACGTGACACCGGGCAATGGCATATCACCTCAGGCATATCGACAATGATGCACGGGGAAGCCCTTTCGCACGGCGTTCTCCCGAAAAGCAAAGCAATTACAGAACGATCATCATCAGCATCATCATCACCATTACCCGCATCATCATCATCATCATCAGAGCAGTAGCAACGGCAAGCAAAGTCGCAGACTCGTGTTCAGTTCACCCGCCAGTAAGCTTCGTCTTGCCTCAGCCGTGCGAATCCTACACGCTGTCAATCTCGCCAGTCTCGATCCCGACCTGACGAGCCTCGACGAGAAGAACGTCAGCCGTATCACCGAGAACAATATCTACTTGGGCACAGGATTCGGATGGGCTGCCAATAGAAACAAATCCCTCCTGGAGGCGCGCTGGAGAAGACTTCGGGCTGTCGTCTCGTAGCCGTCGATCACGTCCTCGTTATTAATCTGCCTAGAAGATTCGCTCTTCCAGACCCATGGAGCACGCTCGCCATAAGTTCTTCAGAAGTACGATGATATTTTTCATGACAATACCAGTTTATAGCGTGCCCGTGGAAGAAGCGTACCCCGCGTAACGTTCGGATACGTTTTAAAGAAACGAAACATATTTACACTGTTTTTGCTCTCCAGCTCGATCTCAAACGATTATAATAACTAGCGCGACACCCTCGGTATATTTAATTCAAGATGATGCAACTGGTTTGTATTGGATCTTAAGATTCCTATGTGATCAATGCCGCGACGTCATTGTAACGAAGCATCGCGTACCGTGTTTTTCATTGCAAGAAATTATTAGTATTCTCCTGGTAAAGTTTTAAGCGATACGTCAAGAGATTTAGTTGTCTCGCCTCTACCACGAGTATTTACCCGAATACCAGGACGTCAATATTTATTGATACTCATTGATAGAATTGGTATCAATCGGTGCAATGATCAGCGGTACAAATTTATACGAATCGATCTCGATTAACTTACGACATCAATTACGCATTCGTATGACGTTCATTCGCGAGTACCTTACCTAGAAGACGCGCGAAAGGGCCTGCAGAAGACAATTCAACTCTGACACGATGAGAGCATCGATAAAAATCAAAAGAGTACCAGAAGTCGAAAAGTTGAGGCAGAAGAAATTACTTGAAATTAAATCAGTATACGAGTTACAATTTATTTTAATGTACAGCTCCGATGCGAGTTCGACTGCCGCCAATTGTGAATTCGTTTTCCGACAGTTTTATAGGCTTCGAGCAATAAGCAAAGCAGACACGCTACATGGAGGTCCTATTATGCGGTTTTAAAAATCGATCTCAAATGAGATTTAAGATTGCGAAAGAAGAGAGAGAGAGAGAGAGAGTGGGAGAAAAGAACGAGAAGGATCAGTGTAACAGGTAAAGAGATATTGCTGTCCGTGATCGTGCAATGGTAATTTTTCACTTACAAAAATACTGCGAGGTCTTGCGAATTGATAGCGACGCTGCGAAACGACACTATGACTCGCGCAAGACGATTCGCAACGTCTTTTTTTTTTTTTTTGACAAGAATGAAAAAGATAAAGCTCCTCGAGTACAAGGCGCGATTGGCGAGATGACTTTAAAGTGACAGGCACTGCTGTATCTCGTGCCAAACGTTGTTTGCGTGGTTCGCCGTTGTATATACTCGCTTCTTCCACGTCTATTTTATATTTTCTTTGATTCTCTATATATATTTTTTTTTATACGACCGATGACTGAAATTTTACATTGTATACCTCAGAAGTAAACCCGGTTGTCTCAAGCCTAATGAGGGTAAGCGTCACTCTCCTAATTGTTAAGTAATTGAAAGCCACTCGTCGCTTAGAGTATTACACGCGAGATCCAACGACGCCCGCGTATCTTCAATTTAAATGACGATGACGCTAGTGAACGTTTTATTGCATTCAGGAGAGAAACCGAATGCCAGTAGCGTTCTTATTATTTCATTACTTTGTTACCGGTGTCTTTCTTCCTTTTCTTTCTTTCTCTTCAATTTCGTTTTCGCGTAGATATTCGACGCTCGTTCGTCGTAGATCGCTTACTTTGAATTCCACTTCTTTTTCTTTTATTTTCTGCACATATGAGATTTTGACAAGAACGGAGGGATATATATATATACATATATACATATATGTATGTATATATAAACTTACCGTAAAATGAAAACGCTTCAGTCAGTATTTTAAGTGATTACGAGTGACCATTCGACCGAACGACTCTAGTTTTTAGTCCTTGTAATATATATATAGCACGGAAGTAATGCGTACGGTATTTCAATGTGGTTACGTATAATTCTACGCTAATGTAATTGTGTTGTAACGATTTAACGAATCATTATCGTAGCCGATAAGACGCCTATCCGATTATACATATTCTCTGGTAATCGTGCGAATAAGATGATGGAAGAGATGATAGAAGAATCAAGAAACCGTGCAAAGGAATGCAAAGATAAAAACCTTACGTCCCAGAAATACCCATTACATTAATGTGGTTTTTTTTTTTTTTTTTTTTAATAATTGTCTCACTGCTACGTCGCTGGACGTCTGTCGAATCGCCCCGGCGATATCGCGAACATTGAGAACCGCACTTTAACATCCTGGACAACAGAACTAATACTTAGTACCTGCGTTGAATAATGGTCGATGAATTTTCATAATATTTGGTCCATCGAGCTACGAGCTGGATTCTATCTACATAATTGATGACAGCGTTCCGTTTGACGTTGAAGCATCTTATCGTGGGTTTTTTTGTGACCTGTGTGTTTTTTTTTGTACAATTTTTTTAAGCATATTTTTGTCGCTCATGACTGTCTCTAATGATCCGCCCGGTTTGACAGATCGAATGGTAGTTGTATAAACTCTAGTCCTCTTCACTACTTCACATCACAGCAAGTCCGCGTATACGTTTAGTCGCTTTGGCCTGAGATCGTTTCTCACGATTAATTATAATTGCGAGGAAAAAGAGAAACAAACGAAAAATATAAATCTAACAAGAAACATCGTGCCAACCGGTGCGATCCGACGCGAGGCCAGTCCGGCGTTACGCTTAAAATTCTTCTCTTCCTCGTTCCAGCTGCAGCATCCAACGTGCTCTTTTTTATACTGAATATACTCGGGACTCTATTACGTTCCGCGGATCCATTCTACTACTATAAGATATACTATAATACCTAAGCTAATTAATAATTGAATTAAAATAAATTAAGTTGAAATTTTACCTCACTGGTTTATTTATTCTTGCTCAAAAGGCTCAGGCTGACGGAATTGACGAATGATTGAGAGTGAACCGCGCACCAGCTGGCATCCTGGAGGTTTAATTGCGATTATGTAAAATCGGCAGGACGTGTCGAATGTAGTTTTTTTCGAAATTTGTCTTTCATGATGTATGCCTCTGTGTCATTAGTCACTTTATACTTTGTTCGCCTCGATTTTCCATTCTATTATTCCAATGGGATCAGCTGGTGCTTATAGATGTAAACACACTGTCTCGGGGTCAGGGGGTCACGCACATTACTATCTACCTGCTGACCTCAGCTTCCATGTAGTACTCGTAGATGATTAATTGCTAGGTAGGTAATTTTAATGCGTGTACGCTAGGTATGTGTAATGCACGATCATGTGACTATAGTGCCATCTCGGCGAATAAAACATCGTTCTCATCAATCAGCTGGTTATTTCTTATTTATTATAGTTTCTCCTTATATATTTATATCCGAGGAATGTTATTGCACTCTTGGGAAATGTGCCGGAAGTACGTAATAGTGATGAACTCGATACACGGATCATAACAGAAAATATATATATATATTTTTCATTAAATAATTACACGTTAACGCATAGACAACAAAACGAATCTCAAATAATTCAACGACTGTCCTCTTGACAAATACATCGCGTACACTGTGTCCCGTATCTTTTAATACGACTAACTTTATAAAACGTTTGGATCATTAAAAAAGAAAAAAAAAAAAAATGATAAAAAGATAAACTCGCTATATCTCTTGTTACCCGGAATACATTGCACCACGTTGTTTCTATTACAGCATTGTGCTATTGGCTGTAAAGTCCCATCCACAAGTGGAAACAGCAAGCGTTAACAAAGCCCTCGACCAGGTGGTACACATCATTCACTGTAAAGGGGGAACTCAGCACTTCGGCAGGATTTCTATAGACAACATACAAATCCTGAAAGATATGAATAAAAAAAACATTAATGAACAATATACCATGACCTTGAGATCCTTGAACATTATCTAAGCTCCCGTTGCACCAGTGTTTTTCATCTATTCATATTAATATTACTTACACCTCTGGATGTGTGAAGATCAATTGTCAGCATCATAAATGCTTGCAAGTAACTGGATGGTAGTACCAAATGATGAGTGACGTTTCCATCAGGTGCATTAAATTGCTTATGGTGCTCTTGATATTTATTCTGTAAAACTTTGGATAGCGTTTGATACCAGGTCACTGGCTGATTTATCAATGGACTTAATCTTGAATCCAGTACGGATAACGGCTCGACACGAGCCAATGATCGTAGTTCCATAAATTCTGCGTAACTCATTGTTGACTTGTTCTCCAAGAGCTTGTTCCAGAGCAGATGTGTTCTACAGTGCAAAGCACCACGCTCTACCATACTCATAATATGCTCACGTGCAGCTTGAGCTTGTGACATAATCATCTGTTGCATGACCTGCTCGTGCGAGGAATAATATCCTAGATAATTAATTGATTCCTGGCGAATCTGTACGAGTTGTGACGAGGCAGACTCCACGTTTGGGATACTTGAAGTTTGAGTTAACGGCGAACTGGGAACCGGTGGCGGAGTTGGTGCTTGAGTATTATTCACATCATTACCGTTATCAGGTTTAGCGTCGAGATCCTTTGCAGAAACAGTTATCTCTTGATTGTCGCGAGATTCGCTTGAACTCAAAACTGTATCTATTTTCGGATTTTTCGAAGAAAACTGTGACACGGGTGACACTGGACTAGAGCCTCTGGAACTGTCGGCGTGCGAGCTTGTTGATTTCACTACGTTGTAAACTGTTCGGAATTTACCCAGCTTATTATTCTCAACTTCTCTCTTGGGATACAGCTCTCTCTTGCTGGTTAACATTAGGTAATATTTCAATGTGATTTCTGTTTTTTCCATCTGTGGCGGCTGCTCTAATCGTGTCACAATTAATGTCACATCGAAGTCATCTGTGTGTTTCATGTCTTGAGCGTCGCAGTAGCTTATCAGGGGAGTACTCTGAAGTCGGACCAGGGAGAATTCACTGTCCTGGTTATCGTAGGAGTCCCTAGACATACCGAACACCTGCATGCCGTATGCTTTCTCGTGGGAAAGTAAGTACTGATACAAGGTACGAGCTGGTGTTGCAAGGTTCGTCAAAGTCACTGCATCTAAAATGTTTGATGAGAATAATTAATATATGTCTTAATAATTAAGAGTTTTTATACTCACCACTATAGACAAGATTTCTTGCATAGTTGGGTGCCTTTGAGTAATACTTGTTAAAATCGTCCAGGAAGTGTGTCAGATGGTAGCCTTGTCGCAGGGACCAATGTCCACTTCCGGCGATGTACGAATGGATGCAGCGTAAATGAAAGTCATAAGTGAACGAATGAAGATGCATATTAATCTTGATCTTATCACAGGCATCCACAAAGCTTAGCATAAACTGTAGGACATTATGAATTCGTTAATTTCGACTGGTGGTAAGATAGTGCGAATAAGCTCAGGTATTATTTACCTGGTTGACTAGGGCACTGCTCGTTTTAGTTTGAAGTCTACTGCATTCTATTATATGTAGTTTGACAATGAAAAATGGCTGTGCCAAATTTATTTCAAACAATAGGACACCGCCGAGCATCGACTTTTGTAGATAACAGGAACGTTCTTTGTTTGAATTTCCATCCCTAAAAGTTTGTAATGACATATTTTAGTAATATGATGAAGTATCAGTTCCATTATACAACATACGTTTTACGATTTGATTCCACTTGAACTGGATTGAATCCTAGCACTTCCAAATACTGCTTGTATTCGGATAACATTGAATCACATAATTCTTGATGCCATTCAGTAACGACACTGTCATTCAAATGACCATTGCCACTTTTCCCATACTGACTGTTCGATGGGGATTGTGGCTGTAGATTGACATTCGACAGGACATTTGGTGGTGGTGTCAGTGAATGATCTCTGGTGGCAGCTGATTGCAGTCTCCAATTTGGGAGAAACAATAAAGGACTATGGCAATAATGAATCAGTCTGGAGTGTTGCTTAAAAGTATTCAAGGTAGTTAATGATATTGGGATGTTGGGTGTAGCCCCACGACTCTGCCACAGTGTACTCAGTCTCTTGAGATCCTCTGAAAAAAAATATACTTCATATAAAAGAAATATAAGTTATATTTGGCAAGATTCATGAAATGGATTGATGTTTACCCTTAGATTTTTTCTCCTGCTGTCTTAGTTCTTGAAAATCATTAGCTGCTTTTATAACTGGATCCATAACACTGCCAGGATGGTGCGGACTTGGTTTGGCATCTCTCAATACTTGAGAAACTGAATTATTAAAAAATAAATTAGTATTTTTCCCTGACTGTCCACGACCTGCTGGCTTTGACCATTCTTTGCTATCGTTATGTAAGGCGTGGGAAAACTTTGTGAGAGTGTCCATATCCGTTATTTGATAGTACTGAAAGGTCCCTCTATCACCCTGATGATAATTTTGCATAGGCTGGTGATAAAACACTCCTAATTTTTGCATTATTATGTTTGAGAATAAACTGGATCTTGATGTTAGCCATGTACCCAGCTTCGTTGCCTGCTTTATTAGTATCTCAGATCTCTCCTTGGACCAATTGTACATATATAGGATAATCTGCAAAAACAAAATGATAGACACCCATTGACTTTGTCATTGTATCTAATTGAATGTAGCTTTTTTAAATTGATCAACCGTACATTGTCACTCTGTACTCTGGCCAAGAGAAATCGTTGTCGCGGTACAAATTTTGAATCCAGTATCAAAGGATTAAACTTCTGAACTAGTTTTTGATCTAAAAAAGAATATTCGTTACCACAAATATTATCCACTGAACGATATAGATTATAAATATTTATTAGATATTACCTTTCGGACCCAACAAGTCCGGTTCCACAGTATTTCCAAAAGAGGCTTTCCATTGATAAAAATTTCTTGCTACTAAAATGCACTTGGTAAATGTACTATGATCGTCCCTGGACAAATCACAAGGAACATATACCACAGGACTGTCATCAGCTTCCATCCTTAAGGATCTTGATAGCCACCCTATATTAATGCTCTCCATGCTTTCGGATGCCTTGAAAGGCTTACTATTAAGTAGATCCTCCTGGTTAACTGTATTAGTATTTAAAAATGGTTGTCGATCTCGAAGAACAAATGTTTTGGTTGTAGTATCCGGTGCGTTGCTACGTATAAGGTTTTGAAGTTCCTTTACAACAACCGGAAGTGGATGCCGTCGTTGAATGACGACCACGTGTTTCTTAACAGCAGGAACACCAATCTCTAATGCAAACTGAAACCAGTAAGCCAAAGTCATATGATAAACTTCATGTAATTTCCCTTCTTCTCCATATTCATAATGATTAATTTCAACATTCTCATGAAGTTTTCCCTTATTGGTTTTTATTTTAATGGGTGTTTGAGTTTCCTTATTTACTGTGGGTCGCATTTGGCTGTTGTCACACGATAATGGTTCTGTGAGAACAGTAGGCAGAAGATTATATTCTGTAACAAGATCCCACGTCGCGTGTTTCACAGCAGCGCGTAATTTTTGTATCAAAGATTCGAGATTTACACGGCCCTGTTTCCAGATCCTAAATTCGATCAAAGCTTCAGGTTTAGCATTGGACTTGGCATTTGAATTCTTGTTGCCTTCATAAACAGAAGTGGATACTATCTCCTCGAAATCCTCAACCTTCAACGATATGGGTAAACTGGAATCTGTAACTGGAGCTTTCTCAGTCTGTATTAGATCACCATTAGAATTGACAATAGCTAGTGCGATACAAGCAATTCCTCTACTACCACTAGATTGACTTTGATTGTATAAGAATATATCAGACTCGGACACTCTATTGTCAGATCCTTCCGGTTGATAGTAATCTTGAAAATGATAATTCGACCTAGGATCCGTGTACTTGGGTATATGCAAAAATTGAAGTATATTCTGTCTAAGATAATAACCCAAAGCGTCCATTCTAGGCAAACAATGTGATTGCACAGAGAATTGCACGATGCTTTCCGTTGACTTGAATGGTCTCTGTATAAAGTGCACGTCGGCCGGTGTCAATTTGCACATAGGATTCCTGGCAAGCAATCCAGACAAGACTTCCAGTACAGCGTCATCCAGCCTATTCTGAAGTACTTGCACGAGCCCACACTTAACTTGCTGACCAGCCTCCGATATCCCATGTACCATTAGTATAATAGAGTCGCCAGATTTGTTCAGAATATCACACTCCTTTTCTCCAAAGGATCGCACCCTGGGTCTGGAGTCATCGACCGATGTCTGATCATTGGACGAACCATGACCCCTGGATTGTGACAATGATGCTACACTACTGCTCCTTGAAACAACTAGTCTCTCGTCACTTTCCGATAATTTATTTTGATAACACTTGGCCTCGCTAGTTTGTTCGTGAAGTCGCAGATAAAAGACATTCTCATTTGGTTCCTGGTAAACGAACATGTTGCTTCTGTTGTTCACTGAGAAGCGGTTTAGTACGCCATGCAGTGCCTTAATGCCACGAGACAATCCGGATTTCCCAGGGCCGGTTTTTAGCCGTGGATGCAAACAGAAAGGAACTTCCCATATAACGGGACACCGGAAGAGCCCTGGAGTAGCGTTTGATGTTGGATTGTGATTCTGAAGAGAGCTTCCTGATTCGCTTCCTGTCTCTCCTCTCCAGTTATTGTGATCTTCCGTTGACTCAGGTTCCAGGAGAGGATCACAGATGCGAGTATCGTGAAGATTTTGCAAAAGGAGATACTGATTCACTCGACGACATATAGCCTTTATGTGTGAGACCGCCATCTTCTGAATCTGACGGTAACGGTCTACTTCCGGTGAAGCTAGTTCTAGAAATCTGCAATGATCAAATTATTTAAATTCGTCCATGCAAGAGGACGGCATTACCTTTGCATACCTGCAATGGAAGTAAACGTCCACGTGACTGGGCTGGACTTTTAAAATCAACCAAAAGTTAGGTAGTAATGTTCTACGTTTGTCTAAGTCAGCCAGCCACTGATAATCATCTTCGGAATTACTGCTATCGCCCTCGTATCCATCATCCGTTCCTATTGGTCCTTCACCTAGACTAGATATTTCTGAATGACAACCGGATGGATCGCCAGAATCTTGTCGACTAGTACGATTATTGGTATCGGTTTCCTCCTGCTTCTTATTATCCGGAGGTGCATTGTCTGTGCGTGTAAAAAATCCACATTAGATTTCGTAATTATATTTAACTGTTGTACTAGTACAATTAGCGATGCATTTACCTTCTTCGAATATCTGATCTTCCAAATCTCTCTTATCTTCGGGTATCTGTTCCACGACGCTGGACTTTCGCGCAGGATTTTTTGTAAAATAAAACAAATCACCTTCCGGCCTTATACAGTAACGATCTATCTCAAGTTTCTTTAACTCTGCCAAGAATTTTGGAACGCTACGCTCAGCCGGAAATACAAAATGCAATGGAACTTTGTCCGTATGGCAGCTGGAACGTTCGTGCGATTCGGAGACATGCCGAGCGACGAAGTTTAAAGTTTCTTCAGAAGGTGTAGACTGATCGAGAAGAGCAGTAGCGGTCTCATCTTGTAGGAGCCATTCGATCTCATCCGTTAAATTTGCAATGGCGTTGTGCTGGTAAAGCGGAAGATGAGGAATTCTTTCTTGTAGTGGTTCCAGCGTCTCGGATAGCTGCGTATCATTGCCAGGACTACTTTCGCTGTCAGTGCGTGTGCTACTTAAGGGAGAACCACTACAGTAAGACGTGGTTCTAAGACCAGGAGTGTGTTCCAAACTGACTTCAAGCACTTCCTTGGGAAGATTCAAACACATGATATCAAGAGTGACTTTCAGATCTGACGGATCCCGATCCTCGTAATCGTCAAGTCTCTGTACTATCTCAGTAAAACAAGTTGGCAGAAGCTTCACGGATACCGAGGGTACGTTAGGCTGCGAATGAATAGAGCAATTCAATTGTAAGAAAAGAGGATGCTCCTTGTTGAAATTGTCATCTTCGCGAAATTCACAGCTAAGAGATCCTGTTGAGGCATGACTGGAAAGTTTTGCGGTATCTTGAAGATTTGTCGCTGGCCACGTAGCATTCATGGCTTGATTGACTAAAAGAGGACGCATCGTGATGTAATTATTACATTAAGATATACTGCTTTGGATATCGAATAATAATTACCCTTTACGACATTATTGTCGGCCTTGCAATCCATACTTTCCGAGTGGAAGGTAAAGCCTTCCAATTCGTCATCGCTATCTGTTCTATTAGAATTCAATCTCTCCTGCAAGTATTTTTACTTTTCAATATGGAATGCATTATTTAAATAATATAGTATTCAGATTAATTTATCCATGGCAACAGTAGCCTACCACTCTGTCCAGAGTCCAAGAGGGCGAACAATAGTAAAATTCTGGATGAGCCGGCACTGTTCTAAATGCTACAGTCATTATCCTCTCAAATTTATCTTTAATCAAATTATGCAAAGGTTGCACGTCATTACACGCAGCAGTTTCTAAGCGACTTTGTGAGCCAGTGTCCGAGGAAGAACTAAGATGACGGCAGACGGATCGAAAATACTTTGTGACATTGATTTCAATGACGTGCTCTTCGCATTGTTCAACCGCAGCTTCCATATCTTCGTAGCTTAACGGATACTGAAGAGCAAGGGATTTATAAACAGCCACCACATAGCAGTTGCAATGAGCTAAGCTCAAAAGCTTGCAGTGCTCTGTCAAGCTTCGTTGATCTATAAGAGTGAAAAGGTTTTTTAATCATTTCCAAAATGATCTTACTTCATACTAATCAATCCAATTGAATATTACCATTAAATATATTATCGGAATCCTCGCTCTTAGGCTCAGGCGATGAAGGTTTAGTGTCGCAACCGGATTTCAAGTTCACGAAATCCTCCTCGAGCTGCTCTCCTATCTTGAACGTGTGATTTTGATAAATATCTTTGGCTCGTGGCGATTGAATTTTCTCAACAAGAGCATCAATCAGTACAGCTAACGAACAATCATAAACATAAACCGGCAAGATCAATTCCTGCTTGGGAGTCTCTTTTGGTCCTCTAGAAGAATTAGCTTTTGGTGTACTGTGCGCTGTGGTACATTGACTCGAGCCAGTAGAGTCTGTTTCACCAATTGGCAAATCTCTGAATGATTCAGATCTCTTCGTTTTTCTTATACACGAGGCTGGACTCGAATCTTTCTTTTCTAAATCACGAGAGCTCATGATTAATTCATCTTGGCCGGTACAATGACTATGACTATCATAATTTTTATTATCATTGTCTCCCGCGGTACTGATAAACAGACGTACATCTCTAGCAGATGCTGGTAACATTGTAACGATTACGTGAGTGACACTTATCCCTTTGATGAAGCATCTCCATTGTGGTTTGGCTGCCGAATTTTCTAAAAAAAAAAAATGGACGACGTAAGCACAGTGCCGTTGGTCTAAGCTCATGAGCGATCAAAAACCAAAATGTCTATCGTACCCGTCTTAACGGAGAAGGGAAAAGCCGGTCCGTTATCTCGTGATCTGTTTAACAGCATCTCTGTAAAATTATCTGAATCCTCAGGTGTAAGTAATAATTCCTTACTATGAAGACGCCTAACATGCTCAAGAAATCCTTCCATAAGAATTCCATTAGCACCGTAGCTATTCTCGTCTATGCATATTGGGTCTGTAACAGTTCAAGATAAGAACAAGATCAAGTATTATTTTCCCAACGACTTCAATCCTCAAGACACCTTTACTACAGGAGAAAGATGCTGACCGTCATTGAACATAGAAAAGAGAAGTTCAGCCTGTTGACATTTTGGCAAAACGTTGAGTATTTCAAAACTGAATGGCACCAGGTGAATTCGTTCATCGGTATTAGGTGGACCCTCATGAAATGCAGCAGATGGACCGCGTCTATTGCATTTTCCAACTGTTCCAGCGTTTCCTGCAGCAGCATGACTTCCTTGGCACAGTTGTCCTGGTGCAGGACCATTTAATTTTTCACCTGGGATGACCTGACTCAGTAGACTCAAGTGTTCCAACGTCAGTAAGGCATTAACGCACTCCTCGTCAATCTGAGCTATCTGAAATCGATAAGAAGCAAACCGAAAAACATGAATAACACGAATACGTCCAAGAAGAATGATTGATCGTTTATTGATGAAAATAAAATGTTCTATAGTCTTAGCCACGTAAGTTAGGCGTGTCCCTCGGCTGTCACGTGCTCAAATAAACTGATATCATTGTAGTGAGTCATTGAACCAGGATAAAAATAATGTACATTGATTTTAGAAGTCTGCGGTAACTTATGACACTGGCTTCATCCATTTTTTTATTACTTATTTTAGGCGATACGAGTAAACACTTGTGAGAAGCCAGATTTTAGGTAGACTTTCATTGCAACACTTTGTCATTACATTGTGGCGTATGTAAATCTGTAGTTATGACATTCAGAAACAGGAAGTATCAGAGAAAAACATATGTAAGGATCCATGTTAAATTAGTGAACTGTAGGCCTAACATAGAAATATGTACAGATACTGGAATTACATGCGTATCCATGTATGTATCTTGCGGAATAGATAACTAAGGACTATAGCATACAGTTCTTGAAATGTGATTTTAACTAAAATGGTAGCAGATATCATAATACGATTGCACAGTAACACTCGGTTCGTGATAATTAGAAAGAAATGAACAGAAAGAAAAATAATACATTGTGTTTATTACAAACAATAATAATACAATGCCAATGAAGTTTTCTACTGGTCTGATAATAAGTTTTGTGTCAATTAATTGTAGCTTCTTCGATGTAACAATTTATTGGACATGACAACTGGGCGGGATGAAGGTGGAGCTTTATTTGGTACAAAGTAAAGTCTAAACAAAAACAAACAAAAAAAAAGATACAAAATAAATATGTAAAGTACATAAATAAAATAATGTCCCTTGAAACAAAATATATTTATAATGTTCGTCTGCTGACTTCTCCGTGAGTTCCATGAAACAAATTACAAGATAAATTTTTCCTAATATATCTATAAGTCAATCGCATGAGATCTGCATCGGAAATGGCCGTGGTAAATTCAAGCAGCCAGGAATAAGTTGGAGGAGTTGAATCTCACTTTAACGCAAAGCGAAGAGACCACTTCTCCACTTGAACCGTGGCGCTCGGATAGCTGATTCTTTTCGCGAAATTATAGCCAATTCGAAATGTATTGATCGTCGATAATATCGGCGATAGCACCAGCTAAGAATGGACGAGGATGTTCCGCGAGACCTTGAGCTGGAAGAGTTAGATCTGGCAAGTTCCCAGAGCAAAATTGCTCACTGCCTAGATCCCCACTTCCAACTAAAGGTATGGCAGATCGCGATCGGTAGTCCTAGAACGTGGGAGATCCGCAGGAAACGACGAAGGCATCGTGAAGGACGAAAGAAAGATCCCAGGACGAATTCTGCTCCGTGCTCGATCGAGAGGTGAGACGAGAAGAAATTAAAACGCCTTTTATTTTTTAAACTGATCGTTAACTAATACCGATAACCGTCCGTTAATTCACAATCAATGTGGATAACAGTTACGCGACGAAAGATCGATCGTTGAACCGATAAGATCGTCTGTCTGCGCGCGTGACACCAGAATATTTTTATTACAAAAAAAAATAAAATATTTCATTAAAATTACAGCTCCCGTTCGATTAATAATTTTTATATAATTATTTCCATAGACGAAACAATGTATCTAGTATTTTTTTATAATTCACGTGTAATATATTCTGTACTTTTTCTTTTTTTTTATAGCCAAGCAGCTTCGCCGTTACGACCGTTGTAATCGCGATTATCCGAGGACACGTAAGCGGTGACACTTTGGACAGATAACTCGTGTGAAATTAAAATAATAAATGACCGAAAGACCGCACTCGCCCCGAAATAGGAAAACGCACGAAAAGCTAATCGGTAGAGGTAATCCGATCACTAGCGGGCCCAGAATACGCCCTGGGCCATATATATACCTGAGGAGACTGATAGGAAAACCCCGTTCTAGCTCCCTCATCGATATCGGAGCCCCACCCCGATAACGATAACGATACCTCGGCGATAGATGGTTACATCTTTTCAACATACGACGCACAGTTTTCAAACGAGCTATCGTCCTTTTTATGGTACCGAGTTATTGCACCATCGAAACTCTTCATTGAAATCAGCCCAAAAGTCATGGCACCATATTCCAGACAATTGATACGAAAATGAGCAGCTGATCAAAATCGTATTTCCTTTTCTTTCGAAAATAAAAATATTGATCAACAGGGAGAACCAATGTCCGTTGAATTCTAATCGTCCCAACGTAAAAAGAGTCTCGGATGAAGTATGATGAACGAGTATTAAAGGAAGATACGAGTTTGAAGAGGTCACAATGAAAAATGCACGAGCTTACTGGATATTTGTGTCACGGCTTATGATTGCAACTATTGGATAAATATATCTGCAGATAAAGTGGAGTCAGTTGTGCTATAGATAATAAATATAGTATAAACAGCACTGATGAGATTTATCGATCGAATCAATGAAAAAGATTGGATTTGATTATTTCATGAAAACCTGACTGGTTTTTTTACTGAGAATCGGCTTGTTCAATACCTTTAGGACTTGAAGGACTTTCCCAAAGCTGTGAATTACTTGAATTTGCTCTGTGTAGCCATGACTTGTCAGTGTTCTCAGTTAAAATTTGAGGGAACGTCGTTGCTCGCTTGAAATGACGCGACGTTTGTTGCTCAAATAGGTTCGGCAGTTTTTTCCCTGTGCTCTTGGTATGGTCATGCTTGTAAATGCGTAGTGATATGAGTGAGTCGAATTTTTCGAGGTGGAGATAATTCGTGGTTATATAACTTTATGACAAAGAGAAAACCCTCATTAGTTTATATCTTGGTTAGAGATAGTGGTTGGAAGAAGAGGAATAAACGAGCGAGGTTCATTGAAATTTAATTGACTACGAGAGTCTATGAAAATATTGATTTTATCGCAGGTGCATTTTTCTTAACGAATCTTTGATAAGAATATATCTGGATAGGATTGGCTGATTCTTTCCTTTGAGACGTCGTAGGTATCATGGATTTTTGAATCCTGGAGGAATATGCGGCAACGTGGTTCAGAGTGCATCGGCTAGTGGATATACGGTCCTCTCCGACGTAGATGTTTGCACAGAGATAGACGTTACTGACAAAATAAACCTCTTCAGAAAGCCACCAGTCCGTAGAACTTTTAATATTATTGATTACGAACATTATCACGTCGGCTTAAGATAAGGATACCTCCAGGAATCGGAGAAATGCTTTCAAAGCTATAGCAGTCCCTGATACGCTAATTTCTGGTATAGATTTTCAAATTGAAAGGAAAAATTTTTAGAAAGGGAAAACGAAAAGTTATTATAGATTTTTGAAACTGGTGAAAAAATAAATTTAAATTAATAGGAATATTGCTTTGGATGATCTTGGAATTCAGGATCAATAAAAATTGTGGGTTCTCAGGAGTGATAATGTTAATTGATCAATTGTAGAGTTTTAGCCATTATATGGATATAAGTATTTTATATAATACTGAAATTAATTTGACCGAATACGCATCGAGTTGATTAGACCTGGTATTCCTCAAGAATCTAATGTAATCAGGAGAATTGTAAGGTATTGAATCTAGATATGATATCGTCATTGAGACTAACTCCCACAAGCAAGCAGTCTTATCATTCTGGTCACGTTAACCCATGAATGTTGTAACGAAGAACATGACTGGATATTACAGATTTGGCGAATAAATTTATATGACGTAAGATACATTTATAATTACGTATAAAATTAGACTCACCGCATCTGGTATCTGATGGTAATAAAGTGGATGCATGTATTCAGCTGTCTGATGAGTCGGTAGTTGAACTCGGCCGCATTGAGGCTCAATCCAGACTTCAGTTACAATTTGAAAATCGCCACAGGACTCATTATCCTCAGTACCACCGTCTCCGTCGCCAGTTCCTAAGTAAAATAAGATTAATTAGAAAATTCTAAAGCATTGCACAGAAATACCTTCAACGTAGAACTAATTTGATATCTGTTTACCTTCATCGGTATCTTCCTCTGACCCACTTTCTTGTTCCATCAATGGATTAACAGTTTTGTGAGGTGGGAACAAAACGTATTGTATAATACATGGATGTGACAGATCTTCAGCGCCAGGACCTTGCATTTGTACTTCTAGAACCATATTTATAATACCCGCAGCAGAGTAGGCAAAGCTAAAACCTTCGGCTAAACGTATTCTATAAGGAATCAAATATTTCTTTTAATTATTCATACTCAATATGAGAAAAATATATTGTGATTCTTACTTTGTGATCGTGGAGAGTATCCTGGCAATGGCCGTCGTGTTAAGTCTAGGTAAAACGATGTCAGGAATTGTATGAACAAGTGGTTTTTTTACAAGCCAAAGCCAACGACTGTGATACAAATATCTTGACAATGTCGTTGTCAAGCTACCACCAGGAATTGGGGTATTTTTCATGACAGTTGGTTGTGTTCCATCCGGAAATACTACGGTACTCAAGTCAGTAGGCATACGTTCATACCGAATAAGAATTCTTTCCAAAGGTTTATGAACAATTGTACAACATGGAATCTCTCGTTGTTCCGTGGGTCTGTTTGGTAACGTTAATTTAGACAATCTATCCACGAGATCTACGACTACGTTGTGCCTGACAACACCTTCTGTGCCACCAGCAAAAGCCACGTTCAATACGACACAGAGTGCTTTGGAGCTCACGCGAATAAGGGAGAACGATACTGGTGGTTTATCCATTTCACGGTATATAAATTGAACATAAGTATGATTCTCAACTAGGACAAATGTAGCCCAGTTTTTCAGCATAGCGTACAGAGACGCTGCTGCTTGTCTGCATTGAACACATTGAAACCTTCCACTCTGATTAGCTTGATGAAGATGCCTTGGTAAGGGTCTATCGTGTGACAGCACTAAGGTAACTCTTTGAGAATGCATCCATCTAGCCCATTGAAGTGGATCTAGAGATACAACTGGTTGCCAAATTTGACCAAACTGAGGGCAGGCAGCATCGCTGAAAAGATAAACGTATTTTGGATTTCTCCAGGAAATGATTCACCTCGCGCTATACGTACCTGAGCAATATAGTGTTGACTGAAGGATACGTTGGCAAATAGAAAACTGGCATACCACTTTTGATGGTATCTGGCACGCTGTACCAAGGCCAACCTGATCCAGGAAACCAACTGAAATGTGAGAGCATGTTATCGCTCTCCGTTAACGATGATAATGCTATCCAAAATCGAGAGACGACGCTCTGACGGTACTGCGATTTCAATGGTTTTTTAGATAAACACGTGATATCATGCAGGAATTCATAAGGAGCTGCAAACATGTATAAAACTTGCCGACTTCTTAAATACTTTGAGGAGCAGACCATTGTATATACTCACCTTCGATTGTGATCGTGTATTGAATAGTGTTTGATCCAGCCAACGATTTTGGGGGCCATTTACACGTTACCAGATATTCCAAAAATACATGTGTTTTCCAGGGTAGCACAAAACACAATTCAAGATAGCCGTCCCGCAATGTAACCCTTTTTATTAAATAACCTTCCCGCAAACGACAGCACAGTAGACTACTCAGTGTGCAAGTGACTTTTTCATCGATTTGCTTTTTCCTCAAAAGCTGAGGGGATTTTTGACTATGAAACAAAGTATTTTCTGTGTACCAGGCTCTCATATCATCCGTTGTCATAGAACTGTCACGATACAAGTGCCAGCACAGAAAATTTTTCTGGTAAAGATTCATATTCGCTTCATCCATTGGCACCTGGGGGAGGATTCATTATTTTCTACGTTAGACTTGATTTCTACATCTTAGGATGTATCGATTAAAAGGGTCTTACTGTCTGTGGAATGAAAGTCATATAAGATCCTAATGTGGCTCTTGCCAGAAACCGTAACAAGTCTGGATATGGAACTAGAGCATCTGCACAGTGTGGATGATACGTACTGCCCACATGTATAAAAGTGCATGCGACTGTGGATGATCGTAGTTGTTGCAGCACTGAATCTAATACGTGCACATCCGCTACGCCCACTATGCCATCAGATACCACTACAAGATCTGGAATATAAAGGTAGTTTTGAATATTAGTGTGATAAATTGTTTTTCAATTTGATTAATAGTTTAAGAGAAACCTACGAGCACAACTGTGCTCTGGAAGAAGAGCAAGTGCTAGAATTCCATATCGTAGCATATTAATAAAACTAGCTTCCGGTGATACCATGGAAATATTTGCAGCATTGTTACTGTTGCTTTGACCTATGCAAGTGCCACCCTCTTCAAAGAGTCCTCCTACCAGTCTTTCGCTTTCAGCTCTCAATGTCTCTAATTGCTGGTTAGCTATGCCTGTGACCAATGCTACTTTCTCTTCCAAACATTTTAATTGCTGCTCTAAGTATTGTATCAGATATTCAAGGTTTTCCACAGTAAGAAGCCAACCCTGTACAAGAATTTGTTGAGCAGGACTCGTGAAGAATGGAGTATGAGCTATTATTGTGATGTAAATTTCAGGCTGCATTATTCGCTCACTTCCTGGGACAACGAACTATAAAAAAAGATGTATTTTACATATTGTGCGAATCAGATTATATACTATGACCCCATCTGTTGAAATACATACAGGTTTAACTATACATTCCAGACACTGCTTCATTGCCAAATAAACCTCATCTATCACAATTTCCCCATGTTGGATATCCTGACATAATAAATTTAGATGTTAGATATTCAGCATTGTAAATTAGACCATTATTGTCAATTATAATATCACTCACAACAGTGGCTAGAGATGGACTAAGGTCTAAACTGAAAGCCATCCTATATTTGTGAGCCAGAAAGACTAGGGAAGTTGCAGTAGTGATCTTATATTGATACAAATAACTATTATCCGACCTCCAAGAAGCTGGCATGTCTCTTGGAAGGACAGAAACAATTTCCAATTCCGGAACTTCTTCATTTTGTATATCTGGATGTTGTATCGTTATAATGCTTTCCAAATGTTCTAGCATCCATTGAACCCTGACATTTCGTGATATTGGAAAGCCTTTTTTCATCAGCAAATAAACTGTATCCGCTTCCAAAAGTGTCTGTTCGTGTATAAAAAAAAAACAAGTAAAGAATAAAGGACATCGACCTACTCTCATATCGACAGTCAAAAGAATAACTTTTGTAAAATTACATAAATTTGGTTCACCTCATTTCCTATGTCAAGATCCATGGCACTATATTGTTAATAACTAATAACATTATCCATCTATCATCCTTATGAAACCTTTTCAATACCCTGCTGTCAGAATTGCATCAAAGTGGAATTCGAAACATTATCGTAGCACGTTGCGGGCACAGAAGTGTTCTTTGTCTAGATGTTTGACCAAAGGTCACGTACATTTCTGATTTATTTCCAAATAATTGTATATTTAAAATTAATAACAAATGTAACATAACCTAAAGAAATCATACGACTGATCGTATGTTGACGCTATATAAAATTTCTGATCGCATTCCTCTGACAGATAGAAGTAATCAATCTTTTCACGAGTTTAGATCACGATGCAACGATTACATTCGTCAAGCAGTATTTCAACTCGTTCATAAATGTACAAATATTTTTGTCAAAGGAAATACTATTCAAACCGACCATCTCTAAACTCATACGCATGAACACTGGCTGCGCGACGCTTCCATTCTGCAGTAGTGATATAAAGCATCGAATACGACGTAGAAAATTGTGGTTATCGCATATACATGTAATCACAAATTGATCTTTGCACAGAAGAGAATATCCTATACAGTCAATGCAAAGTACAAGGCTTGTAATAAAATAAGAATGAATAGTGCATCGCAACTCTTTATTTATTATTAAGAAATAAAAAAAAAACATCTAGTACTCGCTTCACTTGCAATCGCATAGTATACAGGAAATTCGTGTAATTTTAAAAATGGAAGTATTCCACAAGCTTGAGGTTAATCGATGCAATAAGTCAAGACATTTATAAGAAATACAACATTCAGTTTATTTCAGCGATTCCTAAGCAATAATTCCCTAACAAATTCGAAAGGAGTCTCTGATATATGATATACTGTGTGTATTAACATTGATACTGCCCCATTCAATGTCTTTTGGAGTAATGCCGGTTCAACTGTAAACTTTATTTTGTTAGATTTCAAGAAAAAATTACATTTCCGTAACATCACATTTCGAATGATTAGTATTAAAATGATAATAATTAAAAAGCATTACTATTAATTAAAAATTATCTCTAATTATTAATAATAGTGTACAACCATACATTTCTTGGGGGGACAAGACTGTGTTTATAATTATAGCGGTTCAGTTAATTAGGCTGGCGCTTCATTGTAATACCCCGTAGGACGCGTCTTCACACGCACGCACACACAATATCGCCCGTTTTTCTTCCTTATCTTTCTCACTCACGATTTTACTTATCATCATCGTTATCGCTTCGTCATTCAAACCCTTTTCATGTTCTCCCGCTGCGCTTTTGTTCGCTGTCTGCTTAAACACTGTGGCATTTCGTCATTGTCCCCGCAGTACTACTCAAACTATCGAACCGGTTACAACATATCGCTGATCACTTTAAAGTGCAGTATATTACAATTTTCTCCCTATTTATCCCTTAAAACATACTCAGAGTCCTATCTAGCAATACACTTACATATGAATCTTATCATAGCCTTATTAATTAACCTTAATTAAACGCCCCAATCTCGCTTTGTTGGGAATTAAGCTTAAGCTCTGCGTCTTCATCAAGATTCCTTCTGAACAAAATAAACTCTAACTTGGGTAGCATCGAAGGTTACTCTCCGTAATTACACGATAATTAGTTATATGTATATACATATGCGTGTATTTATATGTATATATCGAATAAATCGGTAGTTAATTAAGATCTTGAACGAAGATCAAGCATACGTTACCAGGTTCTTTTCTCTCTATGATTGGATAGTGCAAAAACGAATAGTTTCTTTTCTTTTTCCTCTCTCTCTCTCTCTCTCTTTTTTTCTTTTTTTTTACAAACGATTGCGTCCAGAGCATAGTCCAGACAGACACAACATCACATTTAAGAGACAGATACCTTAAACACGTGAGCAGTGTCGATCGGTTTCTTTTCCATTCACAGTAAAGACTCTTACGCAAATCCAAATCCTTCGCTGCACTCGTGAATTGCCTTCAGCAGATTACTACGGAGTTTGTCGTATGTTTCGTAGACTGGCAAGTCCAACTGATTGAAGCTGTAATGACAAATGTAATGCGTGCGCGTTTAATTTTATGCGATTTAATTAAGTTTAACTGACGAAACAATGCGCAAGAAACTTATTGCTTTAACCGAAAGGTATTCGTTGGACATAAAACTTACCACGTGTGGGCTGATGGTAATCTATCAGTAGAGCGGTCGTCACGATGAATTTGGAATTTTTGTACGCCGTTCATACCTTCCAAGGCACCGAAACCTTGCAAAGGTACTTTCGACGTGCCAGTAACAAATTGCAAGAACTTTGCTCTGTCCGCTTGATCGAATCCTCTCAATGCGCGCCAGAACCATTGGATCTGTAGGATACGAAATTATTTAATAAGACCATTGGGACTATCGTAGACTGAAAATTTGGATAATCGAATAATTACCTGCAACGACGTGGGACTGTATTTGTGGTATTCGGTATTAGTCTTAAGATCTTCAATGTCGACATTGGGCAAGCCACTAATTAGTAATTCCAGCTCCTGCTCGTTGAAGATAGATATCAGTCGTTTTGGGATAATGTCGTAAAAGCCCTCCAAAAATGCGTTGAGCCTGGCAGCACCAACGAAAAGAGAAAGAGTTATGTTATCGTGCATCAAAGTTAAACTTAAAAATCCCATTAACACGAATCAAAGGATCACGAAGAGGTACTCACTGTTTACGAATAGCTCCGGTCATCTTCATCTGACATACCAATCGGATGTACTCCAGCTTTGTTTCCTCCGTGACGATTATATTGCGGCCATTTGGAATCAAGTCTCGAACGTCGTTCACGCCAAATTCGTTTACCTAAAAATAGTAGATTCAATTTATAAAAATTCGATTAACATTGAAAATTATTTGAGCAGCGACAGATAGAACCCGTTAATCAGTACCTCTGCCGAAAATGTCAGCTCGTATCCGAGATCAGAGATATTGTGTTCTGTCAGATACACAAGACCTTTATAGAAGCTGTAATCTTCACTTTCCATGTCGGTATGCTTCACGAGTATTCCGAGTATGTGTTTGTAGAAGCTACGTGTGAAGTAACACTCCAATAATTTGTTATCGTAGATGGCCTTGGCTGTTGAAAATAAATTAATTATTATCGACAGTGTCGAAGGGCGAAAGGACTTCTTCGATAATTATGAAGAATTTCAATATTTAACAGCAACTTACCTATTACCCGACCTACGAATTTGTAGTAGCATAAGTGATTAGGGTTGCAGTGAGAGGATGAATTAATCATGTACGTAACTCGATCGCCGGGACTGACCGTGAAGAGTGCATACATCGGATTGAAGATCTCCCTTGAAATTATGACGTACCATTCTCTGAGTAAACCACCAGCATCCTGACCCTCTTCGCCTGAAGTCAACAAATATAAATATGACTACTCCAAGCCTATTATCTTAAAATGCTTTTAAAAAGAAGGTAGTTCAAGGACAAAGTACCTTCGAAAACTATATAGAAACGATTCTTCCATTCGTCCGCATTCCTACGATGAAGTTCCCTGAATGAATCTTCGAATACGTGACTCCTTCGTACGTGTACGGCTAGTTCCTCTCTTCTAATGCCTTCGTCCATTCGTTCGAGTTCCGTTCTAAAGTATCGTCTCTTTACGTCGAAGTCAAGAACCCGCGTATGATCTACCAGGACGGAGAAGGGTCCATCGGCCAAGTGAGTTGTCGTTTGCCTCAGGATTTGATTAAGGACTGTTCTGTGTGTTTCTGGAGTAACGGGGAAAAAAAAAAAAAAAAAAAAAACCCATTAGTTAATTGGAAATTATTGGTTCTCGCGCTCTTGTTCGCTCGTACAAGAGAGGTATATTGTATAAATGCATACCAGCAAATTTGAGGAACTTCAATTGGTCAGGAGGTAGTGTTTTCTGCGGCGTTGGAGTTATATCCCACGAGGTGTTAATTGCTGTTTCCGACTGAGACGTGCCTTCGTTATCTGAATATATTGGCGAAACTGGTGCTAGATCTGGTACGACTTCTCGGGATTCTGTATTTATTGTTATTGTATCGCTATTGCGTTCTCTGGTTGAACTGGACGATGAGTGCACCAGGAAGAATGCTTCGACCGCAGGCTGAAATCATTTGACAGAGTAAGTATGCGTAAGAGAATTAATCCAAAGAACAAATAAATGTTTTTATCAAATAAACCGACCTGTAGGACTAGGACGGCGTGATGATCAGGAGTATGCTCCAATTCGAGTAGACACGCACTCAGTGTTTCCCAAAGGCTATCTAACACTAGGCTTTCGCTTAGTAATGGTAGTGTGGATTTCTCTTCGTCTAAAATTAATTAAAAATATGGATTACGAACATAATTACTTACGTCTTTATAATACAAGGCTTACCACTTTTAGAGAAGGTGGGTTTGAAGTTATCAGAATTTGATGAGTTCGCTTGTGTCGTGTCCATAGCGACACTGTCGCCTTCTGTATTATCTTCTGCTACAAAGATATAACGTATTTATTCAATGTGTTTTCATTGTCAGTATGTTACGAAGAATGCCAGTAATGTACGATTAATTTACCTGAAGTTTGTGGTTGACTGGATGTCCCTGTGTCCATGGCAGTTTCTGTGGGTTGATTTGTTTCTATGGAAGTTACGTTATTGTAATTATTATAAAATGACGCATTACAGTTGAAGTGATTGTGTTCAAAAAGGAGAATAACTTACCAGCTTTCTTTCTATTAGCCAATCGCACAGCTTCCCTAATCTGTACAATGACCTTAAGTATTCGAAGGAAAAAGGCCTGACTAGAAGTCTTGCTGACCAGAGCACCCATGGACGGCAACTGGAGATCAGTTCCTGCTTTAACTTTACTTGGAGCTGTTACTACCACGTTTTCATTTGTAAATCTAAAAAGAACCCAACAGAAGATTGTACGATGTTATTACGTCAAACCATTAATCATTTCAATAATTAATACGCAAGAAAGTCAAAGGATAGAAATCGTTGAAAAGAAAACAGACCTGTCTAGAAGAGTTCCTCGGCCAACTCCACCAGCACTGCTAGATGGTTGCTCTTCTATGGAGATTCTACGATTCAGTTCACGGTTAAGGACTTGAAGTTCGATCATCAAGTCATTAATATGTTCGCAGACCATAGTGGCTAGCTCCATTGCTCCTTCCAAAAGTAATTTTAAAATCTATAATGAAATAAAGTAAGGGGTATAACATTAATTGCTTAAATTAATTGAAAACTGCCGTAGTATATATTTATCCATCGTGCAACGCGTACCAATTGCCTAGTTGGATCAGGACAATGTGAAAGGTTAAGAAGAAGTGCTGTTGCATCCTCAAGTCCCTCCTCCGAACAACTCTTGCTGGTAAGTACTTGCACAGCGAGCCTGAGATGGCCTTCTGGCGCAGCAACACTCTGTTCCTTGTTCGAGTCTACTTTTTTATTCTTGGCTCCATCTTGTCGACGATAGGGATTCGCTTCCGTCAAGCCAATTGATATAAGAGACAAGAGTCGCAATAGTTTGTCCGTTAGTTGACTACTGCGTTTGATAACAGACCAGTGAAGCATCGATATCAGTTGCCCAAATGCCGAAGCCTCGAAAGACGTCATGCTCTGCTCTGGCTCGCAACCCAAATTCGAATTCGAGTGAGTTCGCGCAACAGATTTTCCCTTTTTAGAAGCACAGGAGTCCAACCTCAGAAGCATGTCCCAGAAATCAGGGAAATCACTCTTGCCTGGTTTACCATTGGACTTTGTCTTTCCAATATTTTCTTCCTTACTCGCGGACGTGTCTTTATCTTTGTCCTCAGTTTCCTTAGACTTAAGCGGTACGAAATATCCAGGAAAGCCCTTGGCTAAGGAAATCAGCAGTTCTAGCGTATGCCTAAGAATATTTGTGTGTGAATAAACGTGTCTGTTTCAATAAATGGTATATTTATAATTTAACTTCAGTCATGTAACTAACCGGCATACTGTAGGCGCAGCTTGAGGATGAATGGCAATGACATTGCCTTGACGTTCAGACTTCTTTCCTCCATGCCTAACAACATGGAATACATTGGCTCTACAGCCAAGAGCTGCGTCAATACTGATATTTAACCAGGATTGGGCATTGTTCCTGGTTTCGGCGACTTTTGGGAAACTAATATTAAACGAGTAGAAAGAAAAACACTCAAACACTGTATAACCTGTTAACTGTTAAGAAACGACGTTGCTCTTTCCAAATAAAATACTCACCAATAGTCTATAGCCGAGTGCAGTCCTTTTCTCTTGAATTTTCCGCTGAAATCGGCAATCATCTCTCTATTCTCATCATTGCTCCTCTCCATTATGTTAAGAAGAGCTTTGACGACCCACTCCCTTGTACTGCCATGATAGCACAAATTTCTAATGACTCTGTGCAATCTAAGAGTGTTAATTTTTGGTTCATCCACGAACAGTAAAACTAAGAGGCAGGCCATTGATTCGTGATCAAGTAATTGCCTTCCTCTCAATCGCAAACCAGCGCCCTGATGGGCCATACTGGTTTCACCACGTGGACTCCAGGAATTCCATTGTGCCCGTTGAGGCACGGTATGGATAGCGTAACGCGTACCACCGCCTCGTGCTACGATTACATAATCAATCAGTCGCCACGGACTTGCATTCGGCTAAGAATAAAATTTCTTTTTGAATGTATTACTTACCTCTTCCGGAATTTCTCAGTATACTAGACAGGGCCGTATTACTTTGACTGACATGATTGAGAAATCTTTCCTGCATCATATGTCTATTACGAGCTTCCCATTCTCGTCTTAGAGTTTGTGCTTCCTGTGCCAAGTCAGGCGGTAACACGGATATCTGAGACTCTTCCATATCGGTCAGAATCTATTTGGCAAAGTGGAAATACGCTTCAGCGAGATGTCGTCAAATTTACTCAATTCGTTTCAAATAATATTTGGCAATGCTTACGGCTTGTCGTAGGGATGGTTGCAGATTTTGGAAGAAGGCAGCTGCATCAACGGGATCCTCAGGATTTGCTGAAGCAGCTGCGTGACGTTGCTGCTCCAATCGTTGCTGGGCAAGAACCTCTTCTTGAATGGCCGGTGGCAGAGCGGCCAAAAATTCTGGATTTACTTCTACTGGACCACTCGGTTCTTCGACTACAGTTGCTTGAGCTCGTTGTCTAATTCTTTGCAACCTTTAAAACAATTATAGAATTATCAATTAGCTACAAAGCATGTTGCGGGCAACATTTTTACAAACCTCAGTTGTTCGGCGATAACTTCATCGCGCATTTCTTCAGGTAATGCCGCCAAAAAGGACGGATCTACTCCGTCAGGTAGTTGTTGCTCTTGCGATGGTTGCTGGGGCTGCTGGGCTTGCGGTTGTTGTTGCTGTTGAGACTGAGGCTGCGTTTGTGGCTGCTCCAAAGATTCTTGATTGTTTCTATCAGATGTGGAGGAACCAGCACCTTGTCCGACGACATTTGCACTACGCACAATAATAGTTTATAAGAAACATTCTAAGACTTGATCAGCGTCGGCCATTGTGTATTTCCTTACTTTCTTTCAACACTTGACTGATTATCATCAGTAAGCAATCTTCTGATCCAACCCGTTGGATCGCTACTGCTTTCTACATCTCTCGACAAATCGTCATTAACATCTTGATTGAAATTTACTGGTACTGGCGTCGAATGGACCGGATTTTGATCATCTGCACTCCTCTCAGTTTGTCCTGTGTTAAACAAAATTAAAGATTCCATTGCATGACTAGAAAATTAGAAAAAATAGATCTCTTACTTTGCAGCGCTATAGCATCTGTAACAGCAGGTGCCAGAGCTACAATATTTTCAATAAGTTCGACCGCAGTGCTGCGTGACGCTGTGCGAGGATCTCTGGCTTCTATAGGCTGTTCCTCTGGTGGCGGTGGAGGTGATCGTTCCTCATCTTCTTGTACGGTGACCTCCATTTCCCCAGTAACTTCTGAAAGGAGGGAACAAATCAGCGTTGCTAAGGACTTTCATTATCGCAGTCATTGATAATCAGAATCGATGGATTAATTGATAGCTATGTTATGCTGTAGTTCTGATCTTTACCAATTATGTCATCATTTGGATTTCGATCTTGTCTTGCAGCCGCAACTGCTGCCTCTACCACTGCAACTAATTCCCTCATGTCTTCCCTTTGCGGATTTGCAGCAACGAGTCTTTGCTCTTCTGATGGCAATGGAACTGACGTTTCCGCTATAAAGTGAACAATGGTTTACGTTACAAAAGGAAGGAACTTGATGCTTCTTACAATTTAATAAGTAGAAGGAATGGTGACCTACATTCTGTCTTGCTAGTCTGTTCTTTAGCTTCTTTATTGTCTTTTTCTGGCTCCTTTTCAGTACCATGTTGCTTCTTGCGTTTCTCTTTGCGCTCTGCTAACTCAGCATTTCTATATTTCTCCAGTCCGGGTATTAATTTCTGTACGACTCCTGCTTATCGATTGAAGAGTTAATATAGATTATTATTGTAGTTCGCATCAAGAGCACAGTATCAAATCATGAAATGTTTTACTCACCAACGCAGCAGTCTGGCTGTGAATCACCATCAAGCAATTTACTCTCTTCGATCCACCAATGTAAGGCTGTTGGGATATTGTTCAACGTAGCTGCAAGACTTGGACCGAACAAGTAACCAGATTGATCCTACGTATAAAATATAATAAAATGTCAATAATTATAATTCCTTTACAATCAAATATTTTATATTATAAATACGTACCACAAAATCAATCTGCTCTTCTTCTTGATTCAAGATTCCAAGGCCATTATCCACAACCAGAACACGTGTATCTCTGAAGCTAGATGTCAAAACTGGACTAGCTGAGATAGGAAGAGTCTGTGCAGCTGGACCAAAGAGTCTAAGAAATAATAAAAATTAAAAATTAAACATCACATCCATAATTAATAGTGATAAATACTACGAGTACCAACCTTTGTAAAATTACTGGCGGATTAGGACTACGTATATTCGACAGCTGAAGATACTGATATCTCCGTTGACGCAGAAGTCGTTGAGCTCTCGAGGTCGGTAAAGATGCAACATCAAGGTTGTTACGAGCCATTAATAATGGATGCGAGCTGATGCCATTGCCCTCGGATACTGGAGGAGGATCTTCAAATAGTCCAAGATGCAACGGTGAACTTGTATTCCAAGGAAGACCAGGAGCTGTGAAGACAGGAGTAGAAGAAGCGTTGTCTTGGTTTTCAATATTATGTTGTATCATAACAACATTGCTGCCATCTCGTTCGGCAGCTGGTAGCATCCGGAAGACGCCTTCCCCAACATCCTCGTAAAATTCCATACCATCCTCTTCGTAATTTGAAGAGCCCTCTTCTTCCTCCTCTTCCTCTTCTTCGTTTTCTTCGCCTGAACCGAATTTATAATTTACATACCTCATGCTATGTAATATACTTAATTACATGTAATTTATATAATTTTATAATTACCATCATCTTCTTCCTCCTCTTCTTCATCTTCGTCATCTTGAACCTCGTCCTCGTTATCGTCAGACGGATTGCTGTCAGATTCTGAATCCGAACTCATCAGGTCTTCCTGCATGGACAAATTCTGTTGTATCAGTTTATTGCGAACCTAATGAAAATCTTTTAAAAGACATTAGAAAGCGATGTTACTCTTACTGTGGTGTCACGGGCTGGATCAAAGTCGCCCTCATTGTCACGCATTGCTAAACTCTCATCGTCAATATCCATTGGCCTGTGCGGACGGGAACTAGGCTCCTCCGTCACGGCCGAGCCGTCCCTGGAATAGAGTACACTGCTTGATTATAAAAACTGTATCTCAGGCAATAATTGAATAATATGAATTATATTAGCTAATAAATAATTGAATTTCATCAAAGTGAGCAATGTTACCTCTCCAATAATTGATCCATAATATCTTCAAGAGCAGCTTCATCGCCCTCTTCGTGAACTTGACTCTCCGAAGTTGGCTCTAGACTCTCAGCCGTGACTGAAATGTCGTGCTCGGTATTTTCGGCATCCTCGTTCGCCTCTTCGCCAACTGCATGAGTTGCCTCCGAGGTAGTTGTGCCAGTTTGTTCGCCAATTGGTTCTTCTTGCACAGTGCGATTTTTAGGTTTAGGGAATTTATTATTAACCGTTCCTGGCATAGGTTGATTAATGATTCTCGATAAAGTTTCCAGCGGTTTTAGAGCAGCATTAATGGTACCAGCCATATTAGGACTTGAAAGATCAAGACTATGAGGTATCTTGGCCAGATCAGTAATTATTCCTTTTCTCAACATTATTCTAACAATATAATTAACATTGCTGTATTGATGGACTTTCAACGAAGTTCTCAGATGAGCGTGAGAAGTTGGCGGACAACTGTCGATCATTGTTGAAATGAGACCAATAAGAAGCTGAAGTTGAGTATGTTTTTCTGAGCTTTCGGGCAACGCCAGAGTTCGTATAAGGGCACCCTTAACTTCGGTTACCAAAGCTGTTTGTGCATCGGGTGAATGATTGCACGAAGCAATCGCGGATATCAACATCCTAGCCATACTGCTGCACTGTCGATCGCCAGAGTTTTCTGGCAGCATTGGTAATATTTTATCAAGCAAAAAAGTCAAAGCAGTTGTGTCTTCGGTCACCATTTCACTTTGCCCAGCCCTGTAGGTATGTTCCGTTATCAGATTAGCTACAGCACTGTAAGAGCGAACTGCCTCTGCCAGCATCTTCAGGATCGCTGACTTTGGTAACAGTGGTTTCTTCGCTTCTTCCGGTTCGACCTTGGTATTATTACCAATATCCGTATACATCTTCAGAGGAATAATTTGAGAAACCTGATCGTCGTCGTCCAACGCATCGGTACTGGCAGTTCCGTTATTCCTAAGGCCGTCTCGTCTAGACGATGAAGCTGTGGCTGCGCTATTATTCGTGACAGCGGTGCTAGGTTGTGTGATTTTCTTCTCAGGACTTCCAGCTGGCGACGCAGAAGCGTCATCAGGTAACAGGGGCGTCGGTTTTATTAGAGCATTTAGTAAGTCATGAATGACGCCGATGGAAACTTCCTCCACCATTGGAAGAGCCGAAGAATGATTTGGCGGTAGAGCCTTAACCAGTAGCCTGTTATCCACGTCGTCACGCTTCAGTACACCTATATCGACTCTGAGAATACTTTCGCAAACCTCTCTGTACACTTCCGGATTACGACAAACTGCACTGCTGATCTGCCTCGTCATAAACAGAATCTCTTTGTAAGCTGGCGGAATATTAGGCTGGGTACGTGTTCTCACAACCTTCTCCATAGCAAGACGAAGAGTGCGTGGTTCCTCCAGCGTATGTCGTATCAACAGAGTACTCAAGCTGATGCATCCAATGAAGCTACTTGCCTGAGTCATATCGAGCAGAAGACGTACTCCACCTTCTCTTGCGAATACTTCAGCATTTTTATAATCCCGTGTTAAACGCAGACAAACCTTCATAAGTGCATGCAAAGCATCCCTGTCCACTGGAATAGCCAAAAGTTTCACGCAAGCACGTACAATGCTTGGGGCTACGTTAGGATCCAGACCTTGTACCACAGCGTTTCGTTTATCCTCAGCCGGACTCTCCTCGGTATCCATGTTTGAATCAGAACGAGAATTTGCATCGTCCGAATTACTGCCGTTCAACTTGAATCCCATGGTAATGGGTCTTCTGTTGTCAGTGTCTTCGTTAACTTGGGTCATGCAAGAGAACGTGATGAGGTAGCGTCTCCTGGTGCAGGTGATTCTAACTGTTGGTTCTCCAGCCCAATAGGCATTATTTATAATACGATTATTTAGTGGAGAATAAGGAGTCCACTTTCCGGAAGTAAGATCAAACCACTTCCAAACCCTGGTTGTAACTTTGTGCATTAGTTGTTTGCGTTGCGTGAGCACAGCTACCTTTTCCAGACGATCTATCAGGAGTAACAAAGGTGCCAGCCATTTTGGTGTCTTCGCAGTGGCAACTCCATCCTTACCGTCCTTGACTGTTTTATTTTTATTAGCTGATAATGGACTCTCGCTCACTATCAATAGACGTACGAGTTTATCGAGCATGCCGCATTCTTCCACTCTCTGTGCGCAAGGTACACGCATTTCTTGAAAGGTACCCTCGAAGAAAAGGGTGTAGAGGTAGATACGTCCAGCCACTTTACCGGCTTCCTCGCATTCGACTAACTTTACCCCAGCATTCTCGTCCTGACTCTCGGCGATGCCGATCAGATAATCCACTAGATCACCAATTTCACGAATCAGCTGTCTCAGCATAGAGTCTCGCCACTCGTCGCCATTTCTCTTGGTTATAGTAACCAGGAGGTCGCAGATCCTGTAAACGGTGTCTGGCATCAGATCCAGAAGATTGAGACATTGCTCTAGTGCACTGTAAGTGAACTCATCAATGGTCTCTGTGGTTGGCGCTTCCCGCAGAGGTTCTTCGGTTATTGAAAATCTTCGGGAATCTGAATCACCTAATGACATGGCGATGGCATGCATTATTTGATCATCATCCACTAGTTCCAAGTCCATTATCAGACCCTGACCACTGGCATCTCCGGCAGGTGCATCGGGTCTGCGTGAAGTTGCAGGATTTGTTAGAAGATAATCTGTTGCCTGTTCTACGGTAAGAGTATGGAGCAGCGCTTCAATGCAGTGCGTCCTACTGAAGCCCATATCCATTAGCTGTCTCAAGTGCTCAGCATTGATATCTGCTTCAGGCTCTTCTCTACGATCTGGCGCTGGTCCGGTCCTGCTTACCGAAGTAGTGGCAGTTCCAGTTCCAGTTCCAGTTCCAGTACCAGTACCGGTACCGGTACCAGTACCGGCTGCAGTTCCACTTCCAGTAACCGCTGGTGTTTCTCCAGTCTTTTCTTTTTCAATGCGTTCTTTTATTATCTTCTCACCGCGCAAAATATGTCGTAAAATCGACAGGATGGATTCGGTCATTCGTGCTCCATAATTCTTCAGAGGTTTTTTGCCCCACATCAACATCACTGCTCCAAATGCTTTTTTGTGAATATCTATGAGATACTTAATGGGATCAAAGGTTTCGTATACCTTGTAAACGCCGGTACACTTGGACGAGACGACGTGCGGTGAATCTAATATGGCTTTGGGATTAACCATTTTTTCTAGAAGCATAAGCCAGGCGTCCAAGAATTCACCAGTGCCGTCAGGCAGATTAGGATGTTCCAATCCTTCAGAGAGTGGAAACTGTCCACCACCAGACAAAGCCCATCGGAATGTCGCAAAGAATGCATTCTGTCCACCCAACTGGACAAATCTTTGAAGCATAAGATGATAAGGATGACGCTTCTCATCAAAGAGCATCGGCGAAGTAAAGCCCACTGAGCATATGAGGAAAGTTAGTCTAAATTTTGGTATCGGTGAAGGTGGCAATTTATCCCAAGAGAGACCACGAGTCAATAAGCAATTGAGTGCAGTAGCTACGCTTCGAGCTGCTTGCGAAGGCAAAGCTGGTGTCATAGGAATCTGTTGGCCACGTCGTTGCCTAATTGGAGATCCCATGCATAGTTTGACAAGTAGACCAAACAGTTCTGCTAATGCTCTTCCTAATCTTGACGAGGCACCCAATAAAGGCTTAATATATTTGAGCTGATGAGTGCTCGGTGACGTTCTTCCTGTACTGGTACTGGGCTTATCATCTACTTCCATTGATACTGGTGGGGGATCGGTACTCAAGGCTTCCATGGCCGTTGTCATTCCATTACTACCCATATCGGACGAAGCAGCGCCGGACCACGAAGATAATTCACCGTCACTTCTTAATTCAGGCGGTATGAGCTTGTCCATGTCATCTTTACCAAAGTCACAACCTGCTGGAATGATGTCATCGCTGCAGAGTGCAAGAAGCAAGGTACTTTCCCACACCAGAGACATATAGAGCTCGGATAGTCCTTTCAGAACAGCCATACCTAGATCAGAACCCCAGTGATTCATGGAAAGATTTCGAATTTCACTTTGACTTGTACGACAGACGTGTACAAACATCACAACATATCCGTGAGCCGCGTTCATAGCGTGAAGCAAAGGAGTCGCTGTATCACTTGTGAATGCTGTTTCCAGATTTGGCGCAGAAGCAAGTTCGTGCAATAAAACTGAACCACCAGGAGCCTCCATATGACTATGAAGAGGTTTCAGTAAATTCAAAACTTCGTTTAGCTGAGACAATCCGGTTTTCAAAACCAGTGGTTCGTGGGCAAGATTGAGTATACTCTTACAGACGGAGGCCACGGCTTGAGCAGCTTGCGCCACAGGATAGTCTACCGGTAAATTGGGTAAACCAAGTATAGAAAGTAGTGGAACAAGTCCTTTCTGAGCAACGAATTCTCTGCAGTGATCATCCGTTGAATTGTTGCTGAGGATAGCGTCGACAAATTTCATGACATTGTGAATATAATCTACTAAAGCGATTGGAGTCTTTTCACGTGGCTGAGGTGGTGGTCCAGGTTGAGCTGGCGAAGGTGACGGTTGTTCTTCTCGTTGAGGGTGTGAACTGGTACTGGCTTCCTCCTCGTCTTCCTCTTCTTCGTCACTGCTACTTCCACCGCCTCCGCCTCCTCCTCCACCACCATCCCCCACGCCAACGCCAACAGACTGTCCAGATGATTGACGACCACCTGAACTTGAATTTGACGGAGAGTTCTCAGATTTGCTTGCAGCGCGCCAGCAAATGTACCGTGGGTCACATCCTAGAATGCACAATTCTTCTAAGAGCTTGATGATGGCAGATGTGGCATCGACTTTAAGAGTTGGCTGATGTCTCATGAGTTCGTCCATTGCGTTTCCTAAGTTGGATGCTGTATCGCCAAGAGGATCGGCACTGCGACGTCTGCGCATTGCTGATAAATAAACAGGCGAAAGGAGAACTTTGAAAAGGCGCTCGAAGGGTCGGCATTTGACAAAGGACTCCAGACCACGTTGATTCAGACATAGAGCGCTGAACACATTGGGCAAAGAGCCTAACACTTCTCTAGTAGCAGGGACATCTTTAATGAGCAGTGCATGCAGCACGACATCCGTAAGTCCATTATCTTGTAAAGAAGACAGCAAGGACGGCTCTTGAAACACATATACAGTGACTACGTCGGTCGCAAGGAGAAACAAGGATGGTCCATAGTATTCAGAGTTACTGATGATGTGCTTCAAGGACGACGGTAAGGTCCCCTCCATAACATGGCGTATACTGTCCGAAAAAGCCGGATCCTGAATAGCCTTCTTCAAGAAATTCAGCATAGACTTTAGCAGTGCTGCCCGCTGAGGTAAGCACGTTTTCCCTGTCCTCGCAGCCGAATAATCGGGCAAACGTTCCTGCTTTCCTTCTGGCTTCGAACTGGTATTCTCATCCTCCGAGAACTCCATAGGATTGGAGGATTCTTCTCGCTCATCGAAAGCATCGTTTGATCGACGTGATGATCTCGACTCGTCATCAGGATCCGCTGGTCTTTCTGGCGCGAGCTGCAGAATCTCTTTGGTAGAATGCTGCTGAGGTTCTATTTCAAATGGCTGTTCCTTCTTGCACACGTTCACTTCCATATCGAGTCTATTTATAAAGCTAGACAGACCTCCGTGCGCTTGAAATCCTTGCATGTCTATATTCGTTATTAAGTCTATCACACGAACAGCGCGCGTCACGAACTGCAAGAGACAAACAAGAAAGTTATGGTTAGGTTCTGATAAAAAAAAAAAAAAAAAAAAGAAAAAAGAAAAGAAAAGGGCATGGTTACGTATTTAAGAAAAATCGATTCTTTACCGTAATATGCTCCAATTCGCTTCCTGGCCAGTTTATGACCTTCAGAAGACTCTCCATCATGCCACAACTGACAAGCGCTTCGCCACCAGCTTCGTAGCTGGCGAGATGATACAGAAAACTGAATAGAGCTGTAGCCAGTGGCAAGGGAAAGTGTTGTCCATCAGGATGAGGGGATGTCAGGGTTGTTATACAGGTTCGTACGAGTACAGGCAAAAATCCGTGATATGAGCTAGCTCCGGTAACATCAATTATCATGTTCAATCGAGAGCCTGGTTTCCTGGACGAATGAATCACAATGTTTAGTATATGATGAATCATCAGACGCGTGTTATGCTATAGGTATCATGTGGTAAGACTCACTTTGGGAAGTGTGGATTGCGATCCAAGTGTATGATACTTGTGAGAGTGCGCAGTGCCGCTGCTCGAATTTCGACAAGATGAGGATGTGGAAGTTCGAGCAACTCAACCAGCTCCTCGAGCAGTCCAGCGTGTAACAAACTATGCGCATTCTCCTGCAGTGCATTGCTGTATACAAGAATGGAGAGCGCCTGAAGACGAGCCTGCACGCATTGCAAGCGCCTTCTGTAGTCCGAAAAACTGTGAGCCAGCCTGATGTGAGTCAAAAGAGCCATCTGCGAATAGAAATTAACGTGATACGTTGCGTTACATTATTTTGGAGATTTAAAAAATAAACTCTGATCAGAGCGTTAAAGATACCTGTCGCTCTTGCGGTACGTTGTAAACTTTCAGCAAATCGTTCATAATCTGCGCTGGGGTCTTTCCAAGTTTATCTACTTCTTCAATGTGAATGTAAGTCACGAGATTAGTAAGGCCGGATTTCTTTGCAATTGCGTTTCCTGCAGTACTGCTTGACGATGCTTCTGTTGCCATTGGATTTTCAGCGTAGAATTCGAAGTGGAGTGTCGTAGCACTTGCAGGAAATGGCTATACGAGTTAATATAAAACCAGTGTTACAATTAACAGTAGTACATTAATTTGTTGTCCTTTTTAGTATTGTAATTTGTCGCTTACCTTGTCTGGATGTTCTTTACAACAGTCCGCAAGACCAAAACCATTTTCTTTGCCACCCCAACTCTGTAACCCATAAAAAAAAAAAAAAAAATAACAGAAATGATATTCGTTCCTCATGCATCGACGTTAAAGTAAACTTTTTAGTTTGCTGTAATCTATTTTATACAAACCTCAGCCAAGTGATTGAGTCTGGTAAGCAGAGATTGGCGCTTGTCACTGTTTAAACGTGTGATAAAGTTACTGCGTTTGCTGAACATGTACAAAAGGTTCAAAACGCCAAGAACCACATGCATGTCACAGCTTGATAGCAATGTAACTAAATGTTCCATGCTGTTGTATAAATGCCGTGAAAATGAATGCTCGATCAACAGCGTCGTGAAGTGAAGAACCCAGAGAAGCAGTTCCTTTGCCTGCGATAAATTGCAAGATATGATGCAATGTAATTATTGTTTTTGAAATTGGTAGTTTCGGAGATTGATTTATTGTACGGACCTCTCTGTTCTGTGGAAGATCACATGCTAATTCCCATTGATTGTCTGGACTTCGTGCGGCAGCTTCCTCCAGAATACTGTCACTAAGATCCAAAACATCGATCCAATGGAACAGTTCACATTTTCCAAAGGTCCATGCATCTATTTGTTTTAACTCCTCAAGCAATTCTGCATGAGAGCAGGAGCGCAGTTTGCTGATCAGCACCTGACATTCTGCAGGCTAAAAATGGATTTGACAATAGAATATTTATAAATATTTTCATATCTCTGCTATTCGTAGCATAAAAAATATGACACTGGTATCATAACTACAGTGATAATTTTTTTGGTATCTACATTTATAACTATATAAATTAAAGATAGCTAATTATGCATTGCAATTTCTTTTTAACACGATTAAATGATACACTGTTTTACATTGCAGTTGAAATATATAAAACCTAATCTAAACCTAAACTCACCACTTCTGATGTGCACTTCTTTAATCTGCTTCGGTCTATCTTCATTTTGATGATTTGAAAATTTCTGTATGTGAAACTATAGCCTGTAATTAAAGAGTAAAGAGCGCTTTAGAACTGATTGGCACATAAATTGGTTAATCAGCACAGAACATTGTAGACTCATACAATAGTATCATATTTATCTTATATCGATGTATCAAAATTGTATGATCTAAGAACATTCTAGAAACACATGTCTTTTCATTTTTCTTGACAATTAATATGAATTTACAAATATTGTTCTATATAGTCAATATAATCACAAGGGTTTAGAATATTAAAAGGGCAAACAAAGATCAAGTAGTGGATTTCTCAATCTGTACATTCGACAAGAAGAATGAAACAAAGGAAGTACATAGAAAATGACAAAATAAAGACTGATATACCGAACAATCATCAAGAGAAATAAAATGATTGTCAATGATTAGCAATAACAGTAACCTGTGTACAACATTAATCCATCTAAGGATTGTATCGAACAGAATATTCATGAAGGGAACAGAGATATTTTGGACCAGCTGATTTCTCAACATTGCTCTATGAAGGTCTCGCGTTGTCAATATGAATCTATAGTTGGAAATATCACAAGTAATCGGGACAAACGAATTCTATTTATTTCACAGTATGGATTTCGGAAGAGGGTCATCTTAAAATGCACAGTCATTGGTTACCATGGTCTAACCTATCGTAATGTAAGATACAAACAATAACAGTGAAAGAAATGTCTCCATAATACCACAATGATATGAAGATCCGAGTGAAGGTAAAACGTTCGCAGCCTCTGCCGGACACGAACGAATTACGAATGAAGACGAAACGAGAAATGATTCGCATAAGAAGAGACAGAACGTGCCTGGCACGATGCGCGATAAATTCTTGAGCGATCAAGCTCTCTCACCTGTCGGCAACCTGATCGATGGATGCGATTCTTGCTCGCGACGATTCGCGATTTAACGTGGCCAAAGTGATCTCGCCTCTCCCCTTACTTTTATTCTCCTTCTCGCTTCCGTTCTTTTTCCCGATGCACTTGTCAGGATTATAGCAATGCGTCGCAGGCATCGCGGCCGTCACCGCGCGGAAAAAATTACGACCACCACCGACGGTCCTCCTCGCCTTAATCAAAGTTTCTCTAGGACGATCCGACGGTTTTGCTTCGATTACAATTCGACGATACACTCTGTAATGTACTAGCTCCTGGCTAATCGACAAATTTCCAGAACCAAGAGTCCACGAAAACCAAAACAAGACGAAGCGTGGACCAAACACGACCTCCGTCTAGCGCTCAGCGCCAATCACATCGCCGATCACCGCCATTTTATTTAGCCACTCCGAGAGAGGAATCACCGTTTTACCACTTGTACCCAACACAGTCTTCTATGCCGAAGATACTCGAATGTTCCTGCAATAGAAACCTGTCCCTTGAAACCGTCAAACGCTGGAAAATTGGCCCGCGAGATTACTGCGCCGAGTGCACTGCACTGGCTACACTGGCCCACACTACGGATACACGTCCCCGCACGCCTGGTCGCGCATGTACATATATTCCCATAAGATCTAACATTTATAATAAGTCGCACACATTGCGCGAATAGGAGCATCCGCGCATGCGCAATGATTCAGAGACTTTACGCGGCTGCGCACTAGCGTATGCCCACGCGAGCCCGCGCATATGGCTCCTCTCCAGTATTTCCGTCAGGAGGTTACGCTCCTAACACAGAGAATAAGTTAGCACAACGAGATCAACGGGACACCGTGATCAACGCACCATGTCTACCATCTTATATTTTCACGAGATTGTACAAGATTACCGAGGAATTATCTCTATTTTCGTAGATACGCTCAAGCGCTTCAGTCTTCTTCACGAGGAACACGTCGCCTTTCAGCATCTTTTCGATGCCTCGAACAATGCCTGATTGTATTTAGTTCACTGAGAATAACGCGTAATGCCACATCGATGTCAACTGCTTATGCTCAGTTTACTTCTGCGCATTGACTCTCGGAAAAATGTCTTGATGACTGCCAATCGGAACGGATGCTTCTCTCTGTGCCTTCGAGCTCGTCCCTGACGTGAAGGAATAATTTTTCAGAGCTAACGAAAAACCTGACAAAGCCACTTAACGGGACTTGCTGCGTTGTAATTTCTTTTATGTCAAATCATTTTTATAAAGCCAATCTTCTTATGACTCGATATAAACGTCATCGAAACCTTTTTACTACTGTTACCTGGGAACCGATCAGTACCTTTTAACGATTTTTACATTTCGTTGTTGGATTTATCTTTCTTTGAATTATAAGATACGTACGATACTCTTGATTCGAAAAACGCTGCTGTACTGTACTTCTTTGAGACGAATATTGCGACTCTGTAAATTCAAAGATTCTTCTTTATTGTGGCTGTACTGTTATTTTAAGACGATACGTTTGATGATGCATAAGTATGAGGATACCTTGATTGCGACATTACCATCCAATGCCTTTGTTCAGTGGCATTAATGATGTATAGATGCATTGTACGACTTGATCTAATTTTATATGCTTAATCTTACTGTCATACGGAAAATACTTTTAAGATGTGTACGTACTATCTCGACGGTAGCATTTCCGTATTTGGAGTACCGCTATTAACGGTGGGTGGGGGAGAGGGGGTGTCAATGATTTTTGAACGAGATATGGCAGGTCATAATGCGGCAGCGTTGTGCTGCAATTTCTTGAAGTGACGGGTAAAAGGTTTAGCCGTAGAACTCTAGAACGTATCGTAAGAGCTTGACAAACTGAGCTCAAACAAAAAGACGGTCTCATTAGCGAGAGGGATTAATTAGAAGATGTTAAAATAAAGAAATAAACTGTATTATTTTCAAAATCAGTGACCAACGAGTAGCAGTGAAAAAAAGTCCAGTGAGTACTTCAACATTTTTTTTTCTTTTACTGTTTAAAAACTTGGACTTATTAAAATATCTATGAAAAACGATGTACATACATATATTTGCGAATACTAGTACTACACACTGTTATAAATATAAATGTTCATTCTTCACGAGCGAGACTGTTGTACAGAATCGAGAACAATATCAACCACTGAAAATTCATTTCCAAGAGCGTATCGGGTCTTTGTTCTCTTGAATATGGCTTTTAGCTTGGATTTGTTTTTGACACGTAAAAGCTGATGAATTGTTTCCAAACTAGAGTCTATCCGATTCGCATAAAGCGGTCCATTGCTTTCGTATTTTAATAGATCAGAATTCGTGAGCTCTATTAATCGATTCATATAACGAGCTATGTTAACCTCACCGACAATCTCGTGCATCCTAGGCAGTTTCATTATAGGGTCGATGCCCACAGACTTCCAAATTAATACTATAGACACGTCGGCATTTCCGTTAGGCTTTGTGTATTCAGAACAGAAGTTTGCCAATGCAGATGGAAACTTTTCAACTGACGAGTGAACGTGGATAGAGAGATTCACTGTAAGACAACGTTTCAGAAAGCCAAGTAGCGTTTCCAGAGATCGAACTGGCCATTGTGGATCACAGATGATCGTAAGGTTTTGTTTTACAATAACTTTTTGATGTTCGTTCAACTCTTGCGCTGTCTTGTTCAGATCCATTTCTATGTTTTGTAACTCTTTTAGAATATTGTCCCATCTCTTTTTTAATGATTCCACCTTGTCCTTTGATACTGAAACTTTTCTTGTAGTTCTGGAGAGAATAATCATTGTTGTTTATTCAATATTCTGATAATCGTAAATTATGCTTCGAAAGAACAAGGACAAAGAATTGGCTCTTATTGTACGAGAGGAAAATTAGTAAACTTGGACTTGTTTATATTTATTAATGCACTTTGATTCAACATAAATACCTTGGAATTATCTAAAAGTATATTTACTTTTGTAGACGACACAATGGATTGTCGTGCACCATTTGTAAGTCCACCTTTGGTCCAACTAGATCACGGATGTTATTTATACCGTACTTAATCATGGTGGGTCTGAAATGTTAATACAGAATATTTTATTACGAGTTCATGCTTAAAAATTTGTAGTACGGTGATACGTACCTTTCCAATGATAAACCCCAAGCAATTACGTTAACGTTTTCAGGGAAACCCATAGGTTGTAACATTTCAGGTCTGAATAATCCGCTATTACCAATTTCTATCCATTTTCCAAGACCATTGTGGAAACAAAAGATTTCCATGCTAGGCTCAGTGTATGGATTATATGCAGGTTTAAATTCCAATTGTGTGATACCAAGTTTTTTGAAAAACTCGTACAAAGTACCGATCAAATCTCCAAGTGTCAAGTTGTAGTCGGCCACTACTCCTTCAACTTGATGAAATTCTGCCAAGTGGGTTGCATCTAAAGTTTCATTTCTGAAAACGCGGTCGATACTAAAGTATCTTACTGGCTTAAATTCACCCTGTAACAATAAATGCAGTCATAAATAAAATTGTAAAAACAAACGTAACTGATTTTGTAAACTCTTTTTACCTGCTGCATGAGTTTATACAGCATGCGTGCGCTGACAGCTGTTGTGTGAGTGCGGAGTAAGTTTTTCTGTGCTTCTTCTATTTTCCAATCATATCCGTAACCTTGGGATCCATATCCTCCCTTACTGTGTACTTGCTTCACTTTTTCTAGATATTCTTTAGGAAAGTTCGAACTAGTCCTTGGTTCTACAATTATATCAATAAACATTTCAATAGTTAAAAAATAAAGTGTAAATCTAATAAATAAAGAAATATGTATTCACGGTACCGGAGATAAAGAAAGTATCATGTGCATCTCTTGCAGGATGTTGCTGTGGCTGGAACAACGCATCAAAGTTCCAAAATGAACTTTCAACATAATTATTAGTTGCCATTTCAATAAATCTAAAATTAAACAATAAACATCAATGCTGCAATATGTGTACTAAATATATCTTGATAAAAATGTTCATGTGAAAGGACCTACCCCATCTCTAAAAATATCTTTCTAAACTCGCTTCTCACTTTAAGTAATGGATGAAGATGTCCCACTTCAAGGGCAGAACCAAGAGCATCGAAATTGTATGGTTTAAATTTCTTCTCCTTCCATGCACCGTTCACCAATAAATCAGCAGTAAGATCAGCTTCTTGCTTTACTATTTTTGTTGAAAAATTGCTACCTTTACGAATATTCACGCTCTTTATAATGCTAATGACAGACAAATGATATATTGAATGTAAAAAAGGTTCTCATCAGCACTACATACTTTGTTCATAGAACATACATCTCTTGCAATAGTTTCCTTTTCTTATAATCTCCTTTTGCATTATCAGGAATATTTGATAAATCCTTCAGATGATTTTGTATACTATCAACAATCGATGGTACAGCCTTTCTTACCACGACTGAATTTTTACTTTTATCTATCTTGATCCATCCAGCTGCAAGAGCTTTAGAAAAACCTATCTTTGCATATGGTACCGATTTCATAATATCAGCCTGTGATATTCCATTTTCTGGAATCGCATTGTAAACTGCTGCTTCGTGACTGCCATGTTCAACTACATGTTGACCCTCAGCCGTAAGTTCCCATTTTTTCCTGCTTGTTTGCTCAACGGTGATCATCTGTCAAGAAATCCACGACCAAGAATTTATGTAATAAAAACGACAATATTGGTAATGCAATAAAAATCATGACTGGTATAATTAGAAAGTATTGCTGTCTTTTACAAATTACTTACATCACCAATTGACTCCAAACTTTTGATAGCACCAATGATTTTTTGATGATCCTGATTAAAGGCATCGGCCAGATCAAGTGAATTAGCTTCCTCGTGATTTGCCAGGTAATCCAAGATTTTCTCAACTAATTCGTTTGCCATCTTGTTCAATTTTAAATAAATTACTACCTACTGAAAACAATATTACAAGAAGAGTCCAAGTTCAAAGCTACGTGGGTCAGATATTCTATGTATATACGTTAACACGGTGCCATACCGCTGCCTAGGTTACCTTACTTAACCTAAAAATTCGAAGAAAAATCAGACAGAACTCCGTCAGTGGCAACATGCGCAGTGGTCTTGAAAAGCGACCTAACAGGAAAATGTGGTAAATCATGTAATTAAAGACGATTTTAAAACACAACTAGAACGACACGTGCGTTTCGCGCGCGACATAACATGCACCGCTAATAACCAATATAGTTTGAAACTGCATATCCATTTTAGAAAATTACAATTTATGCACTGAGCATACAATTATATAAATTAAAATTAATATTCTTAAATCACACTCAAATAAATTCATTTTTCAAATGGAGCAAGTACATGCTCCAAAAATCATCACGATTAAATTAAGCTCTTCAATGTATTTAATGTCGTTAATTAAATTCTAAAGTATGTTAACAGTGATAGCGTACTAAGTCGCATTATAATTTTCATTTATGATTTTCATATTAACACGTTTGGCAACTTTATTTTCATACCCGCTTCCCAGAGCACTCTAAAACCATATATAATGTTTACACATATGCATTATGTATACTATATCAAATATATCCAAAAACTGATTTTAAAAGCAAAAAACGATTAGCTACTTAATAAACTTTGCTTTTTACCAGAAAATTATTTAACCCTTTGTGACCGTACCACACTTCCATTAAATCAAATAGATAACACAATAACGCTGTTCTTAATTCTAAATATTATTATATCATGTGACTGCAGTGTTGTCTCGTGTACAGAAAACTTATTGAATAATTAACTTCCGTATGATCTTCAGCTCTACAAAAAAAAAACGCTTACGTCCACGTTCAATTTCTTCTAATGTAATCAACATCTAAAGACCCAGACTGAGCATATATGACTAGACATACGTAAATCTGCTTCTGAATATTTATTATCCGTCGATGAAATGCAAAACGCACAACTGGATTAAACTGTTACGATACAAAATAAAAATGGAATAAATAAAAACGCTTTTATTGCATCATATACTAAAACGACTTAGTCCGTGTTTCGGGGCACATTGAACTCTACAGATAATTTAATGACTGTCGATAATCAAATTAATTAATTTATTCTCTTGCTCAATTTTCAACACCTTATTGTATAAGACTGTCGAATTACTAATAGAAAATAAAAATAAAATCAAAGAACAACCAATTATAGTATAACGATATCCACCAGCTTGATTCAAAAGAAGCATATTGTATAAAGACTTTACAAATTTCATTAAACTTATTCAATACAATCTACAAAATTTCCAATAGATGTACGTGAACCGTAATATAAAATCCTAGTAGCTCGAATATCTTAATGATACATCCACGAGGACTTTGTCTTATCAAACAAAATTTCATGAGCGATTTCTCCTCAAATATCAGGCTACTAGGAAATTCATTCTGTTAGGAGGTCAGACTGCAAGAAAATAATTGCAGGAACGTAACGTGAGCTGTATATTATTAGTAAATTAATAATCATAATTACAATGCATTTACTATGCTCCATACCCTCAATTTCCTTATCATTCCAAAACGAAGGAAGTCACAAAGAAGAGAATTGCAAGCTCGATGCAGGCCTAACATTCGCTGTCATTACAGGATGTAAAATGATTTAGGCTTAGGATAATGATAATTGGTCAAAAAAATATGATTGCTAATTATTCCTACAATAGTAACAATTAAAATTAATGGCAATAATAATAATGACAATAATAAAGATGTATCGATAAGAGAAATAAAATTAATCTTAATAATTGGATGATCGATGACAAACAAATTATAGTGAAACTTGATCAAGAAATTTATTATTTAATTAACTAGCTAAATATGGTCTTTAAATGCATATTAAGTTGTAGGACAGTGTTCAATTATAATTTAAGTCTCTATACGACTGCTGCTGTTAATTATCATTCTTGTTTCTTGTCTATTTATTTTTTTTTACTTTGTCCCTATTCCAGTCTCCTATTATTATTCGCATTCCAGATTCATACCATAACACAAATCGCATAAGTAATGTATCACAGCGTATATTACAAAGTACATTTTTCATACAGTCAGACAACGTAACTATAGCACAGACCCTTTCGCTGGCATATTCTATTGATTACATGAAAATGAAATATACTTATAGATACTCCTATTAAGATTTAATGGTCTATGAAGGAATACTGTTTAATTTTTTAAGTGAAAATACTTACCTACTTCAACAGACTTAATATCTCCCATAAGTTATGCATGAACAGTAATACCATAGAATAAAAATGGCCAATAATCAATATAAAGGAAGTGACACAGGAGAACGAAGCATTGAATTACTAGTCTTGTTCATGAAAAAGAAAATCAGTAAATTTTCCGTTTCTTCAATAGTTTAAATAATTATGAGAACTATAATCGATTACGCGATTCATGAGTTATTAAATAATGATGACAATATGTTCAATTCGTCTGAAAATCATGAAAAATGATAAAGAAAATAGAGAAATGATAAATAATATAAGTTTTAAGCATAACGATATAAAAATACCAATGACGGCCAATGACTCGATATAGTTTAGCACTATTATTTTGTATTTTCTTGAATTCTGCCTAGAAAAAGGGCCTGAGTAAACGATGGGCATTCGCACGCACACTTTAATATTTTGATGATAACTGATATCCCCAAAGTGGACTTTGGGGCGTCCTACATTAATGTATTTTCCAGCAGAAGAGAACTGATTATATATATATATATATATATATATATATGCAAGATTGAACAACAAATATAATTTCTTAATTGTCGCCAAGAAGTATCAATTGTTAACTGATTAATTCGAATGCAATAATTTTATTAGTATTTACTTTTTTTCGTTAATAATTTTAACAATTTATATTATTTCATGTTAAATTGTTCTAAGCGCCCCTCGATATGAGATTGGCAATTATTCAATTATCATTGAATTCAGTTTATGCATAGCGGCGCGGTCGATTAATCATTCTTCTATAATTTATGATAACGCATGTGGTACCACGTACTGACAATTTTCTTTTTCTTAGTCACTTAGCGACGATACGAAGATTATTTGAGTGATGATATTTTTCCATTTCAATTGGACAATTCTAAACTCCCTACAATCGCCTATCCTCGAGACAGTGAGCACTTGATTTTCTTTGGTACATAAATAAATAAGAATATAAGAAACCGAATGAATACACAGCCGAATAACAATGTGAAATGACAAAATAAAGGTATATCAATATTTAATATATAAAATTCGGCCTGCTATATCTATAACCACATAGTGGCAGGTTGCTGGCAGCTGCTTCTTATATAATTTAATTTAATAACTTATCTATCCTAGGGATAAACTATCGTTTAAAACGTTCATTTTTTATAGATTTTTCCTACGAGAGACGAGATACTAGATCCTAATGCGATACTGTCAGCCATCCAGACTTCTTCCGATAAAATTATATCATACAAACTTATGTAACAGTTAAATATTAAAACGGGAGGAAACATTTTGTAATCGCAATGTTCGTCAGGACACATTGTATACTTTTAATTCACCCTGTTCCAATAGGAGTGGACTATTAATTAGATCCTCTGTTCAGTGGGAAAACAATTCCCACGACAAAATCTGGCGCTCGTGGCCCCGAGTAATTAAGTCTGAAACAAATATCTATCAGTTTTACATTTTCATGACTGTAATCATACCGTTTCTCTATGAGTACACGTCGATTGACTCAAGAATGACATGAACTATCTTTATAAAAAGCATGATAGCAATTAAAAATAATAATCCTACTGCTTCGTATTCAAGGAGTGAAATCTGTCCGACTGGTCCACTTGTGCATAATGTCCTTTAAATTAATAAGCGGCATACTTCATACATTTTGCTTGGTATACATTACATATCACACTTTACCCCACTACTAGAAGCACTTTGGCTGTACTGTGACATCATTATTATCATGACTTTACGATAGTTCCTTGTGTTTAAGTAATCTAGCTAATAAACCTTTTGACTTGGTTATACTTTTATTGGCTATAATGAATATATAACTTTGCCCGTCTTGCGTTCCTACTTGCGCCTAGCTTTTATATTCCCATAAATATACTTGCACTTCGCTTTAAATATTTAACGCTAATATCGATAAGCTAAGATATTTATGATAGCTCTTTATAAGCATGTCCAAATACTTTAATTGGATAAACTTCTCACAAAGTCTTATACGAATATCTCTAAGTATTATCGACAGTTCGCAAAAGTCTCTAGTTCTCGAAAATTTTCTTCTCTAGTTTCAATGAACGACACTCTAACAGTCGCAGAGCTATTTCAAGATAAAAATAGTCCGACAAAGAAGTACTCGAGCATTAAATAACTGACGAATCACTACTTCAATCAAAAAAGCTTCCTCACCATTTTCTTCAGTCCTGTACTCTTTTTATCTTTTCTTACTCTCATAGGACTTGAACTGCCACTCCTGGCCTCATCGCTGTCTTCCTGACGGCCATTGGTTGCGCTTCCATTGGGCTCTGTGTTACTGTCGTTTTCTTTGAGAACACGTGAACTCGTCGTACTTTCCTGACTAGACCTACTGCTCGAATGCTTCGAGTACCATCCCCAATCAGAGCGTATAAGCCCCACCTCCTCCGGCTGTCCTGACTGACGTCTTTTATTTCTCATCTCCAGAGCCGTCTTCATAAAGGACGGCGAGGATAACCTAGTACTTTTTAAAATTCCGCCAGTCTGCCCGAAGGTCTCCTTGGAGACAATGTTATCATCCAAACGACATTCGGATACTGTCTTTAAGCGATCACACGTCGCTAATGAATTCTTATCGTTGGGATTCATCATTTTGGCATCCCGCCTCGATTCCTGAATATCGTCGGCGTGCTTAATCTCTGGGGACGAGCTGCGATCATGATTAACCGCTTCGTCGAGATTATCTTGACTGTAACGATTAAATGGTTTCTCTATTGACGAGGATTCTGTTCTTACGCAACGTGCGCTATTTCGTCCGCCATCTGGCTGGCTTGATAAACTTGAGTGAGGCCCACGACCTCCCGGTGCGATGTCTTCCACTCTGACCGAAGCATTTGCTCGAATTTCGGCGTTTCTACGGAGAGGTTCGACTCTCGATCCTCCACAACCAGTGGACCCAATTCTTGTCGTAGAATTAACATTGTCACGCTTGCGTTTCCGTTTCTTCTTTTTCTCCATGTCACAGTTCTGACCACGATGCTCTATCATTAATTCCTGATAAGAGTCGATAATTTTTGAAGCTATTTCACTGGGTCTTCTGTTCCTCTTAGACTTCGACGGGATGGAGGTCCCGTAGGTTGTATCGCCAACGCTTTTACGTCGAAGAATCTCCTTTTCTTCTGAGGATCTATCGTCTTCCATGTCCAAGTCGCTGGATCTTCGACAGTACGAAAGGATCAGGACGACAACTGTGATCTCGATGCAGATCAGAATTAGATGCTGACCAATTGTCGAAAATCTGTCACGCCAACTGTCACGATCATAAAGGAGGGTTTTGACGGACTCCGAGAGACTCAGTACCTCTCGCTTCAACAATTCAATTTCTTCCAGCCGTTTCGATTCGCGGTCCTCAGTTTTACGCGATTCTTCGCCCATGGCTGCCACAGCGCGTTCTAAGGATCGTTGCATTTCTTCTACCTGTTTCTTGTAGCGTCGACTAAGTTCCTCAAGATACTGCCCACTTAGAGACATGTTTCTTTCGAGAGCCTAGAAAAAGCAAGAAAAAAGAAAACTTTTATACACAATGGTCAACACCATGAATAACAAATCCTTGTATTCCCTTACTCACCTTAATCCTATTAGACAATCTTAGGAACACGGATTCCTTTTGCTGAGGATTGTAACTTGCAGCCGGTTGTAATACTGAGGCTGAACTCGCTGAAGGGTTATTGTGCAATCCAGCTGAATCTCCGTCAAAATCTTTAAAATCTGATAAGAGCGTATCGAAGGACAATTGATCCTTAACGTCCTGATCCGTTGATTCTCCTTTGCCAGGAGTTTGATGTTTAATCTCCTGTTCAGGTGTATCCGTCCGCACCGATTGCGCCACAGTATCAGAGGAAGCATCAGCACTATTAATAACCGGAGCGTTCGCAGTAGCATCGCTGATAACATCCTGACTTTTATCAGCACTAGATGGCAAAACGGAGGTCATCATTTGCGAGACTGTTTCTGCAGAGGCATCTAAAACTCCCAAATCCTCAGGAAGAGCCTTCCAACTACTAGCGGAACCGACGGTTCCCAATGGTGACGGGGTAGTCAGTACTTCCGGTTGAGCAATCCCATCCGGAGGATGCTTACTCGATTCAAGTACAGGCATAGAAGATTCCCTCTTTGGATCCTTCTTGCTCAATGTCCTGGTGGGCTTAATCTGTGAAGCGAGACCCTCCTGAGCCGGTACTGTTGGCAATGTTTCCTGACTTTTTTTCGAATTGCCGACGTCCTCTTGAGGATCATGAGATTTACGACGCGATTCTCCTATTGGCGACGAGGATACCGATGCCATGCACGAGGGCGTTGCTTGCATTGTTTGAGAATCACTGGGAGTCGACTGTAAAATAGGCGATGGGTCTGAATTGAAAGGTTTGTCTGCGAGAGGCATAGAATTTAGAGAATTCGTAGTACTCTGAGCAGAGTGTGCGCCATTCGTACCGGAAAGAGATGCACTTTCACTGGCATCCGCTCGAGCTATACCAATTTCCTTTTTCGGTAGTGCATTGTCGGATGTATTTTGAAGAGCTTCGTAGCTTACGTTAAGCACGAGCTTTCTTTCATTTGTTGCTAGCACATTACACAGAGCCATGATACATTCCGGAGGAAAGACAGAACTCAGAAAGCTCGCCTGTAGATTCATGGGGACATTGAGAGAGACTTTACTGATATTATTATTAATGATGTTTTTCGATTCTTCGATTCCGGTATCACCTTTCGTATCAGCCTTATAATCAGGCGTCGCTCCAACGTTTATACAGATGTTATTATTACGTAAAGTCTCTTTAACGGTATTTATTTTTATCAGCGAATCAAGATATTGACCTCTGCAGCTAATTAGTTGAAAGACACGTGCGAACTGTTTATCGGTACAGTTGTTGCAAACAATCGTGTACCTGGGTGTTATACAAGCTGCAAAGGAACTTTCTAAAATATTACTCTCAATGTTTTCCTGTATCTTCGTGATATTATTGTGGCTAAGGTTGCCACTTTTCACGAGGACCTCAGCAGCTTTCTTAACGATGCTCAATACCGCGTCCCGCGCACTGCCAAAAAGATTACGCGATGGCTCGCCATGGGTTCCGTCGAGGTTCTCTTCGTCGTCCTCGTCGTCGTCCTCAGTGACTGCATTGGGTTCCCGGACGTGACTGTCAGATTCCGTTTCCGTTTCCGTTTCAAGCACTTCAAACTCACTGGTACCATACGCCCGAAATAAGGATATAGGACAAAAGTGTTCTGCGCCGTAATGAGAGTGGAACTCGACTTTAATAAATTTACCAAAGAGCTGAGGATGAAGCGGAAAGCTTTGTACGTCTCTCTCGTCCTTAGCAGTAAACTGACCGACCGGACTCCAGTCTCTGGTAGGAAAACGATCACTGACAAAGACAGAAAAGTCCTTCGGGGACGAGCTAAAGAGCTCGAAGTTTGCCAGCTCGATCTTCTTCGCTTGTATCGCCTCGCAGAGTTCCACGACGAACCAGACTCTGGACGTACAGGTATTCAGCATGTACTCGTCGCGCGTTGATGCCAAAACGCTCTTGGCACTTCGTGCTTCCGGATTGACGGCAACGATCTTAGCGCCGCAGTCAGGCGATGCGTAGTTCTTCGAACGAACTTTCATACCGCCTACAGTCCTGGCTGGTCCCCCAGGATTCTGTATCGAGGCATTAGGATGCGCTACAACATAAAGATACAGATATGATTGATCGCGTTATTCCTGATGGGCGCAATCGCACGATCGAAGGATCACTGAACTTGCACGAAAATCTAATCGCATTATCTATGACTGACTGATGCTTACTCTTCTTCTTTTCAGCTTCTTCCAATCGCCGCTGAGCCCATTCGCTGAACGATGGAATATCCTCATGAGGATCAGTACCACCAGAAGCAACGAGTCCGTCCATTATAACGGCCGCTGCTTCGTCGCTACCTTCTCCAACGAGCCTCGCCCTGGCTGCACTGTCGTTCAGCTCGGGCGCCGTCCTCGGAGCATCAGCCTCGGCCTTGCGAATATTCTCAGCAAGCTCCTCCTCTTCGGAAATTTCAACACCTCCTACATCCTTTCTGCTATCCTTTACCTCCCTGTCACCAGGAACTACCTTCGGCTCTATCTTTCCTTCGGAGCTTCCTAGCCCCTCCTTCTGAACTAGGTGATCGTTCGAAGACCCGGTTCTGTCTTCGTTTCCAGGTTTCTGGTGAGCTCTGACAGTAACAACCGCTTCAGAAAGATCATCGGCAAGGACATGACCATCCCGATGATTAGTTTTATTCTGCTGATCATCATGCGGCACGGACTTGGAGGTTTCGGTCGATGCTGGTTTACCGATCTGATCTTCTCCTCGGATGGAACCCGTCGACAGAGTCACATTAGCCGATGGCAATGACCTGCCATGAAGCTCTGAGCTGATTCTAGGATCAGCTAGACTCTGAAGTTCAGCTGCTGCTGTATCAACCAGCGTAAGCACAACTGACTGACCAGTTTCTGATATGCTGTAACAAAAACAAAAAATTCTCATTAATCCCAGCCAAACCTTCAACGATCTTAAAACCCAAGTTCAAGAAACTGTAATTAAAATTTCAATTATTCTCTCAAATTGATTTAACCCAAGTGACTCCAGATAGTTTGTGAATTCGTAGTCTTATTAAATAATCTCACCGACAATACAAGCTGCTGGGGATGCACCACAATGCCACTACTATCGCGAGATAGAAAACAGCAGCATGCAGAAGCTGTCTCGGCGATCCAAATTCTTCAGCTGAACTTTCTATCCAGTGCATGGGACACGCGTTACCTTTGACTCTCCCTTTAGCCATTGTCATTCAACGTCAGCACCATCAATACTACTGGCCACTACTTCTTACTGTCCAAACAGTCACGATTCTACGACTCTTAATCCAAAAGTCTCGCGCTCATCCAATTTACACGTTATCTTTAAGTCACTTCTTCGCTGAACTATTACGAATCGAACATCAATGCCATTACAAGGAATCATAAGTATTCGCAAACGAATTCACGTTTCATATTACTATATATAATAAATCATTTTTTTCAGAGCCAAATACTGATAATCGATTCATGTATAATAAAATTCCGCATGGTCTCTATATGCGAACGACCATTGCGACTGATAAGGCCTTGTAGCTGATTTTATATGCCAATTAAGAAATATATATCCGGTATTCAGTCCTGATGTTCAATAAAAATTATGACAGTTCAAGGGTCACGTATACGATATTCATTTCCGTCGGATCTTCTGAAGCCTCCATTTCCCATTTTAAGTGAAATGCTTAAAAAATACTTTTAATCATCGTGACATTTAATGACGATAACCTAGTGCATGTATTATCCAGCGGTTAAGTGCGCGTTAAAGGGGATTATTAATTATTTTCATTTTAACAACCGCGCTTTTCGCGGCCCACGTTCAATCTGCGTGCATTAGGCGAATGCGGCTGAATGACGTAATAAAAAGAGGCGCGAATAGGACGACGTAATTTTACGAATCAGTGCGAACGACCCGAGTTTAGCATTTAATTATAATACAGTGCAAGAATGCGACGAGATGAAGTTCTTAATGATTTTTCAAAATACTGAAATACTGAACTTTCCTGTATTTTTATGTGACGAGTTGTTGTTGCTGTTGTTCAAAAGTTCATTGCGCCCGAAGTTAGTCACTTTGAGAACAAAAAAAAAAAAAAAAAATGATAAAATAAATAGACACTAAATATGGTTAATCAATGAGATCGATTATTTCGATAAAACTGCAGAACGTTATTGTAACGTGACTGACGAAGTCAAATGACGTATGTATCACCGAACGAAATGATTCAAATTTTACGTAAAATGCACAAACTTGCATAGATATTACATGAATGTACATTGCTATCAGTAGGTGTGTCGGTAATGATAGTGGCTGCTAATTAATTTTTCAGCACGTGACACTCGCATGCAATTGCACTGTACTATAATTATGCTCGCGGGCGTGTCGATCTGGGTACGAGAAATTCCTGTGATCGTGTCAATCAGAATGGTGTATTGCAATTATGAATGAAACGTGCGTAAGACGAAGGGGAAGCGAGGAGTTAGTCGTATCTCAACGAGTCAGCTGCAGCCAACTAGAAGTCGAGCGAGCGTCGCGACGACCGGTCGAAACTGTGTGGTTATCGAAAACAAGAAAAAAAGAAAAAAACTTTATCCAAAAATATCGCAAATTGAAATTAAGTCTTAACGATTGCTTAAAAAAAAAAAAAAAAACATACACACAAAAAGTTGGCAATCGTGTAAATTACTCGCTGGCAAAAGAATTGCAATTAAAGATAAACCGTCTCAATCGTTGTATGCACTAATTGGACGGAGATAAAATAAAAAAAAAGAAAAATGAACGAACCGAGCACCACTCGTGATGTTCCATCGAGATATAAAAGATATTTAAAGAAATCGTCATTTTATTGCAAAATCGTCGAATTGGTAAGACAATGCAATCTTTTTTTTTTTTTTTTTTTTCGCAACAATCGCGCTACGCTACTTGCACTCCTATTACTTTTTTTTTTTCCACAGATTTTACTCGTAATATCGATCGGCCTGATCGCGGATCCCCTGAACAGTGATATGGAAATAAATAAAAATCATTCCGCCATCGTCTATACGTCGATTTGCGGTTACATACTGATAAACGCCATAATAATATTGTCTTATTTGCTTGGCGAGCGTCAGCCTAAGAGGACGGTGAGTGTGGTATAAAAAAAAAATTTGATATTTAACCAAAAAAAAAACCATTAATTTCTTTTTTCCCGCTCTTTTCTTTCAGTCCATCGCGTTTTCGATAACGGGCGCAATACTGAGCTGCGTCGCCGGACTGATTCTTATTCGCGATTGGTACACCTATCAGGATAACCTGATTTCAAAGTATTCAACGCAGTATTTAAATCAAATGTTGTCCGGTGGTATTTTTACCGTTTCGACCGTACCGATTTTTATTCTTGACGCTTACTTTTCTAACAAGTATCAATGACGTGCCTGCCATGTTTTACTGATCGCTAGGATTCCTCGATCGCTGCGGCAGGAGGTAAACGCTTAATAAATCGCTCGAACGAGGAAATGACTTGCCATTAAAAATTAATGTATTGTAATTAATTAAAATTAATACATAGGACTGTCAAAAGACTTTCATTATTTCATACGATCGATTTACCGTTTTAATAATATCTTACGAGTGGTTTACAGCAAATTCTTATCGTGTATGATACTGCAGCCGGAATATTAATTTTTGTTTTCACTAAAATCTCGAACGGCGCCAATACGAGAACGTCATGCTTTGCAATACTGACGTGGCGTGTTACGAGGCGCGTGAAACGCGTCAAAAGATAACAGAAGGAAGTCAAACGAAAGGAATAAAAGAAAAGGAACAAAAAAAAAACAAAAAAAAAATAGTTACAGATCGGGAATTGAACCGTAGCCAAAAAGCGTTCAGTTTGTCACCGAGCCAATGTACAGGGTGATCGGATTATAAATGTTCTCGGATTCTGATGAACAAATAATGCAAATCAGACGATAGCACGAAGACTCATAAGCATATACAAGAATTTGTCACCGAAAATATTGATATCAAAAACGTAGAAAAACATTTCGGACTGACAAAAATGTCATTGCGTATATTACGACCGATTCATAAAAAAGAAAAAACTTACTCGAAAAATAGTAAAAAAAAAAAAAAACCATTACGAAATTTCTCTCCACGCGCAATTAAAAATTGACTTTAGAGAATTACGAGAGTCAATAAAAAATATCAAAATTCTTTTCGGCTCTTAATTTCGCGTAATCTTAAATACACCGTCCGAAAGACACTCGACGATTTCGGACGATACGCGACAGCAAGTCGATTTATCAATTAGGTATTTTCCGTGTCGCGGTAAGGCACGCGTGAGGTATACGCGCGCGACATAGCAAAGCAATTGCAAATATATCCGTATCGGTGAACGTCGGAGTAACGACTGGCGTCGAACGTTTACCGTCCTCGTCGCGACGCCGCTATTCCGTATCTCTGCACCGGCATACAGTTTCCACCTGGCGGCGTCGATGTTCTTCAAAGCGAAAATCTGTATAACTGACAACCTTTGTATAGCGGGTAAGCGACTAAGTAGCGGATGAATATTCGATACGGGAACGCGGTGCGAGAACGCCGGGAGCGACGTCGAAGAAGCCGCGCGGGACGTCAGCGTGCTTGAAGACTTTTGTATACTCGAGAAATTTTTTTCCCGCGTTTAATCGACGGCATGAAATTTCTACGTGAAGAGCAATGCTGGCACGAAATCCTTTACAGCCCGAGATCAGAGAAACACCGGGCACTGAGCACCGGCGTTATATCTCACTGCTCTTTAAACTCCTGCCTGCTTTCCACGACCATTTTTGTTCGTGCAATGGTAGCATCTCTTACTGGTTTCACCGGGTGATTCCTAACGTGTCCGCAGCATACAAAAAGATATTACCAGGTAAGCTTGCTGCGTGCGTCTGCGATGTGAAAAGTTTGAAAAAAAAAAAAAAAAAAAAAATTGTTTTTCATTACTTTTAATTTACGCATCCGTCGTTATCGTCAATTAATCGTTACGAATGACGACGCAACAGCAGATACCACGAGGAATCGAGAGACAGTGGAATTTTCCCCATATAATTTTGTAACGAACAATCGATCGGCCGAACGTTAAGATCGATCGAAGAGGATGACCGGACGAAAGCAGTGCGAGCAAATGACGCAAATGAAATAATTCAAATTCATTAAAGTCAACGACACTTGTTCGAGCGTTGCTTGAAAAATTTTCAAGCCTATATAAATATACAATATATCCTAAAGTAAATCGAACGGATTAACAGCGATGTTTTATTTTCGATATCGAAGTGTTTGTCGATCGATCGATCAGGAGGAATTTATACGCTGTAGAGAAAAGCCGTGCGTTGTATGATTCTACGTATTTCGAAAACCTCGAGTCAGTCTTCGTATTACTGTGGTCGTGTTTTGGCCTTACTCCTCTCAACGCGTCTTCTTCACACGACGAACAAGCGGCTTTCTTCTGGGAGCGCCAAAACATCGTTTTCCACGTGAAAATATGATCTTACGCGTTAACGCGATATTTATAGGTAGAAATAAAACGTTCGATCTTACAACAACACGCGACATCGATACCTACTGGGCTTGCCGAACGAGATACAATTTTTATTTTTTCTCAACTGAAATCGATCGGTTGTTACGTCATTTCTTAGAAGTCACGTGGGTAACACGTGTAAAACATTGCGCGTGTCAAGCACGAACTGATTGATGTAAATGTCAAGTTTGTGTTTTAGATTAATTGGCTCAGTTCTTGTTAGTCATCGGATGTTACGCTGGTATAGGTAATCGTGACTTGTGTCATTTTTATAGCGTTATGTGTACTGAAAATTAGGAGCATTTATCTCGGTGATATATTTAATGGGAATGTAAATCTTAAGGAATGTTTAACGTGAATTTATTATAATGAATTAACGGCAGATTCGTCTGATCACATACAAGCGCACACGCTTGATCGTAATAATAAAGATTAGCGATGATAACTCAAGAAATTTTTGTTTACTTAAAGAATCGTAAGGAGACTATAGGCAAAGCACTGTTCAAGATAGATAATGGTGATACAACGACTGGAAAATTATTAACTAAACGCAATACTGCAGGCGCAATATCTTTAATTTAAAGTGAGACATCTTGAAACTACGGTTGAACCATTCATAAAGTAATATTTGAATTTTCTTGTTACAGCTAGCTATATGTATATCTGCTTAACTTTTCATATTTTGTAAAAATTATAGCGTTATGGGAAATATATTCTTAAAACTTTGTGTTAAGTTTTATTTTATTATATAATTAGTTTTAGTTTAATTTTGTTAGTACTTTGAGTGCGACTTGAAAATATTTGAGAAGTGATCACGTTTTGAGATAAAGCAATAGATAAGAAAATTTCTATTGGTCCCTTATAATCACTGTAAATACTGGTTTATGGTATTAGGCTTAAACCAATTCTCAAAATGCAAATGTTATCAAGAGTAAATGTTTCGAAAATGTCTGCACGTTATCTGCGAAAGGCATGGAGTATTAAAGTCCTGATAAAAGATGTGTGTACAATAAATTTGACTAGTGTCCAGAATTATGAAAATGGACAAACGAGTAAATGTATGGATGGTTGGCTCTTAACAGTTTTACGTAATCTAATTATCATTATTTTATCAGCACTTACCCTTGTGATAAGTTAGGCTGCCGTGTAACAATTTCCGCCAGGATATCAAGGCCTTGGTCTTTCTTCAAGTTATCGTCGCTGTGTGGAGTTTCGAAATTCGACAAGTCGGAACCAACGCTATTCTGAAATAGAAAATAACGTTATTCTATATAATTCATTTCAAATTAGAGGGTACTGGTAATGTAACTATGCATGCCATACATAACGTAGTGCGTGAACGTACAATAAATTAACTTTGAGTGGCTATAAATTTAATGAATGAAAAAATGCTTGTATTGTAAAATTCCTCGTGTTAGCATTCCAAAGTCACAGCTTGTAAATCCTGTTCCTGGTATTAAAAGCTCTAAGTCTTTAGACTGTTTCAACGTGGTTTGACACCCACTTAAAATTATTATATAACTACAAATCTTTGTTGTAAAAATTTTGACATTTGGCTGCTTCTGAATTTTTTTAAGTATTATGAAACATCCGATACACATACCTCTTATTTATTTTAAGAACACCCACATAATTTCCAAGTTTATTTAAAGCAAAATACAAGTATCAAGTTACTAAAAATACTTTGTTAAAGTTTTATGCGGTGGAAGATTAAAGACTCTTTTAAAAAAAATAGTAGAGTAGAATATTTATGATTTTGCTGTAAGAGTACAACAAAATATTAATCATATTCCACAGCACACAATGTGGGTAAGAGAGCCCACATGTTACTCTAATCAACAGAGGCAGATAGCTATGATACAAGGACCTGACACAAAAAAAGCCTTCCTCCGTACTACCCACTATATTACTGAGTTACAAGTAGAAAATATTATAGAAGCGGATACGAAACACCACTGAATTGTGAAAGTAAAGGAGGTGCAGCTGGTTCATTATATCAATAGTGAGCTTTTATGTATTACAGAGAAGATGAATAATGGATGCTGTTGCTTTGTATTCATGGAATTATATTTAGGAAGATATAAACTTTAAACTTCATAGATGATTGAAATATAGAGTACCTTTTCCATATAATTATCCTGGTGATGAGATGTTGCCTTGTGAAGAATTTGAGTCTGCAAAGTCTCCACCGTATCAGAATCAATATATTCTTTAAGAGCATCATCTTTGGTAATATTTTCTTGCTCTCCAAAGTCTTCGCTGCTAATTAAAGTAGAAGATTGCTCCGATGATAAAGTTCCTTCTGAGGTTACAATCAGGAATAAGAGTCCGCTGAAATCAGTCAGACAAACGCATAATACTATAAGCATAAATGTTGCAAATACTCATCTATAAATAACATTTGTTGAACCAAGGACTCTCCAGTATCTTATATATTTTATATAGCCTATAACATTATCCTTAGAAGAAATCTTATGAAACAACTATGTATAATGCATATTAGCTACGCGTAATAAATAGTTCGTACTATAGTCTTAATTATGCCAAACTACAAGATATGTGCAAAAAGTAGTCTCATTAAAGTAGTAGTTTATAAAGTAATTATTAACAATGTGAAACATGAGAATTAAAGGGAACGAATTGTACACTCATAGTACTGCTTCATAATGATAGACAACGTTAAATTGACAAGAACCCTCAAAAAGCAGCTAATGAACCACTGCTTCTGTAAACACAGTATTTTTTAAAGCATTTATATAAGGTGTCTGTACAAATAGAGAGCCGGTCCTCGAAATACAGCGACAAGAACTGTCAATCGCATGCAAGCGGAGTAGACCGTACGTAATAGTCTCACCTCGATACGAAGAATACGAAGACAAGAGTGCAGTAAACGCACGACACACAAAACTTCATTTTTTTCGCGAAACTGTCATACTATCGAATACGACAGAATTCATTCAAATACATGTATATTTTCCGTAACTTTTAGCACTTTCGAAAACAGCCAGCAGCGATCGCTAACGCACGGAAACCTGACGTGGTGTTACTAAAAAGCTTCCGGTCCTTAGAGGTTATGTTGTCTTTCAAATTCTTTGAAGTGATATGCAATTATTGAATAATCGTACAAGTTCACGCTCCTTATCACGCACATGGTATTTTCGAACGAGAAAACGTATTTCACGTAAGACACATGCGTTCCTATGTACAAAAGGAATTACGACTTCACGGCAATATCAGCTGATCGGTTCAGAACATGCGCACTGCTGTCTTCCCCCACGGCCAAATTTTTATGCTCTTTTCTACCCATGTAAAACACCGCCGAAACCTTAAAAGCTGCAGGAGAATTTGCTAAAATCCTTTTACAGTCTAAGCAGCAAACATTTAATGCAATAACAGTTAATAAATATTTCAAATCCTATTAAATGCGTCTACTTCTCCATTTCATATTACTCTTTTGCCCCTTTCTTTGAACAATCAAATAAAATTTTACATACAATATTATAATTATCGAATATCGTAAGCGATAACAACATCGCTAAATAATAATAATATCAAAATGTAAGATTGAGAATACATTTAAAAGAAAAAAGTGGTACCATTACCATATAGATTATAGACAGATGAATGATGATGAAAATATTTGTAGAACCACTTTTTACAAGCTTACCTTCAACTTGAACAAGTGTTATACAATATGAATTTCGCAACCCACAATGAAGCAAGAGCGTGCTGAAGATATTCAAGGGAGGATATAAGAATTTCCTAGTCAATGGTGGGGAACAAGCCAATGAGACCCAAGGTTAGGACAATTTAATTGATAGAAGAATCGAAAGACTTCACAAATCAAACACTTAGTATTTGTTCGTGTTTTGGAACGGATATGATCGACGTAATGTTATATCAATCTAACGTATCAATGCTGGACACAGGTATTTTACTTCAAAGTAGTTTCCAATTAATATTTTGAATAATATATAACTAACAGCGATCGTGTTTCAGGTCCATTATTAACAACGATACTAACTGTATTATTTTTAATTTTATCGTACAAACTACTCGCAAATAATCGAAGAAGCCGTCGAAGACGTTTTTTAGAACTTGCAAGAAAGTTACCAGGTCCAATGCCACTGCCTTTTATTGGTAATGGATTGAAATTCGCGGGTAAATCTAAAGGTAACTAACAGACGTGCACTTTTAATTGTATATTAGATTGTATAACGGCTAGATTCCGTTTTTTTTTAAATATACATTCGCTAATCATTTTATTTATCACAGAAATGTTAAATCGCTTGGAAACAATTATAATTTCTCACAGTACGAAAGAAGTTCCAATGAAACTATGGATGGGACCGGAATTATACGTGATAGTGACAGCACCGGGAGACATTGAAGTATAACTATTGATTTATAACACCACTCTATATGCATATAGAGATTTTTTTTTAAATTTGACATAAAAAATTATCATTATACTGCAGATTATCTATATGACCAGTAGCTGATATATTAACGATAATCCTGAGTATACTTAACTTGTCCGTGTGATCTTTATTTCTCACGTGACACACGATGCCTTGAATATGTTTCATGGTGGTGGTATAATAATTGTGATGCGTAACAGGTACTCCACTTCTAACGAAACACTGCTTTCGTGCATTCATATAGTCGTATTAAATAGTTTTTCAACGACCAGTGGCACCGGGAATATTAATGTCCAACGTTTGAGTATTGCATCACCTTATTAATATTGTAGACCGATCGCTGCTAATTAATTGGCATTAAATTAATGAATATCTGACATTTTATACATATTGCAGAAAGTTTTGCATAGTCAGCAAGCCAGTTACAAAGGACGGGTGTATCAATTTCTTTATCCGTTTATTGGAAATGGCTTGATAAGCGGAGATGGTATTAATTTTTTTATAACGAATACTTTTCCTCGCAATTTATTTTGATTCAAATACTTCTTTTTTGGAGAAAATAGGTAACATGTGGCGTAGACATAGGAAATTATTAACGCACGTCATGACCCAAAAGGTTCTTCATGGATTTGTCAACATTTTTGATAAACACAGTCGCAAGTTAATGGATAAGTTAGATTCGCAAGCAGACGCTGGTCGTGATTTTGATATTTTTCCATATATTGAAGCTTGTACTATTGATATTGTTTGCGGTTAGTATTATGTTTTTTATTTTCTAGAACTGTACTGTTATCCTCGGGTTGGGAGTATTTTGGCTTCCCTGTTTTAGAAGCTGTTATGGGTCGCTTGGATGTTAATGCACAGGATAATGCAGACCAAGAAATTATTCATTATACTAGCAAGTGAGTACCGGTGTAAATCAATTGTTTTCTGTTTTTTTTTTTACATAATTATTAACTCGTACAAAATTCACATTAATTTACAGAATGTACAAAATTATATTCGATAGAGTGACCAAAATATGGCTACAATCAGATTGGATATTCAATCGAACACGCTATTACACGGAACAGCAAAAAGGACGAGAAGTGATACAAAATTTTGTCCATACCGTAAGATCAAGGGAAATTAGAATAATAATTAAAATAAAATTCAACGAAGAAGTAAAATATCTTTTGACCTTTCCAGTGCGTCTCGGCAAAACGAAACGACCAGAACCGTACACCCTTGTTAAGCAGCAATCAAAAATCAATTTTGGAACATCTCCTAGAATCCTTGAAGAGTCCATTAAATTCTCTGACTGATTCCGAATTACAGGATGAAATTTACACGGTTTACATAGCAGTACGTATAGCAACATTACGAAGTCTTATATAAAGGAATTATAATAAAAAATATAATTTAGTCCCAAGATACCATAGCCCTCGTAAGCAGCTTCGCAACTGTTATGCTGGGTATGCACCACGAGGCGCAGGAAAAGGCAAGAAAGGAGATAGAGGAAGCATTTCAAGGAGAGGATGAACCCCTCGCGTCCGAATCTTTATCCCGATTGAAGTACCTGGAAGCAGTTATTAAGGAGACCCTTCGTCTATTTCCAATAGCGCCGTTTTTATTAAGACATCTGCGCGGAGAGCTTCGTCTGGGTAAGTATATTTCCGGTATGAAAAATAATATCAATCTTAGAGGATCTGTTCGCATAATTCCAAATATTTCCCTAGAGAATTGTATCCTGCCGGAAGATTGTCAAGTGCTAATTGCCGCGTACGTTACTCACAGAAGTGCCGATTATTGGCGAGAACCGAAGAAATTTCTACCGGAGAGATTTTCTCCCGAGGAAAGTAGTACAAGGCATCCGTATGCGTTCGTACCGTTCAGCGGAGGTCCCATGTCATGCATAGGACAACCATTTGCAATGACATGTCTGAAAGTTATACTCGTGAATCTCTTACGATGCTACAGAATCGATTCCACTTGGCAAATGTCGGACTTGTTACTCAATGCGGACATTTCTGTTCGCTCCATTAATGGCTATCGCGTCTCGTTAAAACCGTACGAGAAAGCAGCTTGAAGCAAACGAACTGGAAAATCCAGATATTAAACAAAAAAACTCTTAGAAGATCTTCGACTCACCGTAACGTTATAGTAGCATGATCTGTGATCACTGTGCGAAACCCACGAACAATGATCCTCCTTGTTCCATCGAGCAAAATCATCGTGTTCAATCCTCTTTGTTAGCACTTAAGTACACCTTCGTAACAAGGGACGTATGACAACAAGCTGATTGTATAATAAAGTATAACGATGTTTCGGATTTTTCTATAAAATGCTAGAACGTTACTTCCTTTGATTTTTGAATAAAAAAAAAAGCAACACGCCATACTCAGGAACAATAAACTTAGTGATAATTATAATTGTGATATAAATCTACACACTGATGAAATCCCATCCGGTTGCATGCAATGATTTTTATAATTTTGTCCCAGCCGATCCTAATCCTGAATCGTTAGACTTGAATCCGAAATAAATAGATATCGCGTGAGGAAGTATAATCGACACGCATAAATATATAGATATACCTATTGGGCCATTTCAGAAAGTATAAATACTGTGTTAATTTATACGAGTTACAGAATGGGTAATACATCCATCAGTAACGCGATACTTAACAAGATGCTGTGCAGCACGTTATTCGTTATACTTTTTTCAAGCGTGCTTATCGGTTCGTTAACAAGAGCGGATGTAAGTAAATATAATTTTGTGTTACCTGGGATATAATGTTTTTAAGAAAATTGACTTTTTTTTTTTAACAGAGCCCATTAGTCATCAACGTGAAGACTCTTGAAGTTACAAACAAACCGAATGATTATATGGGCGACTGGTCGGGTGCGATTCACAATAATGATCCTGAGAATACAATTTCACTGAAGATGATTATCAAATCCACTGTACCAGACAATATGATGGTGAGTGCAGCACCGTACCAATGCAAAGGAATGAAGTATAATTAATTTCTCTTGAAACTAGGTAAAATTGACAGTGAATGCCGGTGGAACAGATATGCCAGAGAGCACTACTACTCTTTGCAACACAATGAGCGACAAAGTTATTGTAGCTGGTGTTCTGGAAGCGGGTAAACCGGAGGATACCTTTCCTAAAGAGTGTCCAATCGACGAAGTAAGTATATAATACAAGCGAGAGTTAAAAGCAAATATTAATTAATCTCTTAATTTCACCCAGGGGAACTATGAAGTGATAGAATACCATATCAAGAAAGACAATATACCGCCCTCCTTGCCTGATGGAAAACTAGTAGGAAGTATAGAAATATATATGCCTGGGGAAGAACCAATAGTGAAGATTGATTTTCAAGGAGATATAAGTCACAAGATGCCAAGCATGGGATAAATTGCATAATTAATTAACGATAAGAGAAGTGTAATTGGGTTGTCAGGAGAATAACAGATTGAAGGGCCTTTATCTTATTGTTCAAAACGTAGAGGAGTCCTCTGAGAGTGGGGTCGATGCCGTCGGTCGAATATATATTAATCAAACGTACATACAACATGTAATTTATATTATTCGGCAAACTGCTCAGGGAAACTTTCTAAAGGTATTGTAGTTGGCTATGCACATTTTATTGCTTTTTATTTCGGCCCGTGCACTCCGAAACTTAATAATAAAAGGATCTATCAATATTTCGGGCATTCCTGTTCGTTATTTAATTATGATTTATATTTGTACGAAACCTCTTCCTCTTCTTGTGGATCCCTCTTGACGCTTGCTGATTTTTCTTATGTTTATGGCACTGGTTACTGGCGAATTTCACCAAGCATGCAACTTCCGAATAGTTCTCTGAGACCATGACTTTTGGATAACGTCAAGTTGTAGGACAGAAGGAAATGGAGATAGAGAAGTAAAACTGTGAGTTTACTGAAAATCTTTAGGACCTCGCTTCTCCAGCTGGTGATTCTTTGCATATTCTTGACATTGGTATTGTTAAATCGTTTTGTCAGCTCTTCTGCGGATAAAGATGCTGCACTTTATAGTTATCAATAAACATTTAATCTAAATTGAGAATTACGTTCTTACTTGAGCGATAACAAGACACGTTTAAACTGGACGTATTGGGACCTTTTGATCTTGATCGTTTATCTGCTTTTTTCTTTGTCAATCTCTCATTTCCCATAATATCGGTTATTCCCACGTTTGCCTGTTTAAATTAAACGTAAATGATTATTTCTATATTTGTAATTTACTCGGATTACCAACCTTTCTTGATTTTCCTGTTGGCCCTCTGCTTTCCCCTGGAATCAATTGCAACGTGATTCATATTGATTCGACAGAAGTGCACTGTTTCTTTTACCTTTTATTCGGCTCTGACGATCGAAAAAGCTTCTTCTGTTCGTGGCTTTTTGCGAAAGAATTTTATCGCAACACTTAGGATTTAGGATAGACCGTTTCAATATTACTGCTGTATATGGAATCTACAATACAGCTTGGTATAATCAATCAATAATTATAATTTGTAGTTTTTCTTCTATATTCGTCGAATAAACTCACATCGGAACGATCTTGAGCAGTACGTAAACGCGGCGAATGAATGGTTGCCGTATTCCTTTTGAGGGAAGGTGCAACTGTTTGCAAGTGCGTGAATGGCGTGAATAAAAAAAAAAAAGTAGAACAAGCATACGAACGGCATTGAATAAAAGAGATTTGTGAACGGAATTAATCACCATGAGAACGTCGATGAAGGACGTGACTATTGGAATTCGCTAGAACTCTTTGAGCTTCATTATTGCACGTGTACTTTTGGTCTCGCTTGACATTACGCGCGACGATGCGCTATCAGAGTGCAAGACAGATGATAATTTTATGGGTTTTATAGGATAATTACGAATATAATACCTTCGACATAATTTTGGATCTCTTATAATTATCGTCAGTAGTCTCATATTCCGGTACCTCCGGAATACCTTGCAATATTTTATGATCGAGCATTTCTTTTCCACAATTGGTACGTTATTTCAAGGAATCGTAACGGCTTTCTTTTCCATAGAAACAAGATTCTCTTGAGCGTTTTTCGCCATTGCCTTGGATATAACAAGAAAAATCAGACAATGTTAGCGACAAAGAATAATACTCTAAACTGGCATCCTTCATTGAAATCTCCCGTAACCCTTGTATTTTTACCATTTGGTTTCGGACGATTTGCAATTGTCGTGTATAATGGAAGTAACTAGAGATTGGCTTTCAGTTCTACACGATCTGCCTTCCCTCTCGAATGATCGAAGAACACTCATTTGCTTTGTGATCCTAATTAATTCTTTGATATTAAGAATTTACCATACAGATTTATAACGTCCAACTTCTAAGTCCAACGCGTTCCCCGGCTGCTAATAGTATACATATGTTATTTCATATGTTCGATAGTCGCTTTTAAATGACATAAATATGTATATAATTTGGTTATTTGCACTTATCAGGATCGTATGTATTTCAGTTCTTTACAATTTTCGACCGACGCAATTTTGTATAGATGAATGAATGTTGTATTACAGTTATGTGATTTGAATGATGGTTAAATGCATGCGAATGCATATGACTGAACAGTGTTGAGCAGTAAAGACCGTAAAGACTGTTAAAGTCCTTGCGCAAGAATGTATAAGAAATTAAAGGATCAGACTAGTCTTGGATATTAATTGCTTTTTATATTTTTTGTTAAATGACTATTTAATGACTGCTTGATGTGGATTAATAACGTGATAGTACTACAAGACGCAATAGAGTCTTAGTTGACAGGATATCTAGTTTGTGTTTCCTAACCTCTATAACTTGTATATTCGTAGAATTGACAGTTAGTAAACAATGGCTCATTCATACGATGGGTATTACAGTGAATATCACAAAACAGCAGATATACAGCAAAATCTTAAATATAAGAGGAAATATCAGAAGCTCAAAAGGATTGTAAAAAATACTGTGTTTGTAAGTGGTTTTTACAGTGCTTATTATCATTTTACAAGGAACAGGTTGTTAATTCACAAGGAAAAATAATATATTTTATTATGCTATTGTCTTAGGAAAATGCTGCATTGTGTGATCAAGTAGCGCAGATGCAAAGGAATCTTGCCATAATGAAGGAAGAAAGGCTATTTCTTCTGCGAAAACTATATCAACAACAAGGTGAAGTGGATACAGTAACACCGATGGGAAAGCCTCAAACGAATAATTCTAATTCACCATCTTTTAATACTGACAGTGCAACGCCTAAAAAGAGTGTTAAGAAAAAGAGCGTAGTGGATTTATCTGGTAATCATTGAATGAATTATAAATAGAACATGCCTATAATAAGGGCATAGGAAAAATTCACTACATATTAATTCTTGTTTTCCAGAGATGAAAAACAAATCTAAGCGCTACTGTAAAGCAGCACGTAGAGTAGTACAATTGATACCATTAGATGTTCATGGACGACCAATATTCCCCATTGCCTTGGGTGATCTTACAGTTTACTCTCTTGGCGAAGTAGTGTCCGATAGAATTGCCTATCATACGGAGGATCTTATTTTTCCTGTGGGTTATTGTAGTACCAGAATGTATGCCAGTTTAAGAAATGCACGAGCCAAAAGTCTTTATACATGTAAAATATTAGATGGAGGACCAAGACCGAGGTATTTCTTTAATATTTTCTTTATCTCTCGTCTTCCAACTTATATATACAATGTCTGTGTAAATCAATGAAATTTATAAAATTACAGATTTGAAATAGTATCAGATAACGATCTTGATCAGCCGCTAGTTGGCACAACTCCTGACGAGTGCCATTCTCGATTACTGGCAGCTATATCTCCTACACTTCGTTCGATTGCTCCGAAAGGAGCTGATTTCTTTGGACTTTCTCATCCAACCATACAAAATCTAATACAAAGTTCTCCTGGTACACGAAAACTAGCAGTATACAAACAGCAACGTTTTGAGGTACACTTTAAAATCAATGAATCTCATATTTCCTAATAAACCTAAATGTTTTATTTCACGAGTCTTAATGTTGGTATTCGACACAGGTGAGCAAAAATCAAATTATGCCAGGCGATGCGAGCCCTGCAGGAGATGAGGAAACAGATCCAGGATTAGGTTTTGCTGCGCTGCACAAGACATTCGCATTGCATGGCAATTATAAGATCAAAGAGGAACCATCGGACCAGGATCTACTGACCCTCCAGGAACTGCTCGTGTGACCTTCTTATGTACATATTGATTATTCAAATGCATTAAAGCACGATTTTTGAAATTTAATGATTACAAGTTAATACAAAGTAGCATACAAAAACATTTATTTTACAATGAAATTGTATGTACAATTGGCTGACTGCAATTATATTATTATAAATAATAGTTATCACAAATTGATACAAAGGAAATTGCTATGCGTCTTTTACATTTCTATATCTATTTTTCTTAAAACGAGCGTACTACAAGGCGCACAGGTTTGCCTGCAATTCCAGAGCACAGATTGTTATATTAATTATTGGCATATATATATATATATATATATATAGTAAAGCCTTGCATGTTGAACAATCTTAATAAACTGATAATCTAAAATATTCTTGTGGACGCACGTTATGTACGCTTAATGTTTTATATCAGGCGAGTATATTATAGATCATGGAGTACGTGTATTGTCACGTACCAAGCTCTAATCATATTTCATGTTTCTAGCACTTTAGTAACTATTTTGGGAAACGAAGGAGTTCGGAATTGCAAAATTCCCAATACTCATAAAGAATTAAGGGGGACTGTAATTCTAAAACATCGCATCGGCGTTAAATTCAGTCAAATGTAATAGTGCAAATGCTAGCTACACTATGCTACTGCCATTCCCGGGAAAAACAAAACTTAGCATAACTTTCTATTTTCACTCTTCTGTATGTTATATCACGTTATCGCTAATTATCTCTATTGTATATTTTCGTATGCCTAAGACTAATGAAGACATGGTTTCTCATATAGCGACCAAATCATGTTTTGTCCATGCATTTGCACAGTGCGCAGTACTTGCTGCATTCACTTACATTTGAGAAATCAACCATAAGCGCTACGAATTTTCGTATTCAATATATTACACAAAGATAGAAATCATTATAGGTTCAATCGTGGTTCCTGGCAACGAGTAGATCGTTTATAAAACTGAAGTATATGTATAACTAAGTCAATAAGGCAAATAAATGAAATTCGACGCGGTACGTTAAAATCTTAAAATCTTAGAGCGATAAAGAGTAATCATTCTCAATTATGCTATCAATAGATCATAGCACCTCTTACATATATAAGAAAAAGAGTCGGATATACATTTTCTGTCATGAGGAATATATATATAAATATATATTTTTTATCAACTTACGGATAAATAGATTTTTCATGTTGGCTCGTTTACTTTGGACATTCTCGTACTTTCGACTGTCACCGTCTATTGGCGGGGCCAATGGTTTTGTTGAAAAGCGTATTCGCAATAGCGATAACTGGAGAAAATAGTTTTAGTGGACAATCACTGTAGGAAAGAAAAAAAAAATACCTAAAGTTCTGGCTGAAGATAATTTGTGGAGATATGGTAAAGCTTATGTATCAGATTTGCCAAGTGACTCTCATATCGTAATCAGGTGAGTGCAAACTTTAAATGGCTATAGTAGTACTATGGGAATTGAAATAAAAAGTATATGAATATAGCGGGACACATACCACACCCCAGTCACAGGTTCAGCTTCATTCCCACTTATAATAAACAGTGGAAAAAGAATAGAGAATACGCAGCCACTGAAAGTAAAAATTTATATAGATATACAACATATTGTTTAATGATCGATTTCATTCTAAGGTCTTTGATTGTACCTTATAACATATGAATTAGGCAACTGCGTGAGCACAGCTAACGGCATCCCGAATCCCACAAAATATGGCCAATTGGCTTCAATAAAAGTCAGTCGTCTATGAAGCTCCCAGCCCATATTGAACCATTTATATTCAAAGGCATAGAGGGCATACAAAAGGCACATATGGACAAGAGCCAAAAGATCCCCAATAGGAGGTAATGGCACTTTAGACACTAGCATCCCTTGGCCAAGAAACAAAGCTTGAACCAGCACGCTGAAAAGGGTGTCTGCTACCAGTTTACTCACACTCGAAAGGAGAAGAGGTCTTCCTTGTCTATATCTGTATGCACTATCCGCTATGTCCTATATCGAGTAGAAAATGTACATTAACTGTAAAAAAAATATATATTAGGATGTCGCAGAACCGTACCTGAAACCATAAGCTGTTGACTATTCTGCTAAGTAGAAACAAGGGTAAAACCCATACTGTCCCAAAGGTAAGAGATAAAAATGGTTTTGTCCAGGCCCAGACTGTTGTACTCATACCTGACGAGTGACCAAACACAATGTTCAATAAATATTTTAGAAAAGGAAGCAGTCCACATTCAAAGATGAGGATGCTAGCCCAAAATACACCACCATTTAATGCGCAACATTGTATCGTTCTCTTTAGAACCTTCGATTCTCTGTAATTTATAAATGTCAACTTGTTGTTAGTTAGCAATTAATTGCTACTACTAATAATAATGGTACCGTTGTTCTTTTGGCCGTTTTCCTGAAGACCGAGCACCATCATCTCGTCTATGAGAATCCAGTCTCGATGGTGAATTCTGAAATGTTTTCTCGTTGATCTGTTTATCCATATAGAAAAGAACCACAGCACCCTTTAGACTGTCCATAAATCCGCGGCACATAGCACGCAATATTCCCTAAAAATGAAATGTTAATTTCATCCGAGTTCCAACTCCAGAGATAATCCTATTGATCTATCGAAGGATGAATAAAACAAACAAAGAAATGAAATGTCAAAACTCTGACATGAAACATAACAACTAAAGCGAGAGCTTTAATTATTTTCTTTAGAAAAACATAAACAAATTATTATCATAGAACACAATAGTTTTATGTGATGTCATTCATAGACTAATCATTGTTATCTTCCACAGCGGTTATTAATCACAGATAAGGTTATGTCTGAAATTTAAACAAATAGTTGGTATGTATTAACAAGAATTTACACTCACCGTTATGTTGTCCATATTTTTAATGCTATATTGACATACTTATATCAACGCACATCCCATATGTTTTCCTCACCCTGACAATGGAGACATTTACAACTCGTTTCGTGGGTTCAAAGTACGAATACTACGACGAATCCTCTGACGCTTCAACTATTAAGCAAAGACCCTCAAACGCATAATAAGAGAAAAATCATCAGAATTTCGCATAAACGATTTATCATGAAAAAACGTAGAAATTCCCGGGAACACTGTCTATTTTCAAGGACCCACGTCTGATCCCCGATATCTTATGCCTTTTCAATATAAGCTGTAGGTAGAGAGCACGTTATCTATTACTTTGTAATTTCGTAACTGTAGTTGATGATGCCAAATCTTGCAACAGAGATACATAGCTCTTAAAACCCAAGAAAGCTTGACGATACAACGAGTCCCACGTATTTAGCTATGCAAATCATTTTCAAGATCAGAACAACATTGATATTAACTGCTGTCCAAAATGAAATTTCGAAATTAAAAATTAAACCTCACGATTTCATATGGCCAAGATCTCATACGAAAACCTCAGGCTTTTCTTTCAATAAATAATGAATTATTTTTATTACGCAGTTTTTTTACGTTTACTTGATTTTCAAAAATAAATTTTAATTACTCTCAAATATTCACAAACTTTCCTATAAACACAACGGACGAGTTAGTATTGCCGCGTGTATAAACGACAATACGCTTATATCATACGTGATACGTGATAATATAGCAGGACATTCAGTGAACACGTACACTATTCTGTTGTACAAAACACTGTGCTCTTAGGAATCAATTAAAAAATAAATATCCAATATTTTGAATAATAGTATTTAATCGTAAGAATGATCTCTGAAAAAATACTAATAATTAATCGTTGTCAAGAGTTGTATTAGCATAGCGACTGAACAAAAGGGTATCCAACGGAATCCAGGGTCATGAGTATGTGTATCTTTCTTTAACTCACGCAATCGCTTCTATGTTCGTCTCTCTCGCGCGCGCGGCATCGGATCACTTCGAGAATCTGCAAAATGGCCACTGGAAAATTTCTCTCGTATTATATATATTGTCCCTAACCAATAAATTATGTTTAATCAAGTCACTCTTTAATTAAACTTCGTTCGAGAATATTCGCGCTTAATTTGTAATACATAAATCTATATAAATAAATATCTATTACTTATCGACATAAGGGTGATTAAATTATCGATTGTGATTCTCGAAATCAGAAATATCTCGAAGTTCGATCAAGGAATATCGATATTCCCTAATGACAACTTCGCACATTGCACATGGCCTGTCATGGCGAGGGTGCTTGACAGAAGTGTAGATCTATGATATACTGATTTCACAACGCGCAAAGTAAACAAATACAGAGTCGGTAGTTTCGCTGTCACGCGAGCGTGGTAATTATTGGATATTACGTAGTGCGAACAAGCCTAGCAGTTACTTTTCGAGAACGTGTAGGCAAATGCGCCATGAAGCTTTATACTTTAAGAAGTTTGGCGAGTTTGGACGTGGCGCGGGTGTGACAGTTTATCGTGGGTGCTTCAAAAAATCACGTACCGCGGTGCGCTAAAGTGCTTTCGTTACCTTGAAAGATGTTGTTTTGAAAAACGGTGCCTTTCACGCTGCACCGGTATACAGTAACAGTGATCGAGGTTCATATTTGCTTAGGAATCTAATAAGTTTCGCGTGCAATACAAAAATTTGCTATCCCTGTTACGTTTATTTTTCTTCCTGAACATCGAATATTTATCATACGTGATTTATTAACTCTACAGTGGATATGACATATCAGTTCTGTATTACGATATACGGCTGTTTGGAGCGCAGTACCTTCTATGGATTTTTTAGAAGCATAATACTTGGCTCTTGCTAGTTCTGGAAATTTTTGAATAACAATATTTTCTCCTACGGAAAGTGTATGGATTGGAAACACGTGCAACGTACACGGACAGATATGTCGCCAAGTCCTGTAACTCATGGTGCTACGACAAGGATAGCAGGAGATATATATCATGATATGACTGGCCAAATAAATTCAATTGGTTGCATACCACCACCATCGTATCATAATATTAATCTTCCACTTGGCCATCCATCCGTATTGGCCAGTGACCGTGGAGCACCACCATCGTACGAAGAAGCCATAGATCCGAATGGTATGAGAAATTTTTTAAAAGACTGAAGATACGCTTCAAAAGGAAGCTTGTTTATTGGAATATCGTTACAGCTCCACCGCCATCGTACGACTCTCTATTCGGTCGAATGAGAGAAGCACATAAAGCATCCAAAGGTGTATTTAATTTCTTAAAGAATATCATCGTCCTCTTGTTAGGGACAAGTGAGTGTTCAATAAATATATAGAAATAACACTATTCACCTGGTCAGACGTTAATTAATATTCTTAATTAATATTTTTAGTCGGTTGCAGTATCATTCTTGGAGTTTCTATAGTACTTCCAATATCTATGATGATCATTGGAGGACTCTACTTATATGATTGTCCTCAGGGCGAATATATTCCTGTCTACCTTCTAGTAGGTGGTGGATTCAGCGTGCTGAAACAATTACTTCATCTCTCAGCCAGGGTACGTCAGCGTCAAGAAGAAAGGGACGAAGAAAGAATAAGACAATCACCAACGCAGACTCTCATTAATTGTTTTATGCTTGGCTGGTTTATTATTGGTAAGTTAATGAGCTATGTGAATTTAATGTTGATTCTTAATTGGCTAGCACAACCAATATACGGAAACGTTTTTTTTTAATCCTCATCAGGTTCCATGTGGGTCTACAAGGAGTACCAACCAAACTATGACCCAAGTCAGGGCAAGTATTGCAACAAGACATTGTATTTGTTCGCCTTTTGGTTAATAACTTCGGTATACATTTTACTTGGAGTAGTGACTGCGGCACTGTGCATTATTTCTGTGGCTAGTATCGCGTTTCAAAGACCACCGCCTGATTTAATGTGAGGCATTAGCTGGTCAGTGCACGCGCCAGAATGAACTGCGCCCAATCGTGTAAGTGCTGTCGGCGCGAGAAGAGCCACAGCTGTGTGGAACGATATAGTAAGTGTATCATAAATGCTGCGAATGAGAAAAGAAGAAACAATACGCTATATTCCGTGATAGGTTGTGACAAAAATCGTCCATCGCACATCGTCCGTACGCATTCGCATCCGCCTATATGCTACTATTATTCTAAGGATACTCAAAAAATAACGAATATATACTCGAATTATGAATCTCGAGTTCAAACTACGGACCATGTCTGATGACAAGCACCGAAACGCAATGGCCATTCAAGCCATAAAGTAAGAAGTGGAGGTAAATATTTAATTGGACTTGCTTCAATTTCATTTCCTGTGTTCAGGGTTGGTACAATCAGGATTCTCTTTCTTCGTAAAACCTGAATATTATATTTTACTGTATTCAGCGTGACACAAACAATCGTGAAATAACTGGATAACTCGTATTTTACTTTGCTATATATTCGAAATCAGATAAACCGGTTTTTATAACGCAGTTCAGGCAAAACTACAATAAATTCTTTTAATAATTTGTATATATTATTCGTAAGTACAATCGTAAGTACAAAATAAGAATTCCTTTTTCTACTATTTACAACGTCTCTGACCGTATCTGGTTTTCGATCGTATGTATAAGTGATCGGCGCTCGTTAAGAAATATCGAGGATCATGAGTCATAGCTAAGCGATACTGGTCGTATAAAACCAAAATAAATAGATAAAAGATACCGTTTCGTATCTCTAAACTTCATAATTAACATAAGAGTTATATATATATATATATATATATATATATATATACACACACGCATACAGCGTTCTTCACGCCATCGTACCAGCCAAAGTTTGCGCTTCGTTTGATTTCTATAAGTTCTTAAACTATCACAATAATTATCTTCAGCCAGTACAATAGGCTCTGGCGTAAAGTTAACTTAAATTCATACTTTGCCAACTCTGATCACGCTTGCGACGATAGTTCACAATAGCGATAGGCTAAGAGCGGTGCTCGTATTCGAAGGAGGCTGTGGAATTTATTTCGCGTGCGCGTGCGAAGTTTGTACTATTGTGCCAAGAGAAGTTTCGTGCAAAGGAAGAGAGGAGGACATATAACCACTACCGGATAAGCACGAGAAGTAGACGAATCGAGAGTCAAAAGGAAATTCCCCATAAGAAGGAAGATTAAAAAAGAAAAAAGAAACAGCATATTTTGCTATTGCAAAATTCGCGACACGCCGATACAATAAATAAACCATGGACATGCACGTATGTCGTAGAACCATAAACGCCATTGACATGCACGTATGCATGACTGGAAAAAAGAGAAGTATGGACTGGCCGTTTATGAACGGCATTGAGACTTTTATGTTTTTGACTCACTCACTTTTTAAGCTGCTTGCGCGCGTGCGTGTTTCGAGAGCGATGAGGAAGGGAAGCGTGTGTGCGTTACATAGCGAAAGAGAGAATGAAAAATAAATAAATAGATCACGGCGTCGTGACAAGCTTCTTAATCATTTCTCTGTACGCGAACGTTGCGAGAGCGTAACTGTTGCGCGTAATTGTTGAAGCGCCATGGGTCGTGTGCTTTAACATTTCTCTATTAATTATACAGGTACGAGAGAGCACGTATCGATGCGAGGGAGTAACGAGTGCGGGAGTCCGTGAAAGAATGTTCCGTCGCGTAATTGTCCCAATAGGTATGGCTGCCTTGATCGAATCTAATTGATGACGATTTCAGGCTTTGCGCAAGAGCAAGCGACAATAGTATTAATTTAAATGCGTAATATGTAAATATACGAGGCAGCATTGCTTGCGTCCAATTTTTTTGTAGACGAATACTCGGGGCGAGTCTCGGAGTATTGCAGACGAATGAAAAGAAGAAAGAAAAAAAAAAAAAAAGGTCGAGCGTCTAAAACTTTTTAAGAACGCCAAAGTTTCCCTTTTTGTACGCGTCAATTTTGCAAATCGACGAATTAACGGGGCACGTAATAAATTCACGGTGTATTTGATATAAATGCGCGAATACAAGAGTGCCAGTGGCAGCTTTCGATATATATGAGTATGAGACGAGCGAGGAATATTTAATTCTTGATAATGGGATATATTCGACACTCAAATGGAGGGAAGAGTCACACGTATATAAAGCAAATTAATTTATAATCGAAGCTTTCAAACGCATGGTTTACTTATCTAAGAACAATGTTTATTGCTGGAACTGCGAGGATCCGTAAGAATGACAAATATAGAGTCCTGATAAGACTGCGTATGCCATCTACGAGAGAATCTCCAGAAGTTTACTTCGAGCTTGAAAGAAACGTTCGGTCGGGATACAATTTTTGTTCTTCTAACGAGTCAAGAAAGCCAAACGACTTGCGCAAGCGTAACAGGGAATTGGCGGGTTAATAATTAAGTCGAAACATTGAACGTCGAAGAGCAATCGCTTGGGAAGGTAAAGGAAGATCGTTTCCTTGTATACAGCATTTAAAGTTGACACTAGGTGTATACGTTGACGATATTATTGCAATGTAATCGCGCGAAAGAAAGAATCGAAGTACGCGTTTAAAAGATTTATCTACCGTGCAACGTAAAAACATGTACGTATCTGTTATTATAATTTCTTAAATAAACGGCTTGAAGGCTCGTATTCTATTTCGATTAGCATTTCTCTACCTACCATTATATAATTAAAACTGTCACAACTGATAGGTATAAACGAAATGGACATTACTTTATGCTGTTATTAAAGTCTGACTCTGAGAGACGATTACACTGTTTATATAGGACTTGGAGTTATATTAACTTCCTCGTCTTCCTGATACTCGTGTTCGCCGTATTCACCATCGTACTCGTATTCTGTACGCTGTAAATATTCAAGCTTTTCCAGATCCTCCTGCACGGTATCGAAGTCATCGTTGCACTTGTCCGTGATCGAATCAACGGATGCCTGAATTATTGAATATTCATTAATGTTTTCATACAGCAGTATCGATAACACGCGTACCTCCTCTTGGAGCGGAACTGGTTCCGGTGGCAATAAGTCAGGATTGTATCGAGTCAGGTGACGAGCACGCCAAAGAGACAGGACACCCTTTCTCAAAGGTGGCGAAGACTCGAGGTTATTCTTTATGTTTTCTGCTTTACTTATATCCTCTTTAATATCCATATCCTCGAGGTCCTTGGACGTTCTCTGGTAAATCAATGGCGCTGTTTATCGAATCTTAATTAAAGGACTATTCTTGAATTACGCACATCCAATTCATTCGTATCTTCATTCTCTACTTTGTCGTACTCAGGATCGCGAATATGAATGTAATATCCGTGCAGCATGCAGTCATTCTCGAAGGCGAAGCATCCACGTCCGTAAGGCTGTCGTCATTTCCGGATTGAATGAGCACGTAAGAGACATTAATTAATAATCATAATTAGCTTAAAGTTATATCAGGCAACTGTACGCGCTACCGGCTGTCATCGCTTGGCAATGTTAGCTAGTGCAAGGGATACAAAAATATTAGCAGAGGATCGATAGCCAAATGAAAAATTGGTACCAAATTAAGCTCCCAAAATCCATGATAACGATGACGCGGATAAACAAGCTGGCCAAAGCCTTGCATACGGTCCTTGATCCAGGTACCCATGAACTTGGTACCTGTTGACGCATAGACGTAGGTACCCAGTCCGTGTCGAAAATTCTTTTTCCAGGATCCTTCGTACAGATCTTGATTAGAATAGTAATACGATCCAAATCCATACTTCGTATCCCTTTTCCACTCTCCTAAAAGATTTTTCGAAAACCAGAAACAATATTTTTTAACCTCTTAAGAACCGTACCTTCGTAGCGAGTTCCGTCCGGGTACCAAAAGGTACCTTGACCATGTTTAATATTTAGTCTCCATTCACCATCGTATCGCGCACCATTTCTGAACACGTAGAGTCCTCTGCCATGCCGAAGACCTTTGCAATAGCTTCCAATGTAAAAATCACCATTCGGTAATGCAGCTTTTCCCTGGCCATGCCTTTCACCTTGTTCGTTGCGTTCGCCTTCGTACTCCTAATTGAAAGCTCTTTTTCTAATATGCATTTCAATCTAATAAAAACTAGTTAAGCTTTTCTCACTACAGTCACACATAACGATCATTTAGCAAATGTCAAACGACTGAAGACTATGAACGATTGCGAAAGGTTCATGGAGAATTTGGATCTTTGGATAAATAAAATGCTTACCCCAAGAGGATTACCCTTATCTTCGCCATCCTCGCCGGGATCGCCAATCATTATGGTATTGTGTGTAGAAATTTTCGAATATTCAGTAACCGGTGTTTGTTCGTTTTTTTCTGTCTGACAAGGAACAAAAGTCGATCATGCGATTTCAAATCATGGCGTTCCTGATTCACTTTTTTTTTTCAGGCATGTGAACTCACCCTTATGACACGGATGTCTGTATCAGTGGAATCTTTCGATACGAGGATTATAATATAAATAGACACGGTATATAGCATATCGCGGTATTTTATTCATTCTCAACCTGACGATTGGGGCTCGCCTGTATCCAGTAGCTGAGAGTATATGCTCGTCCTAAAGAATTCAATATCAGTGAGAAAAAAAAGAAGTATCAAGACCGTTGTAAAGGCACTAATGCTTCCTTTATTCGCACGTATAACGTGCGCGAAAGGAATCGAATTTCAAAGTATAAATACGCTTCAGAATTCGGTAGCTTGCAGAGATGTTAAATGAGATAAATGAACCGAGGGAAAGTCTTCGCGTATCCTGTAACTTGTTATTGGATTTAAGGAGATAAATAAAGAGAGCAATAAGAAATTTGAGGAAAAAAAAATACAGTTAACAAGTATAACACAGGTACCACTTTATTTTTGTAGCATCGCACAATACGATGCTTCACCTTTATAAGTTTTTCTCGGTAGCGCTTGATGCAAGATCGATCGCTCGTCACCATCTTTATCTCCTGCAGCATCCTGGACGTCCTTAGATTAAATTCGCAAGATCCTTAACGATATCCTCGAGTGATCTCATCCCGCGGATCTCTGCTCTTCATTCTATTAAGAAAACCCAATGGACACGTTTCTCGCGTAATTTCAAGGATCCAGGATAATTTTACAGAGTACATCACATTCGATGTCTATTATTTCATACAGTCGGCTCTACGTCCTAAGAATATACAAATAACGATTGAGGAGTTAAAAAATTCCTAATTCACGCCTATGTAACTAAGTATTCAGAGGCGTGGGGAATTCTTCGAAAATTTTCACAGGATAATCCAAAACTATCGATCTACACCTTTGTTAAGCTCGTCTTCTAGTTTAATCCTGGTCCGTTAATCGATGAAAGATATTCCAGAGGCGTTATAATGTATCCAAAGGGAAACTCTGTATTTTGACTAATTTCATCGTCCTGTCAGAAGTCCAATCAATGCCTGCTTCTCCTTTTCCTTCTTACGTACGGTTTCCAGGTTCCTTTGTTTCCATGAGCTCTTGCGCAACTTTATTGGTCGCGACCCTACGTACCTTCCTGCAACACAATGGAAAAAAAAAAAAGAAAGTCCATGAATCGCAGGACGAGGAAATTTGTCGAATTTATGTAAAACATAATGCTAATCCTGTAAGAAGGAATAACGACAAAGAGCGAGAGAACTGGAGTTCTTGATTTGTTTACGTCAGCTACTTTTCCCGGGCAACAGGTGATCGTAATCCGTAGACTTCCCACGACGGCGCAGCGCGTGACATAAAAAAACCCCGTATTTTCACTTGGACGACTTACGACTTTTATCGAAACCTCCAGTCAAACAGAAACGCAGAAGTCATGAAATTTTGAATTTCATGTTGTCCCATTTACACCCAAGTAAATCATTCCTTTTAGCCTGTCATTGTTCGTACGAATCTTTTTAACTAGAAATATTTCTTATATACTTTCTCACCGAAGCGCCATACTTTTTTCTCTTAATATTGCAACGATATCTCATAGAAGTTCAAAGTTAATCCCAGACGCTTTTTCATTTCGCGCTGAGGCGAAGCGCTGAAGGGTAATATCTGAATAAATTGCGAAAACTAAAAGAGCGTACCCTTTTTCTTTGTCCCCCTTGTAATAATATTCCTTCGGACTCTAAATTTATTATTTAATTAATACAGTACTCGAGCATAAAGTCTGCCCTGATATGATTTACATCTAATAATGAACCTGATCTCTTTTTTTTTAATGGCATTTAATAAACGGCGTTAGTTCGTGAAAAGTAACCCCTGCGATATCCAGATGCTCTAATTAATAAATTCAGTTTAACGTGGCAAAGCGAGTCGACAGGGTCATGGATCAGCCGTGAAATTTTGATCAGAGCCACGCAAGGTTACACCAGGAGACAGACGTAAATCGCTTCTTGACTCTGGTACCTCAAACACTGCTCATATATCCGTTCGATGGTTCATCATTTCCGTGACCCAGTCGCGCACTTTGACTTATAAATCCGATAACCAAAGAGACTAAAGCACAGCGAGCGTTACTCCGTCCTGTGATACTTTGCGCAAGAAGGATATCCCATAGAATTGAGCTATTGTCGTCCTCCTGAAAAATGAATGAACTTTCATGAAAATTAATCTTGAGGATCTCTGTGACAAGCCGTACGTACAATGGATGGGAAATCCAGTAAGGACAGGTAAGCCGTGGCGTATGGATATAAAAGCATGTTTTCGTCTGCACTTGAAAGACAATCCAACTATTTTTGGATTCAGAGAGAAGGAAATAAAGCTTAAGAATTTATATAACAGCTTAAAATTCATTCATCAAATAAAATGGACTTCCGTGCGTTTCCACCTGCAACAACATGAGAACTACTTATTGCGTCTTTTCGATCTGTCTCTACCTTCGTTGTACCTAAGTTTTGGATGCTGTTTGATAAAAACGTTCATGATTGCAGGATCGGCGGATTCAAATAGAACGATTGACTCAAGAGATTAATGTGCTACGGATACAACCTAATGAGTACTGGCGATTTATGAAACCAAAGATGAAATTTGGTACAGCCGTTGAAGGCTTCCGCCTACCAGAGGACAAAGAGGAAACGTGGCTTTTGAAAGTGTGTGCCGCAATTCATTTTTAATATGCGGGCAGTATCTTCGGAGCATTACGAGGGTATTAGTCTATCAAGTATCAAGAACTATTTGGTATTTCGTTTCGACGCCCACGGGGATGTTTCTGCAGTATGCACGTCTGATTCACGTGGCGGAAAAAGTTGTGGATTGGTTCTTTATATACGAAAATCCGATTGGCCTGCTTTCCGAAGGGTGGGGTCTTACGGATCGGGTAGGGGTTGTTGAATGAGTACCGAGACGCCCGTCGACGCGACGCACTCCGTCGTAGTCACCCTGAGGATCAACGAAACGAAGACCGAGAAACTACGGGGAAAACCAGTCATCCTCTTTAGTAACGTCCTCTTTCTATCTGTCAAGGATACACATTTTTTGATTCATTTCATCTCTTCGCTGCATCCCTTTTTCCTATTCCTTTTCCTTTAATAAATCCTGTGCAACCACGAAGAAGGAGGATCCGTCCCCTGACTTCAAAACGATATCACGGGAGGCGCCAAATCACTGGGGATAAAAAGGAAGTGAACAGAGAGAAAAGAAAAGAATCAAAAGAAATAAATCACCAAGACAAGAGAATTCATACTTGAATAATCAGCAGCGGGTAAGTGCAGCAGTTCTCCCTTTTTTTTCTTTCTTCTTTATTTCCGCCCTGCTTATTTCCAAATCGGGTTGGACTACCAGGGGGGTAGAAATCTCCAAATGAATTTCACGAGTTTGTAAACGAACGAAGAAACCACAAAATTTTTAATACTCTCGAATCACCGCTCCTCGTCTCCACTTGCTAATAGATCCGTGATCATCCGCTAAACGTACAGTGCGATCCTTGGGGCGGTGAACAGCGGCTCTTGTTGATAACGTATAACAGGCGACAAGAAAATAAAACAAAACGTTAGCTTGCTCAGCTAGATTAACTTTTGATAATACATTCGAGCTAATAATTTCAAAATTATCGATACGCTCTTCCGGTACCTTGATTTACGTCTACCTGTTGCTTGTGAGCATACACAAGGTACGTGTACCAATAGCGCAGTGAACCAAGAACATTAATTCCTGGAAACTTTTAATGAACTTTGATCCTTGATTTGTAGAACTTTTCAACTCGGAGCAAAGTTCAAACGTGTCGCGGCGCGTTGCAGGCAATTTTACAGAGGATATTTGTGTACGGACGGAGAGTTAATATATTTTTTTTTCTTATTTTAAGCTATCGTGAGACATTGAAACAATTATTTGATATATGCGAACTGGCCGAGAGGGAGAGAGAGAGAGAGAGAGAGAGAGAGAGAGAGCGAAAATTATAAAGTTAGAGAATGGGCGAGATACGATGAGAGCAGAGAACACAAGGGAGAGTGTTATAATGAAAAACAACTGTTTTAATTTTGCATGACCTATTAAATCTCACGTCAGCACACCGTCAGACTTTCGATTGACGTTCGTGCAATTATCTGCGAGCTTTATCGATATTCCGTTAATTCAAAGCAATTCTCGGACGAGAGGGGAGCATCAGTGGGAAGGTTACCGTGTTCACCATGACTTTTAGACTATCTTTCGTAAATCGCCGTATTTCGCATATCCCATTTATTGTGTGTCAAACGTATTGCGTAGTAGATACGATTGATCCTCAAACAGAGACAGGACGGACCCCCAATGGATTGGAAAGGACTAAAAATAAAAATATACATAAAGCCCCATTGCAAACAGAATAATGTGGCGACGTCTTTTTGAGAAATATGAATTCACCGAACTTAAAGGAATTGAAAACAGCGCGAGTCTCCCTTCCATTATTAGTTATGGCCCCTTGGCGTGTTTGTTACACGATGACAATAACCACCTTGATATGGATTCTCATGTGATTCCGTTAAAATGTTTAAGCTACACAGAATCCTCCTGAGCAGAGAAATATAACGTTGCTAAAATTCAATAATGCTTTCCTTATGCCGGCTGATCAGCGTTTTCGCTATTGTATGCCAGCAAAAGATACATTCTCTCTGGTAATGCACAGAGACGCACTCTAATCAGACATCAATCGTTCTCCTCTGGAAAAGTAGATGATTACTAAAATGTACTTGGTTCCTGATAATTCTAATGCACCGTAGGTGATACCGAAATCCGGGTGTACTTGAACATTCACACAGCCATGGGAATACCACTGACAAGGCATCTCCTCCGCTTAATTGTACCCGGTTCTGATTAGGTTCTGTAACGCGATAAGCTCAATGATAATTCACAGATCAGAGGATTCTAGAGTTATTTAATTAGTTCGAGAAATGCTTGGTTCGTACAATCAGCTGATCCGCCAAACAGGTTCTCAAGTTTTAATGGAAAATTTGAAATCTTTGTTCCATCGAGGAACGTGGTATGGGCTGCTTATGTCACTTCAATTGTCTGTTAAGGATCATTCACAACGGGCTTCCCGTCGATAGACTTCTAGCTCTCCATAACAAAGATTCAGTATTGTCTGGTACGGTTCGATGGAACCGGCATGATTTTCTTGAAGATTGGCAGTCTTTATATTTTCCAAAGAAATACGAGAGAGGAGAATGATAATCGAAATTTTTTTTAAAGAGTTCAGCGTCCAAATAAGCCGTTTCCCACTCTGCCAGATATAGGAACGTGTGTCGGACACGTGTCTTTATTCGTGGCAACGTACGCAGGCAGAAACGTAAGAATTTCGGCACGCAGGCATCCACGAATTATCAGTTTTTCTACGGTGGTCTCTCTCTCTCTCTCTCTCTCTCTCTCTCTCTCTTTCTCTTTCTTTCTCTCTCCTCTTCGTCTCAGACGTCCCGATCACAAGCACACAGCAGTTCTAAATATATCAGGAATGTTATACAAATAGACTCACGCATTGCAGAATATTCAACTGAAACGTAAACAGCATGCCCTCTTACCTATAAATCAACGCTGAACGATTTAAAAGCGTTAACGAATTGTCAAGTGGTCATCCCTTCTGGTGTGCTCAAATATGACCATTACGTATGCCACCACCACCCACCACCACCCACCTCCATTTCGTATGTTCAGGAGCCACATGTGGATATTCACATTCGACGACTACTTTACATATACGTATACGTATTAGATGGTGACACCTATGCTGATACGAGTGGAAAATCGGCAAGAAACCATTTTCCTTGGTACAGAAATGTACCGCGAATGACGAATGGATTGAACTAAGACGGCGTGAAATATTAATTAAGATTACCCTCGCGACTGTTAATTAATGTTAATTGATCCAGCAAAATTTGCTGTTCTCGCGCAGAACAAATGGCAAAGTGGTTAATTGATATTGCAAGGGAAAACGTAAACATGAAGCTGTAAGGACCAATATGGAGAATTTGTTTTTCCAAGGATGTTGTCCTGGGCGATTGTGCGTTGACCCGTTTATGCCAATACCGCCTAAAACACGTAATTATGTTTCATCACGCTGTATTACTATACTTATGAATTTACAGTATACATTTGGCTGGAAGGACGCCGAAGGTATCGAAGGAATACTCGTATTTTCAAAGAACAAGGAAGCGAAGCTGATACTACAGAGGAGGACGTAACGATGACACGGACAGCAAGCTGCTCATCGCGGATGACAAGAACAAGGACAACGACTACGAGGACATTCAGATTGGCTATGACTTTAGTCTTGATCGTAGGTTTGAATGCAATGTCGGTGCTACCGAGTCAAGCAGCGTCTACTTCGGACCGTAAATTAACTTGGGAGAAAAATGATCTTTCTGGACCTCTACCTTCGTCGACTTGGAAAGCACGCTACTGGGAATGGCTTGCTTCGTTGGCCAAAGACTGCGACAAGGAGTACGTACAGCGCCCTAACGAAGATTCAAATGATTATAAGTATTAGAATTGTATGGACAGGAATACCTCTATAGACACGAAATATGTTTTTACCCGTTCCAAAGGATCCATCATGATAAAGAGCCGGTCTCTGTATACTCAATCCATCAATCAGTATGCCACCCTTCTACTTGTCCAAATAGCACTTGTCTGGCACCGTGTGTCACAGAGTAGTCTCATCGTCTTGAATTTCCCTTAAGTCTTATTAACCAGGTTTTTTCTTATCCTTTCAGAATGCAGGTAGATGGAAAATTGGATTCTGAGATAGATCCATGGAGAGAAGGCAGTGGAAGCTTTGACGTGGAATTGAAGTCAACTTCACCGTCTGTCAGACAAGTTGCCAGCAGGCTCTCCAAGAAGGATGTATTCGTATCGCGTGGCTGGGGTGCTGGTGGTATGCCATTCTCTGTACTCTACATGAGTCCACATAACACACGGAACAATGGACCAAGTAGTGGCGTACCAGGTAAATAATGCTAAACCTTTACTCTTTAGAGTCAAAGAGGTAACTGATATTGAGAACGAGATGCTCTTTTTAGGAAGCGGGTTAGTGGAGCCCGCACGAGCTCTCCCTCTGGAACATTCCCTGACACCGGCAACGATATCCAGGCATTCACCGAATTATCGGCTGGCGCCTAGAAACGGAGCTTCCGGTCAACCAAGACGGCAATATTCAATAATACCGCAACTCTTTGTATCCTACGGTTGGGGACCGCTTGGGAGATAGAGATGTTATTCAGCTAGTACATATATGCTTACACGCTTGCTTGCCACCTATATGCCTCATTGTGTTTGATATTTTATTGTGGTTCTCGTTGTTGGAGCACTTACTAGTCAAGGATATTGTTTGAGTTATAACAAGATTCTAGATTCTATTGCTGTGTATAAATATCAAACGGTATTTTTCGTCAATACGAGGCAACCTTAGAGATTCTTTATTGAAAAATGCGGAGTGGATCGATTAAAAGAGCCCTTTTGCTGCACGTATAATTATTGTGGCTTGGCTACTTTAGAATCATTAAAAACTCTATGCAATACATCTTTATTTTTTAGAAGATATTGCATTCAACGATATAAAGATTCACAATAGGTGTACGCTTAGTAAACGGTATAATATTTGGCAAAGGCGACTTAGCCAGAATGCTTTTCATGAAATAGAAATTGATTAATTACCTAGTCTCAATACCCAATGCCCTAATTGAAATATTGAAACGCGAATGTTTCATAAATAGTATTATAAGGAATATACAATGGGGCTTACCGTTCATCTCCTTCATAGCTTTAATGAAGTCCTGTGGATCCTTGAAAGAGACAAATCCAAAACCCTTGGTTTTATTAGTTCGCTTGTCCCTGACGACTTTTGCTCTTTGGAAGCTGGGATATTTGCCAAAGACCCTTACTAGCATTTCATCGGTGACGTCGTTACCGAGATCTCCGCAAAATATCCTAAAGTCATCTGTGAATTGTATTAAACAAAGAAAAAATTAAATATTAGAATAGCGATGCATTAAAAATATTTTTCAACCAAAATTATATACCGTCGTCCCATTCAAGTAGGGATGGGTCTTCCCAAGTTTGTCCACCAGCCATTCGGATGATCTTCTTGTTTTTCTTTCCTTTTCCTTTCGGATGACTTTCCTCGGCACTAGCATTAGCCATGATGGAACTGGCTTTACCTTGGCTGATTGCTAATTCGGCAGCAGTGCTAACACCTTTTACCTTTGGTTTCCTTTTCCCATCATCCTCTGGTATTTTTGTATTGATAATCTGTTCAATGATTTCTGGATGTATAATTGGTGCTGATGGTGACTCGTATGTTTTCGGAGTGGCACTCAAACAAGGATCCACCATATTTGATAAATAGGGATTACTTATTTGTGCAGGTGATGAGTAAGTTGTAATGGGTACAGAACCTACATAACAATACGATTAATTAATTTACACAATTTAATTAACGATTAAGACTTTTCTTTATAAAGAAATTACCTTGTCTAGCAACTTGGGGTGGTATAAGTATTGGTGGAGGAGGTGGTGGTGGTGGCGGTGGCGGTGGAGGAAAACTAATCATTGGTGGAAATGCCAGCGTAGCTGCAGCCGCAGCAACTGCTGGTGTTGGTAATTCATGTTGCTCCAATTGCCGAGCAACCTGACTATATGTATTGGCTCCAATCACTGTCCTAACCATTGGAGCAACCATCTGACCCCCAATTTCCGCTTCAAACCTGAATTAATAACAAAGACATAGTAATAACTCAAAAATAAGCCCCCATTAAAACACCATCAATTTATTAATAGCAAGAAAAGTTCAATACAGAATAAATACAGTCCAAATCTTGATACGAATGAAAATAGTAACTACACCGTACTACTGTCAAAAATTAGCAGAAAAAGAATCACAAGAATGATTAAAACTATCAATGCATTGAAAAGTTTGAGAAAGTTCCAGAACCTAGAGGGTAAAACCATGTTACTTGCAATTACCTGTTCATTTCGTCTTCCATTTGTCGCAATTTTTCCTCCATTTCGACAATTTCCTCACGTAATTCTTCCAAGTAAATGTAATACCGTTCAATACGTTACAAATATGTTGCTTCACTGAAAATTAACGGTTATAACTAAACTGTAACTCAACAAGCCCACTGAAGCTCCCTGAAAGTTGTAGCACAGCAGCGATTGGCGGCGATTCAATCACTAACGCAACCGTGAACGATACAGTTTAATATACAGGCGTCCCCACAGTACTGTCCACAAGCAGAGATGAATAGGGAGATGCACAACGCTACGGTTTTAGGCGATACCATAAACATGGCGTAAATCGGAGCGGCGAGTCCGGGAGTAGAATTCCGTGATCATCGCCTCTGTCGATAAATACATATCCCGTCGTAGCCGAGCTGAACGTAATCACGAACGTGTGGCCTGGCCGGCAGAGGTTCTCCGCAACTTACCGCTGGCAGAGATGAGTAGGGAGATACACAACGCTACGGTTTTAGGCGATATCAGAAAACATTGCGCTAAATCGTAGCGGCGAGTCCGGGAGTAGGATTTCGTGATCATCGTCTCCGTAGATAATGCATATATCGTCGTAGCCGAGCTGAACGTGATCACGAACGAGTAGCCTGGCCGACAGTGGTTCTCCGCAACTTATGCTGGTTCCCAGAGCAACCCTTAGAACGAGGCAGCTCATCCAATAGAGCCTAATTATTTCTTTTCTTTGCAATCCTAAGTTCGAGCGCACGGTGTAAGCTCGGTAAGTTTAATATGATAAAAGCCAGCAACTCATGCCTGCCTACACTGAAGCGTATGATGCCACCAGTATATTGAATAGAATACCGATGTTGCGCAATATAACTATTGCTAAAATCTACCAGGAACTATAGAACTCCTCCAGAACTATTAAGAAACTATTTAAGGAATTGTGGTGCCAACTTCATTACCGCGTAGCACCTCAATTTTTTGAAAATGTTTCATCAATAGCATTTTCAATATTTTCCGAGGAGTTCTATAGTTCCTGATAGGTTTTAACAATAGTTCTGCTACATGACATCGTTAAAATACGAATTTTCCAAAAATGATGGTACTGCACGGGTGCCAGCTCCAGCGCTGCTGTTTTTCAAAATCTCTTAAAAATGTTTTAACAATAGGCTTCTTCGATAGTTCTCGAGGAGTTCTATAGTTTCTGGTAGCTTTTTACAATAGTTCTACTGCGTAACATCGTGCGCTCGAACTTAGGATTGCAATGAAAAAAAATATTTAGGCTATAGTCGATGAGCTGGCTCGTTGTGTAGGTGTTTTGGGATCCAGCTGTAAGTAGTAGCGGAGAGCCTCTGCTCGCCAAGCTATGCATTCGTGTTGACGTTTAGCTTGGCTACGACGGGATTCGCATTGTCGACGGAGGCGATGATCACAAAATCCTATTTCCAGACTTTACGCTACTGGTTGCGTTGTGCATCTCCCTATTCATTTCTGGAATATCAGAGATGTCTTTCTTTAGTAATAAAATTTTATTGCTACGTATGCGCTGCACTAATTAAGTATCGACAGTTAAATTTCTTTATTCGTGATATAATTTATTTAATTTTAAAACAACTGATCTGCATTACTGACCGAGAAGGAATTATGAAAATCGAAAGATATTTCCTCGAACAGAGTCAACTTCAGAGGCCTCGCGAATAACCTTACAAATTTTTGATAGTGCTTGTACTTCAATATGGCGAACCACGACAAAGGACGCAGAAAGTGGGGAGGAATTTCACAAGGTACTTTGAAAAAAGTCAGATCGCGAATTGAACGTGTTATAATTGTGTAGTGTTTTAATAGGAAGCATCAGAAATTGTGTTCTGTCGTGATCACCGGGTAGTTTTTACAATCGATACAACGGTAACAGGAAATTAACCTCACCAAACAAGCTAACCTAAAAGTCGCATTAACGCCGCAATTTTGATTTGTTGCCCGAAATAAGCGGCCTTCGTCGTATAAAAATAGTGCTCGTCCCTAAATTGCACGTATTCCTGAGAAATCATTAAAATATTTTTACCATACGCGCCGCATTACATAACTATTATCTTTTCATCGTCCTTCCACGATTACTTTAGTTATTTGTCAACTCTGTCAATGATCGTTCTTACGAATTTCGTGCGTTATTGTGATGTAGCATCTGTTATCTTTGTTATCTTTGTTATCTTTGTTATCTAGTACAGAATTCAAGTATCAGCTGGTCCATTTTTGCATGGGCACTATTATTATTTTGTATCAAAACTTTTGCACAAGTTCATTTCACTTTTCTCACTTATTTTGCATCAGACATGATTTTTTAAAATTTGTTCCAGAAAGATCTTAGTACTATTGCGACTTTTGGACTGCTTTAATTATTTTTTCTTTGTGTATTATTTATTATTTCCAGATATTTTCAATTGCTTTTCTTTGTAGAGATACAATTATTGAAAAGAGCATCTCTGCATAGATAAAGAGAAATTTATTTTACTAAACATACTCTTTTCTTTTCTGCATTCTTCTTGATATTTTATCGGCTCTATGCATTTATTGGTGATTCGTAGTAAGCATTTGATAATTTAAAATTTTATAAATTTTTGTGTAGTATTATTTAAATGGTTTGCTGTGTTTTAAAATTATTCTAATGTATCTTTCCATTGATATGCAATAGTATAATTTACAACAAGACGTTAGATATATGCAATGTGTTATTTTTGTTCTATACTTATATTGTGGTAGGAGGTACCTTTCACTTTCCATTGAGAGATCACAAGCCATAAATAGTGGTTCATAATTCAAATAATGATACACGTCGATTAATTCCAGAATAACCATGAAAGATACTTAAATCAAACTGGAAATATAATAAAATGGATGAAGTATAAAGGAAATATATATATTGAGCTAAAATGACCTTTCCAGATATCAGAACAGATTCGAAATTGGATATCAGCAGATCAGCAGGAATGCGGGGCGGAGGAAACAGAGCTCCACCTCAGGCCCTTTACAGACCGGGAAGTGGGCCTCTTCGTAAATCAGGTCGTTCGAACGAGGACTTTGACAATGAGAACAATACGCAAGATAGGCCAAAACCAAGTTCCATCCAGTATCGTTTAAAGCAGTCGCAATTTAACAGTCCGAATCAGATACAGAACAGTCCACCGTCATCCCAAATTGACAACATAACCACGAAATTGAATGACGTGCACGTGAACTACAGAAACAATAGCAATAACGATCAAACACAGGGGTCCTCTAAGAATAATCAGATGGGTGGCGATTCCAGAAAGAAAAATAAAAAGCCAGAGCAACAACTGTACGTGCCAAAGAAAGTTAAAGAGGCTTTAGCTGGGCGCGACGTGTCCAACAGGTACTGATAAACACTTTTAAATGCAGTTTCCCAAAATCTTTTGTCTGCGAAGCAGCATCTATCCATAATCTCTAATTAGATCTCCAACGCATGGCACCTGGGAACGTGACAGAGACGACAAAGATTGGGACACCCAGTCAAATCGTAGTCATCGAAGTGAGAGTCATCGACATCATCGTGCTGGTGGTCATAGCGGAAGTCACAGTGAAGCCGGAAGTCGCAGAGACGATCATGGAAAACGTTACTCGGGTAACAGACGCAATCGCAACGCCAGTGAGAACGACGAACGCTGGAGATCAGATTCACCATCCGCGGCAAGAAATTTTGGAAATCGCCGAGACAATCCTCGTGAAGTCCGACAGGTAAAGATATAAATAAGAAAGCATTTTTTAACTTGTTCATTCACATTTTGATTCTCATCCATGAAAAATAGGGTTCAGAGCCGCTCCTTGAGACACCGCTAAATACCAATGATCCAAATCGTAAACGGGATACGCGTAGTGTCGAACCTACCGGACACCCTGATAAATTTCAGGGTAAACCACCTTCCGGTAGAAGAGGCAGTGTCAAAGAAGGTTCTACATCCAACAGCATGAAACACCTGGATCTCCTTCCTCTGCGACTGCGAAAGAAATTTATTGAAGATGGCACTGGGTCCATAGGGATCACTGCTATAGGAACTTCCTCCGAAGACACCTGGGACGGTAGCACAGTGACTTTTCAGGTCTGCTTCTAATCACTTTTAATTTATAGCCTTGAAGAACGTTGATTGTGCATTTTCTTTATGCGATATTTAATCTTATATCCGGGTAGGGTTCTTCGGCTTATCACCATCCACCTGCTATGCAGCATTCGCAGACTATGCAGAATTTACCGCCCACCGGTCCCCTGCCTCCTCAGCAATGCTGGTCCAATACCGTACCAGCACGAAGCAGAGGTCGAGGAAGACTCAGGCCCGAAGAAATCGAATCCCCAGCACCGATCTTCAGGCCTGTCACACCGGATCAGTATTCGGCACCAAGTACACGTTCCCATACTCCAAGTCAGGACTATATGAATCGGTGAGTCCTTTGTTCTGTTATCTTATCGAATTCCAGGTATTGATTGTAATGGGATATTTTTTAAAGTATTCGAAAATATTATCCTGTAATTATAAATAATAAACAGATCGTATGATCGTCGAGGGAGTAGCAGCACCATGTATACCAGCATGGAGAGCCTTAGTCGTGCCGACAGTATACTTATGCCACCACCACCAGCAGTTTCACCCTCGACGACTGTAACTAATCCAAATAGATCTCAGCCGTCGACGGATAATCATCGAGAAGGCGTATCCTTACCTTCTGCATCTCAACAACAGACTTATCAAACGTGAGATCCGTTTCAATAGCAGTATAATTTAATGTTGGCTTAAACATGGCTCTAAGGGTGGCATAGCATTCTTCAATTGGATTTTTTATTTTACAGACAACGCGTTAACAATAATTCCTACGATGCCATTTCTACAACAGAAAAATCAAACAACCAGCAGACTTTGAATCTTAGTCCAACCAAGAGTGATACTTTTAGTCCTATACCGAATTTGTCTTCTGAGCAGCCATTGGTGAGTTTTCGATTAGAAGAAGAAAGAACGGGTCTGGATTCCGTTTAATTGATCTTTGATAATTTAGGATTGGTGCGAGGAGGTAGAACTGAATGAAAAATTGGAGGCTGAACATATGAGTCGTAGTTCATCCATGATGAGTCTGCGCGAGAATGCAAGTGTTTCCGGTAATCAGCCGCCAATGGGAGGAAGTGTCGGACGTCACAGCAATAGAAAAAAGAGACGAAACAACAAGAGATATGGTGGCGATCGGTACGATTATTATTTATGTTGTTGTATTAATATTTTTTTTTTGTACGATACTAGATGTCTGTCGTCTAGCGATTCTCTTGTGGTATTGTGCGAATGAGTTAGTGGCATTCTGATTGTTCAAGGAGCAATAGCAGGGATAAGCTCAGGGAGAACAGCTGCGAGCGACAGAACAATCAACACAATAGAGAGAACGATAACTATAACAACAACCAGAAAAATACAAATAGCAACAGAAGATACGACAGGAGGCATCGCAACATCATTCATCGTAGTCGAGAATCCAGTAAAGAAAGAAACTATCGTACTGGATATCGGAATACCGATGATTTTCATAGAAACAGGTAAGACTGTACCAAGTCATTGGTAGTTTGGTTAAGTTGTAATCAGTGTGGATTCAGTGGGATTCAAATTTCCTTGTGTCATAGGGTAACAGATCATACAGAGGAAAATTGGAGAAGTGGCAGAAAGACTTCCATTTGTGAGTCTGAAGATGGTAGACGAACACCTTGCCAACCAATAAACACTGTTCATCCATCGAACACTGTTAATCAACCGAATACCAGTACAAATTTGGCCACTAAACAGACATCTCCTACAAGCTGCAGCAATGCTCAACCAGGTGTTCTTGTTCTACCGGAAAACACCAGCCACTCGCCACCTAGTGTGACGCCGCCTAGACAACTGACTGCTTCGCAACAGCAAAGGACACTGTTCGATCCTAACAATCCTAATAAACCAATTATAGTGACTTCGACAGGAAACAGAGCATCGGTGCAGCATAGGTAAGTGTTCATCGATCAGTCCATTTTCATTGCGATGGTTAAATAAGATTTGTCCAACAATTGGATTATGAATTACAGAGAAAATGAGGTTCCGGCTCAAGTATCCAGTGTTCCTATATTTCCATCGCATTCTGGGATTACCTCGAACAATCATAACTTTCAGTTACCCCAGTTGGACACTGCACCGCCACCTTACAATCCTGATCAGTTTGGTAACATGAGACCATCCTGGTACGATGTCTCTTCGGAGAGGTCAGTTTAATTTTTAACCCAATGTCAATCGACATTCATCTTTAGTAAGATAAACAAAGTCAAATTCTATGATTTTCCCATAGCTTCCGAGCTGCTAGAAACAATCGTATACTCGTGGATATAGAGCACGCCGATCTGGAGTTACAATGGATATTTAGTTCAGGCAAATTTATGACCCAGTGGGAGAGCGTTTGCAAGAATAGAAACTGCCTTCAGAACAGTCTAAGGTCTCTCCTCGAGACGGATATAAAGTTCTGCGAGGCGGAGAACGTTGAACAGCACATCTGGAAGATCCTATTCTATAATATAATCGAGCTGCTGCGCAAGGGTATGCCAAAGGAGAGTTCAGTCGAACGCGATTGCTACAAGAAGATCATGCTGGGCGTCATAGACGAGGGTACAGCCTACCTGGAGAGTTTGCTGATAGTCCTCGAGAACACGTACAAAATCAAACTAGATACCTACTTGGCATCTTCAGCGCCGACCAAGGGTCTCGGTATACGCGGATTGGCCCTGATAAGCGCTCACAAGATATTTTTATTTCTCGGCGATTTGGCCAGGTACAAGGAACAAGCTAATGAGACGAACAACTACGGAAAGTCCAGACAGTACGTATCTTTACAAATCACTTTCGTTTTACTTGAACCCTGCACGAACTCCGTGATCTTTCAGATGGTATCTCAAGGCTCAGCAAATCAATCCCAAGAACGGACGACCTTACAATCAATTGGCGTTGCTCGCCCATTACGCCGTAAGTATAACGATTGGACGATCGATTCGCATGTTGCCAAATAAATTATACCTTTTGAATTTGTTGTTACAGAAACGAAAATTGGACGCGGTGTACTATTACATGCGGTCCCTGATGGCGTCGAATCCATTTCGTTCGGCCCGCGAGAGTCTAATAGCGCTTTTCGATGAGAATCGCAAGAAGGTAGGTCCAAAGTAAAAAAAAAAAATTACCATAAAATAACTCGAGACGGTATTCGATTACGCGAGGCTAATAATACCTGTAAATTTTCTTTTGCCGCCAGTATCTACACTATGTAAGTAAAATTCAGTACTCGGTGTGAAATCTCTTTAGATATCATTTATTCGCTGTCGCTGCAAGAGGCTTCTATAAATTTCTGTCTTTTACCCACGTCTTCACTCTTAGTCGTTTTCGCTGTCGCGACGTGAACAGCAGGTCATTATGCACAAGCGCGATTCGGGCACGTTCAATTCGTTTGAGACACTGAGGTAACAGAAGTAAATGAATTGATCGAGCCGAATAAAAAGCAGTGATTGGATCGCATATTAATTTTATCTATTAGAATAGAGAGTATATTGTATGGCATTCCAAAAACCAGATGCACTCCTGCTGTTTTTTTTTTTTTTTTTTTTTAATTTAATTTAATTTTTGTACTCCATTGCTATGTTTCACTCAAGTATTTGCATGCACTTCCTGCGTAAGCGGATATAGTCACAAGAAACAGATAGAGCCTGAGGAAGATGTAGAATCCTCGATTATGTCATCCTAACCTATGAATCATTGGACGCTGATAATTTCTGTAGAATATTAAACGGACAATCTATCATAAACAGTACGAATCGACGGAACGTAAACGGAAGGAAGAAAGAGAATGGAAGGAAAGGGCCAGGATGAAGGAGAAGGAAGGTGCCAGTTCTTCAGGTGGTGGTCTTCGCAGAGAGACTTGGATACATCCAGGTGGTAGAAGAGTGAGGCGCACGACCTCAGCAGCCACAGCTAACGAGGCAAGACTGGCTGAAAGTGACCTTGAGGAATTTGCAGAGCTGACCAGTGTCGAGGTACAGTACAATTTGAATCATAGGATACGTCAAATCATTCATACTCTTTGCTTCTCATCGAACTCAGTCTGATTTAACATATTTATTGATTGTAGGTGAACAAGCGCTTCATAACGTCCTACCTCCACGTTCACGGAAAGCTGTTCACCAAGATAGGGTGAGTCAGTGATATTATTTATTTATTTTTCATGCACCTCGGACTGTAGGTGATCTCTTGATTTACCCAGTTTCCGGTATACAAATGAGTATGAATTCCTTCCGGTGGAATCGTATATTCACGGCAGGATACTCACGCCAAAACGTACTACCAGGAGCAAAGATTTAATTTTACCTAGACTCAAAGGAAACCTTGCAAGAGCTTCGAGCATCTCAACTGCAAAAATGTAGTTGATACCGCAGCGATTATTCGCCAAGGACTCGTGAACTGTTACTCCGTCATGGCACCGTCATGAATCTCAAATAATTTATGTCCGTCAGATGTAATCTCCCAGTAAGAAGGATGGTACTGGGTATTATCACGAGTAGAGTGAAGGAGGCTTTATCAAGGTGAATTCAGTCCAATGAAAGGTCCGTAACAGTTGAATGCAGCTCTGCTTCCTGTTATTGCTTGGATCCGTGAGGCAGTAGGCTTTCCTTCACCTGGTCCAATCATATTGATCAGACCTGATGAAAGGCTCCAATCGACTGACGCAATTAGTCGTCCTACCATCCACACGTCTAGTACGGAATACATTTAATTTTAGAGAAGGTAATGAAACCTCTCATGAACAATGTTGAGTCTGAGATGATAGCCAATGACAGGCTATCGTTAATCCGGGATGAAGGTAGCTGATAGAGCTATTATCAATTTAAAAAAAAAAATATGATCCTCATGAGGAATAACCAGACAGCTTGACCAATGGGGAATTTTATTAAAACGTTGTACCGTTGGTCGAGAGATATGATTTTTTGTGGTAAAAATTTTTATCGAATTTTGCGACGGTGTAACGTGCGCCAAAGAATTTTTGCTTTCACAAGAAAAGTCAAGGAATCGAATTTTCATTGGTAACAACCGGATGCTGGTCTGCCGTGGCGTCTCTTTTATGGTTGAGAGAAAGACTCTTACCTGGAAGAACATAGTCACTAATCTTACCACAAGTGGAAGATTTAATATTCATCCAGGTGGCAGTCACGACCTTACTTCTGGAAGCTGGCATAAATGAGTGCTGCTAACTTCAAGAGGACAAGAGGAACGCGAGAGAATTGTTCTATGGAAACTATGGACGGTTCTTCGACTTGCTTCCAGGGATAATTGTTGCTCGGCTATCGGGTGCGAAGAGGTCACGAGTGAACTCGGAAACGTCCTGTGGCTTTATTGGTTTTCACGGAAATTCAGAAAATTCTTCAGGCTCCTTAAGGCACCCCGTTTCCTGTTAGAGGTATCAGTTAACCATTTAGTCTAGGAATCGCGAAATTCCCAAGAACGTACAAAACCATCGTAGCCGGCACGTACGATCCCGTTGAGTCGCGAGTCGAATCGTTAAGGCGACGCCGAGCGTGAACGGGAATTAATAAGATTGGAATTGAGACTGTGATTCCACGCGCTGAACGATTCACGTAAAGGGAAATCGTTTGAGCACGTGACTGGCACCCATGTCTTCCTGTCGGCCATTATATCTCGGGGTCATTCGAATTTGCCAAGGGTCCGTTATTCCTCTCGAATTAAGCAGCGTGACGCCCGGCACCTGATGAACGGTATTGTCCATATCGGTGAAGATCCGCGAACGCTTCGTAACCGACCTGAAAAGACAATCCGAGAGTAAACGTTTCACCGGTGTCAGGATACAGCCTTCCTGGACCACCCATGTCCCACGCGATAGACGTCGGATGAAGTCTTCATCAGGGATGCTGCAGGGTATGAGACGCGTATCCTACGCGTATGATGACTGGATCTGGATCTTAATACGTTGATGAATTATTGAACAACCTGGTAACTGTGATTTTGTTCCAAGGACATCAGCAGTGACACTCGAGTTCGCTTGAAAGACCTGAAAGGAAGAGGGCGCCCAGCATCCCCGTCGTCTCTTGGACCATACCCATCCACTTCTAGGAGCTTTGACGTTCGCTCCAGAGGGAGACGCTTTACGGGAATCTAAATCTTCTCCATTTGAGAGAGTACAGAGTGGACCCGGAGAGACTGACGTTGCTCTCGTTGAAAATTCCCGGTAACGGAGCTCGGACTCTTCAGTGGCTGTTTACATATGTTACACATACTCATTTTTCTCACGCCCCTCACCGTTCCTCTCTCTATGGTTATAATAGCACCTATCTTCTTTATTCCTCAGCGAGTATTCGTCGTTCGAGCTTTCTCACTCTGGACCTGACAATGGGTCCCCTCCTTCCTTCGTTTGGATACCCGCTCATCGCGACTCTCCAGCCTCTCACTCGTTATCTCTCTCCTCTCCCGTTCGTATGCCAGGAGAAAGAGAGAGAGAGAGAGAGAGAGAGAGAGAGAGAGAGAGAGAGAGAGAGAGAGAGAGAGACGCAGAGCCGTTCTCAACACAGTGGCGACTTCACCGGGTTCATTGTACCAGGGTTGAGCATTGTCTCGCTGCTGGCTCGTCCCAGGAACTGTCACATGCGTACACATAACGTCAGTTTTGCGGCAAAGAATTGCCTTCCTGGAAAACGGCCGCATCAGCGAGCACTCGGAACCGCCTCCTGGTTATGTAAGCACACAGAGCCACAGGCCAGACCGGATACCACGGACTCTCTTCGACGACTGCCCAAGGAGCTTGGTGAAACGGAACAAGGATCTACCATCTATCCGGATCCTACCAGGAGACGAGGTATCCCGTTACCCCCTCGACGGATCCCAAGCGGATCCTATCGCTAATGACTCTTTGAGACTCCGAATCGCTTCTGTAAATCATATCAGTCGCTAATTACGTGGATACACTCGGTGCAATTAAATGCATCCACTTCGGGCTCCTTGGTGAGATCTGACCTTGGACTTTTAAATGACTCTTTCGCTGCTTCCGAGTGCACGATTCCCATGCGCACCAGGATCGCTACCAGGTTCCTCTTCTTCTTTTCTTCTTGCCCAGTCTCGGAGCACAGCTGCACCAGACGTTCACCTCCGTAGGACACCATGTGTAAATTTTCTGCCGCGGACGACCTTGCCCTTGCTCTCGCACCGTACCTCGTTATATAATTCCATACCGCATGAGAAAGCGGACTCACCGTACTTGGGCAGTCAGCCTTCGAACGGTCTCCCGTACAGAGGGAGAAGGACGACGAGCGAGTAACCGAAGCAAGCTCACAGTCTTAATTCGCTTCTTATGAAAGATCATCTCTTGGGCCGGTTCTTTCCTACTCACTTGAATTCTCCGAAATTCCCGAGAGAGAAGAAATCACAAGGGCCACGTATTCACGCGGGTCCCTATCTACGTGTGCGCCATGTTGGATCATCAGCTGGACAAAAAACAAGCTGACTGTCACACGTACCTACGTTACCCGTAGTGACAGGAAGTTCCAACCTGTCGAAATAATAATTCGAAAGCACTGGCTAGCGCGAGAACCAAGGAAATTATGCCGTTGCTTCTTTCACCTAAATACTCGCTGGTCTCCTTGCAATATTTACGGCCAGCTGCTGATTGGCTGTGGCTCTACTGTATTCAGTGGCCATAACTTTTTGATTCCGTTTTCACGCGACCGCTGGAACTTTCGAGTGGCCAGCTGAAGACGAGGACATGATATTCCTATTATATGCTGACGGTGCGGTTGACTGCCTGTCCGACTGGCCGACATATGCATCTCGTAAAAGCCCACCGGGTCCATCTCCACCGGTATCGAGTAACAGAATGACAACGGTGCGCGACATAACCTCACTTTTCGTCACTCTCACTCTCCAGCCCTAGATGTCTCATTGGACTTGAGGTTAAAAACTTTTGCTATGTAAAAGAGTCTGTGCTTAGGGGGTTTTTTTTTTTTTTTTTCGAGTTCAACTTCACGTGGATGATGGTCTGTACGGACGGGTATGCGATTAGCAATCCATTGCACACATAATCATAATGAAATGTATCCCTGCCACGGTCTGGAACCCTGTTGGGTCCGTAAGTTGGTAGGGCCTGGCCACGTACGCGGCACGTAGCTTCGTGTTTTCTTGCGCGGCGGTAAAAATGTTAATTGACAATTGCGTGGCGCCACTGGCCACCGTCTCGCTTCAGCGTCTCGACCCGAGTGCATCTCCAGCGAGGAGCAGCCCTCCTGGACACAGCTTGTTCCACTCGGAGCGGACTCGGTGCATGCCGGCGCTCGTTGATCGGGCTGGAAATTATTCAGAGGAATTTAGAATGACCTGGGTACTCCTGCACCGAGTATTAGGATGATCAGAGGAGAGGCCGGTACCTTCGGGCAAATATATTTACCTATGTCTCCGAAAGTATTACGTACCTGGCAACTTGTTGGTAAAAGTGCATCGATGCACTTTTAAAAGGTGCATAATTACCAAACGTAGCAGCAACGTACCGAGGTGATGTTTACCTTTGTCTTAACAATAATGGACCGTTCCGTACAAGGCACAAGGACTTGTGGTTCAAGTATGTGGAAGGATGCTGAAGTATTTCTCGAAGATGCTTTTGGGCTCCAGGTCGTGTAAGGTCCTAGCCAGTCTTTACAGGCGCGTGCAGTCGCACTCTTTATTCATTATTTTATTCATCTTCCAGAATACCTGTTGATTACGATTCTTTGAGAACCTCTGAGACGTGTAGGTACAAAGAGCGCCATTGTTTCCTCGAATCTTCATCGGCGAGTTACGCCAGATGTATCTGAACCTGAGGAAGGTGTCGCGGTCACTTGAAGTCAGCAACGATCCGGAATGGAGCATCCAGCTACCTCGCTACAGGATGGATATTGCTGAACGGTACAAGATCAGCACGAAACAGGACAATTTAAGGAACATAGAAGATGGGAAACTCGATCGAAAATGTATAGCCCTGACCGTGGGGAGCAAGGATAGTCGCCGATAGTCACCAGGAGGAACGTGCGTGGCATAGAACCGTAGATCGTGTATTGGCTCTATAGTCAAGGAGCGTCCAATTTCCACTGTAAGGTTAGGTTGGCTCAGGCTAGGTGTTGCACTAGCAGTGTACGTAGTGCAAGTTGTAATGGATTTGGCTCATTACCGGATGGAGCATCCACGAGCACCGTGAGTTATCTACGTCCTGAGGTAGGGTTCTACCTAGCGGTTGAAAACCCTCAGTGAACTCGAGCATGGCTCCTTATTTCTCTGGAATTTTATCTTTTTCCACCTTACAAACTCAATCTTCGACTTCTTACAGTCTGAGATCATTACTGTTAGACTTATTGGACTGGAAGAATTTCGCTATTGGTACACTTTCAAGGACCGTAGATTGGCTGAGGTCCAATGTCATTCTGAGGTGGTAGCTCTGCTGGATGCAATGTCTATGTTCCTTTGGCAATTGGTCAGGACCATTGGGCAGGCTTCGTAAGCCCCTAATTAAACCTATAAATCCATGCTGGAACTGGGTACAATATGCTCGGTGCTGCTACCAGGGCAGAGAGCTCTGAACGAGATGAGAACGAGAGTAACCGGGTGAGACCAGGAGGAGGGAAGACGTCATTTCATAACACTTGCAGAGCAATGAACAGAGGATAACAGTGCTGCAACTCTTGGGAAGCGGAGAAGGTGAGCTGCACAATTGCCTTGGCGAAGAAGAAGAGGCGATGAGAAGAGTGAGAGAGAGACAGGGAGAGAGAGAGAGACAGGGAGCAGGGAGCACAGCGCCAGCACAACGTAGCAGCTCAACGCAGTGCAGCTACTATGCCGTGCCGAGTGGAAACGCTATAAGGCCTCGGCTGGTAACACACATGGGTTTCTGATGGTCGTTTACCTGCAGCAGGGCTCGAGTGACGACCCCGCCCGCTTCAAGGACACCATCGGACACCGCAGACTAGGGGCCCCGTACCCAGCCATCTTCAGAAACTAACTGCATGCATGCATCGTGGCACGACTATCTGGATTTCTGCTGTCAGCACCAGGATGAATGACCCGATCACTTGGATTGGCCATTGTTCCTGATTATTTCATCGATGATCGTCCACGTTCCTCATGCTCGCCAGGTTCGCCAGGTTCGCCAGGTTCGCAATCTCTGCGATCTCACTGGTAGCGAAGGATCTAGGTAGCTATGCTTATTTATATTGCTATCAGGGTACTTGTCGACTGTGTGCAGTATCTTTTGTTCTTTTGGTAGGTATCCTCAGGGTGTACCTATGGCGTACGATAACGGTTATCTTCATGGTCGTGGCTTTGGACACGCTGATCTTCATAACGAGAGCTCCTATTGGACGTGTATCTCACGTTGCGCAAGGGATGGCTCTAGTGAAACTTCACTTTCTTCTTGATCTTCTTCTTCTTCTTCTTCTTCTTCTTCTTCTTCTTCTTCTTCTTGACAAGGCCTTCCTCTTGGCTGACGCGTTAACGAACCGCGAAACGCAATTACAACGACAATCGCAGGGAATCTGGCGCGTAATCGATAAATAGATCGATAAATGAATTTATTATGCAACCCGACCTGACTACCGTCCTCGTGGTACGAAACGAGGATATTCCGAGAATACTTTCTCTTCTGGAACGGACTCATCTGTAGCTTTGGCTCCTCCAATGGACGATCGACCTTGTTCATGAAACGTTGCCACTTCATGGAAACTCGAGCCCTTGGCCAATACTCTTAGAGTCGTTTCATCATCCTGGTAAAAATCTAAAGCGGATGCCAACGCGTTGAATTCGATCCTCTTGGGCTTCTTGGAGATGCTTTCATTGTTGACGGCATACCCAGTTGCCCTCTGGGGATACTTATAGATTAATTCTGTGTCCGGGTGATGACTACTGGGTGCAGCCTTACTCAGTGATCTTGCAGGGAAAATAAATTTTTCCTCGAGCTTGTCATCTTGAAAATGGGAAATATTTTGAAAAATCTCTCGATCTCATCGATTCGCCCTGAGATTGGGTCTAGTTTTATTTAACCGGAAGTAGACTTTGCCCCTTGTCTCTTGGGTACCTGGGTGCTTGTCTTACGAGCCGGGCAAAGCTGACAGGCTGGATCGTGAAAAATAGAAGGACAGGAAGGAGAAGAATAAGAAGAAGGCTTCTACGACCGAAGGCGTAGAATCGCGTCGCGGCGTTGTCCTCTTCGTATTTTTCCGTGAATCACGGATATGCTTTTTGCCTCTGGTATCGGTGATGAGTAGGATTGCTTCGGTTCACTTTCATTGTCGATTGTCTTGCTGCGCCTGGAGGTAACGGCGACACAAAAACCTCGAGGAGTCCTGATGACGAGGATGGGAGAGAAGGGCATAGAAATAAAGATAAAAGAAAGAAGCACCAAGAGAGAAAGAGACAAAGGCGGCGGACACTCTCGAGGAACAGAAGCGGAGCGGAATACGAAGACAAGGAAGATACGAGGACAAGACGGATGAGAGTCCAGGGATAAAAGAAGATTCCAGTAAACCCCAAGATGGCGCATCCGGGTCTATATTATTGCCAGTTTTAGTAGCAAGCGGACGTTTAGGCTCCCGGGTGGACGGTTATTAAGAACAAACCCGTGTATCGCAACAGGAACATTTAAGCCGGGCACTTATCTTGCTGCGTCGAATATAGCGACCATCAAAGCCACTCTGTAATGTACGTCTCCGGTTTATCCCTAGAAACTCCCTAGGCAATTATTCCGTTACTAGATCATCCCAATCCAGCTACACTATGTTACAATACCTATAACATTATCATACCCACCAAGTATGTCCAGAAAGACTCGCTGTAATGTATATTTCTTTTTTGGTCTATTTTCCCCCGTTTTTTCTCTTTTTTTTTTTCTTAAAATAACGCCTGGAATAATCTTACCCCGATTAGATATACTCTTATGAAGTTATATATACACGGTGGCATTTTGAAATCTCATAAAAATCAGTTCCCTCTCTTAATTGGACCTTAGACTTTACCACAGGGGGTCCGGTGCAAGAGTGCGCACGACATACTCCTGATGAGGAGGACGAGGATGATGAGGCAACGGCCTCTTGCGATACTCTATTTCTCTCTCTCTCTCTCTCTCTCTCGCACTGGTGAAGAATAAGATAAAAAAAAAGAGTAAGATAGCTAAGGAGGCATTTAATCCGGAGTTGCCAGTCCTTACCTTCCTACTCTCCTTCCTACCCTGGTTCTCTCTTTTGCTCCTTCGTCAGCTCTGTCCTGCTCCTTCTCTCACCCTGGGCTCTTCCCTCTCGGCCTTAACGATTTCCCTCGTTTCCGCGATTCCGGCCGGCAAATTACGCGCGCCAAGACTCGGCGTTACTAATTAACCGGCAGCTACTCCCGGTGGTACTGCTACTTAATATCCGTAAAACGATCTTGCCCAGCGGTCCGTGATATCGACAATGGGCATTTACAAGCGAGCGTCCGAGGACTTTCTTGTTCGCACGCTTGCCAATACCTTGGCTGACTCTTTGTGTCAGGTTTAGGTTAGGTTGCCGTAGTCCTTCGACTATCGGGGTACCTAAACCACTGACGGTTTTGGCACCGTGAAGATGCTGTGTATGTATCTGATGTAAATCTATAATGAAAATTTTTTGATGGAGCGATCTCAGATCTACCATCTCGTCTGCTGTCGAATCTTCTTACCGACTGTACTATCTTGAACGGGGCCCCATTGCTTATGCGCACGGTACTGGTGGTGCGCTTGTTCGCGGGTTGTTTATAGCCCTCGCTAGCCCCGGGCTCAAATGCGTACACGCTGCGTGGACACTTCTCCGATCAGTATCTAAGCTGCTGATTAATTATTTGCATATTAAACGGGGCGTGGACGCCTGGCGCGATGCCTCGAAGATTTTCTTTAATTTGCCCGTGAATTTTTATACATTCTGAGATTTGTTTTCCCCCGGATCATCGTTAAGGTAATACGGGAGTCACACCAGTGCTGGGGGTTGTATATTGATTCGATCGATCTTCATTCTTTTCGATCGGTCCAGATTGATCTTGCCGATCTCTACAATCTTGCTAATGGGCGGATGCCTCGGTGAAATTTTTTCTTCTTATAGTCGTTACGGCAATTAAACTTGTCTGGAGGTTTAATCCTGTCATTAATATTATATTTAAAAAAGATTATAAAGATACACGCAACTGCCAGTTTCAGATTATCATACGCGTTCCTGATTGGGTGGCGACCGGGTAATACGGTGAAAAAAAAAGAAAATCTGGAAAATTGAGTAAAAATGTAAAATGGTCGCGGGTTTGCCAGTGGCTCCGTAGGGAGTCTGCACGATAGATTTTGTAATCTAGATAAAGACCTGAATGCGTTATATTCATAGGGATTGGTATGGACGATACCGATTAATCTGACGCCTGATTACGTTCCTGGTTAATTGTTCGGCCGGATGATTATCGCTTACGGGACGAGGCGATCGCGCGATATTAACTGCCCACTCCTTTTGGCGAACGCTCAACGGGCGGGCTTATCTTTTGGATCGTAGCTCCTAGTCGCCGTCTCGGATACTTTGATTCATAGCACTCCTCAATATTATTCCTGGCTCGCGCCTCGCTTTCTGCTTAGGTAAAATCCATTTAATCACGTGGCGACATGGCGCACTCGCAACCAGCGACGATTTTATTGAATGGCAGCGATAAAGGTTTACGCGCTACGCGGCGACGGGTCACTCCACTCGAATGCCTTTGGATCTTCTTTATTTCGTTTAGTGTCTGGAGGCTGTGCTCAAAATAGTCTTGTGTCTGTAAATAAAAGAGATTTCTTTCGCGAGGATTTAAGACGCGTTTACAAAATAGGGGGAGGGATTGGCTTATGATTATTTATGAAAGCGACGAGAAGATGGACCAGTCGCTAAATCAGAGCGATGCGTTCAGATCTTTTTTTTTTTTTAGGGTCTCACAATTCCAATTTGATGATCTTAAAGGATTTTTGGGCCTTAGTCCCAAGGGATGATACTTGCCGGTCCTTTTGACGCTGTGGGCCCAAAGGGGTCCCCACTAAGGGCCTCATAAGGCTTCTCGAAGGCAAAGAGAATAGTCGGAAGGTACTCGCTTGATCTCTGGGTGGATTTTTATTTAGCGACAGTTCCCCGTGGGAACGAGCTCCTTTTTTCGCGGGCCCTTAATGCCGTAGCGGACCTTCTCAAGGTCGTCGCTTCATATAAATTCACCTATTGCCAATTCGATCTGTTCCTTTATTTTTTTTTTTTCATCTTCATTTTTCCACTCTCAAATCCGATCCCTTTACCGTCCCCTGCTCTTCTTATTGGCCGGGACGTAAATTCCTCGTCGTCTTCGGCGGATCCTCCAGGGCCCATTGGTCAGTCCCCGTAACGGATGTCCTTTATTTTATTTTTTTTCCCCTTTGAGACAGACACAAAAGGCAATCCTCTCGGGACGCTAAAAATACGCGTAATTGGCCGCGAGCGATGACTAAAGGAGGCGCCGAGGGCCCGAAATAAGAGCACCTGACAGATTCACCGGGCCCAAATCCAAGTAACGAGGATCTGAATTCACGAGACCTGTTATGCTAAACTTACACCGCAGGGTGTACCAACCTGCGGGTGAAAGAAGAAGAGAAAACGAAATGAGATTAAAACGGTAATAAATAAGGCCCACGTAGTAAAAATGTAACTGGGCCTAATCTTATTCGACCCAGCTCAAGGATATCGGTACCGTGTCACCCGTCGTCATTGGGCCCAACGATCAGACTCGAGAATCTCCACGAACAATGGGAGGCACCATTCCAGAAGTAGGTGGCCGTTGACACTGTAAAGAATCTGCCAATTTTTTTACGGGGGCACGTGGCCCATTGTGATATGGGGCCCTATAGCTATTATCCCCGGTGGCATTGTTCACGCGATATCCGTGTAATCGCTGATTTCGCCCGTGCCACGTTTTTACTCTTTCCTTGAATGTGGCAGAAAGTGAAGTCGAGTGAATCCTGCGGTCGATGCTGCAAATCATACTGAATTCTTTATATATATATATATATATATATACACCCACACTATATACCCGTACTCTATATCCTATGACCGTATAACCTCAAACACCAGTATGACTCCAGCACTGTCGAACGCACCAGGAGGGAAAGATCGCAATACCGAAATTCCATTTGGCAACCTCATCCGACGAAGCGACGTTGTCCGTACCCGAAGAAAAAGATTTTCCAGTAGTAGCTGGCATGCTTGACCCAGGCCATTTGGCCCTGATGACCTCGAGCGCGCCAAGCAATTTCCTGAATGCACCCTCCCCTCAATGCGGCACACGTAATTACAAGCTACTCCTCATCGAGCGTTTGCGATGAAAGTCCTGGGTCCTCGAAACGATTGGTAGAAACGGAAAATTACGATTCAGCATCCCCATTGGGTTCAGGGGCCTCTCTGAAAAAAAAAACCTGTTGGCGCATGACGTATGCGCGTTATTTTCAAAAATTCATCAACTACAGATATTACGTATTGCGACTCGTTAACAGCCTCGGCGATTATGATTACTCCAGCGGTAGATCTGACCAGGTCGGCAGGAATCTCTGTGGGTGCACAAAGGACGGCGATTCGTCCGCGACGTGGAGGAGGGAAAGAGACGATGAGACAGTGTGGACGATCTTGGGCCTAAAGTAGGGGAAACTTAATGTCCCGGTAACGGGGATGGGTATGGTTATGGGGCCTCGGCCCACGCAATCAGAGGGTCAGCAGGATGATCTATAGAGACGGGAATGCCGTTATGCGCTAAAGTGCAAAGTTTGTTAGTCATAGAGTCGAGTGGCGGCGTCGGCGCGATCGTTCGACGGGACCGGCGCCGGCTACTAGAGTTGCCGGTGCGTATCTGCCTCCTGGGGCAAAAGGAGAAGGTGGACCCCTGTCCTTCACCGAGGGGGTTATCGGCGATGCCGTTATGCCCTAAAGTGGAATTCTCTCGGTGAAGGACCTGTCTGTGTATTATGCTGGCTGGTTCTTGGTTGCGGGTTACAGGACGTTGCGTCACTTCCTCACAGCGTGATAGGGCCGAGACCCGAGAGACCGTATTGACCTTACGACCTCATCGGTTACAATAGGAGAGGCACCTACAGAGAGAGGGAGTCCTATCGCAGGAGACTGTTCACAGAGAGAGAAATAGTATGGGAAATTTATTAGAGACTCGAGAGACATTTTCAGTGCATCAGTGACAGGCACGGGGCCTGGTTCTAATCTTGTGCCGATTCATCTTGGTGCATTGACTGTTGCCGAGACAAATTGCCCAGGGTCTTATTAAAGCCCCACGTAATATCGTGGCGGTGTATGATAATGACGTTTTTAGTGTCTATCAAAGAGCCGTAAAGTTTATCTTGAACGGGTGTACCTGCTGGACACGCCGACAGAGCCGTAACTCCTCTTTATTCGGTGTCGCGCTGCAGGACGTGGACGTACGAGCTATTTGCTTTTTCCTTTCGCCATTTTATGTCTGCTGGGAGTATAGGTGGTATATGTACATAGGTATATGCTCAGGGAATGTCAAAGATTCTCTGGATAATATATGTATATCAGATAGTTAGATGCGCCTCGTAAATTTTAAATAGCGGCGGCCGAACTGCTGGGGCGCGCCTGGTGTCTTTTCTGCGAACTAAAGTACTTCGTCAAACTGACGACGCGCGGCGCTCTTTCACGATGGATTCGGTTCACGCTCTAGAGATGATTTTTTCAGTCGATCGAATAAGGGAGACACGGTGTATTCGTTTATTGCTTTTATTTCTAATCTTTTCTTCTTTTTCGTATCTTCTTATTCTCGTCGCTACTTCGTCACAGGGTCTCGTCTCTTTGTCCGTCCATTGAAAATTAGAATATCGTGTATCCGGTCGGGTGTTAATAAGTCTCGGGGTTTAGTGGCTACACGACGGAAGAGGCGGCCTACCTGCCACGAAGACTTTGCCAAGGGTGATGACTGCGTGCGAGCAGTAACCCGTATGGGAAATAAAATGGGAATGGGCCGGTTATATAGCCCTGTAATTTTAGAGTGACGTGTCCGTACCGGTAGAGTGAGAGAGAGAGAACGAGAGCAGGACCGGTGGTGCTGTGAATGGATATGCATTAATTCGTAGGTTTAACGAAAAACAAGCTGTACATATTTCTTCCTTTATTATACGATTGTCAGTGGAATCTTCAGAACAAACGGTATTCCCAGACACAATGACTTCACGGATAGACACACGAGCGCCATCTTAGAAATTAGAATATTACAACTCGTAGCCAGTCGGGTGTTAATAAGGACCAGACTTTACAGCCCGGGGTTGTGCTAGGTCACGCTGTACCATACAATATATTTAACGTGGGAATGCTCATCTTCGCGTCGACTCTCCATATACACTGTAGCTTCGCGACCGTCACGGCATATTGGCTGCTACGACGGCGCATTACGTTCCCGCGACTACGGCAATGAGAATTATTCCATTCGAACGCTCGTCTCCTTCCTTCCGCCCACGTGAAAATCGACTTATTCGCTTTACGCGCTGTTCCGGCTCTCGCCGCTGCACTTATTGTAAGTAATAAATGCATTGATACCGATTTCCAGTTCCTTTGACCTTCCCACCCTTCCCTCCTGTCACTATTCCCATCCCCTTTACACTCCTGCTCTTCCCGTCTGTATCGGGCATACGTGCATTATATAGTAACTTGCTTTTATCTTTTTACACGGGGGGTGAGCAAACTTACAAGAGGGATTTTATTACGCGATTAAAACCTCTTTACACGCTATCTTCATCCCGTTTCCTATATCGTTTTTACCTGACCCAACATAACCTAACCTCTCTCGGTGTCTCCGTATCTCTTGATCTCACTCTTAAGACATCCTTGTCTCGTTTTAAAGTTTCAAATAAACTCGACGATTTCCGTCTGCACGAGCTGCTCACGTTGCTCGGTCTTCTCGAAGCTCCTTAGTTGCCGCGAACTGGTTATTCGCCATAACCGTCACTTGGCCCAGGTCTATCTATATTTCCGGGATAATTCAGCTCCGCCATTATAATACGTGGCATCGAATCAGAACCCATTATTACGTCCTTCTCTTGGCTACGGGATACACGGCGAATCCTCATGAGACCTATCCATACTTACCGCCTAAGATATACGGGGTAACTATTCACACCGCTGTGAAGTTGGCTGCACTCTGGTATCGCGTATACCTTTAACATAACCTCACCTACTTCGGTGCATCTCCATCCAGTCCTACCCGGAGAATAATACCAAGGCTATAAACAACTACCGACTGTGGTCTGGGAACAATCCGTAAGCTCATACGGTGCCGTTTTATTAACCAAAAGGGGAACGCGAGCCAATCGGCATACCAGGTCGAACTGCGACCTCTCGGTTTAGCACTGTCATTTGCTGGATACGCGTCTTCCTGGCATCCCGCGGTGGTTAACGTGTCAGAGGTCACGTCACGAGCTGCCTTGGATTACAAGGGAGGATCAAGTGAGACGTTACACGTTCCGTAAATTTTATACTCGCAAGACTGTGGGAAGTTAACCGTAATTCGCGAGAAAGTAGTCGCGCATGCGCACTAGACGAGCGGTAGGTACGCGCGCGGGAAATTCAAATGACTCTATGCGACGAATCTAAATAATTTCTCAAAACGCGCTCGTACGATCGCTGTATACAGTGTCTGTCATATCATATACGTATGGCTTTCAACTTTCTACCCTCTTATCTACAGTCGCACCCACTTTAAGGAGCTTCCGTTACTAATCACTGCCCACGCCCCGGCGCAGTGCTTCCTACTGCTATACATCCTTACCCTCGTATACGAGCCTTCACCAAGGCAATGCCGACCCCAGCCGTTACCTACCTGATGTCCAGGACGGTTCCGTTGACTTGATGATATTTCAAGGGAGAACCTAGCGCGCCGAACCACAGGCAGATTTCTTCCGCGTGGCTCGCTGGATCCTGGGGGAATTTTTTTTTTTATATAATTTCTCATAGGGATTTTTATATTTCATAGGTGCATAGCTGCACGAGAGTCCCACTGTCGGATGCATATATGTGTATGCACCTGTGGCGGGTTCGATGCTCGACACTGTTACTCCTGGTACCCGTAGACCGGGCAGGGTCTCGGTAGGTAGTCGAGATCACGTTAATAGGAAGCTGCGGCGAGGAGAGTATAGTATTTTTAACGGGTAGTCACTATATCTGTATACGTTTAACCATTTGCCATATAGTCGCGTGTATAAAGTACCCCACTTGCTCTATAATATATACGATAATTTTAGCAGGGTCGCTCCGTTATCCTAATTACCGGCAGTCCCTCTAAGATTTATAGATCGGGCTGTGATTCCGTTGTAGATATTTATACGCGTGCACGTGCATTATGCGTATGCACGTTCGCATACGGTGGATGCTGAGAGGAGCTCATCATCGGCGAAGATTGTAGTTAAGTGGATTCAGGCTACCGGTTGGGTCCGCGCGTACCTTCTTGTGATTTGTTGACTTTTTTTTTTTGGGGGAATTTTAGGTAAATTTAAATTTTTGGTATTGGCTATGTCGCAATGAGACGTTTTTATGGAGATTCTCAGGAGACTGTACAGGGTCCAGACGGGATGTACAGTGGGAATTGGAATAACGATGAGTATTTCCAGAGGGAAATTCGAACGACAGTAGGTTCAGCGTCCTGTCAGCCAGACAGTCAATAAATCATGCAAGCGGTTACTATTCTCGAGCAAATCGATTTTCCACGATTTATTCAGTCCATCGTCATTTTCCAGAATAAACCGTATTTCTCGGCGTGTATTGGTCCCTTATTTATAGGTCGCGAAATTTCACGTATAAATTTTTTCTTTGCAGAATGGAAACCTTTCAGGAAGCCGGTATACAGATGCTGAAAGAATTTCGCGCACTTCTGCAACACTCCCCGCTTCCGCTTCAGGGTACCAGACTTCTTCAGCTACTGGCGCTCAATATGTTCGCCATAGACTCGACTCAGCTTAAGGGTGAGTGACGTTTATATTTTATTTAATAAAAACAGATTACACCTTCGCGCCAGCCACGTCGTACGTTGAAAATGAGATTGAGATTGAAAGAATATGATAAAAAATTGCCACCAAGACACTCGCGGATGCTGCACTCAAGATTCGATCTCACGGCGCTACAGTCTTCTTATTTAATGCTATCGGGCGTATCTACAGTGCGTGGAGACTTTATTGTTTCCCATGGTACGCCTTGTATGTAACGCACGCGTGCCTACCGTGGCATCTAGTTGCAGGTTTGCCAACCTACTGGCAAGCCTCGAGTTAACGGCCTCTCGTAAATCAAGGTAAACGAGTGGCCGACCGATGCCAAAAGCCGTACGAATTCAATATCAAACGGGCCATTCCGCATAAGTGGTTGGCGTAGAGCGAAAAGTCCCTTTTTCTTATACAGAGTGTCCCGTGGGATTTCCTATCGAGTCTGGAAGATTTTTTTTCCTTCTCTTCCTAAATCTTCCCCACTTTCCACCCCTGGACCGTTCACGTGTATAACCACGAGTATCCTCCGATCCTCCTTTTATCCTTTATCTCTTGTCCTTTTGGAGTCTGCTTCTTTTATTCCCCCCCCCCACTCCTCCTCCTCATCCTGGTATCCTTCCAGATTCTCCGTCTCGTTCCGGTGTTATTTATATATCCCAGGGGAACGGCGTCCTGGGAGGAGGAGGGAACGAGAGGGTTAACGTGGGCGGAGCGCAGGGTGCATCATCGTGTGCACCAAAATGTATGACCGTAAATTCTAACAGCGCTGTTTGCCTTTACGATGCGATTCGCGGAACCGCAAATCATTGAGTTTCGAAGCGGGATAGTTTGTAAGAGAGAGAGAGAGAGAGAGAGAGAGAGTGATGGGGGGGTGGGAGGGAGGAAAGAACGAAAAAGGCCAAGGAAATAAAATAGCAAGGGCGATGATGGCTTCTGAAAGTTTTATCGTTCGAAGGTGTGGTTACACTAATCGGCTTCTTCTTAAGTATCCGCCCGGCCGATGATGCGTCGGGTAAAAGCGGCGGCAGTTCGTTACAGGGATTATACGATTGCAAAGCGGCAACCTCGTTCGAGCGCGAGAAGACGTAAATATTCCTAGTAGAATTCGGAGCCGTCGATAAATATTATGGGTCTGGAAGAGAGTCTAGTGAGTTTTCTAGGGAATTTTTTTTTTTTCCCCACCTGCACGGATCACCTATTCCATGAATTCCGTATGCTCAGGCGTGGCCAAGCGTATGTTGGTCGTAAAATTACGTAATCGACGAACGCGCACCGAAGGCGTCGCGACGCCAAAGCAGCTTCTTCTGGTGACTTCCGATCACTTCTGGTGGCGTCCTGTTTATCCAGACTGGAAGTATCTTCGCAAGGCGCCGAGCTCCATTGATCTAGAATGGTGGCAACAGCGGCCAAGGACGACAGCGTCGATTTCAACCGATCTCGAGATTCTCGGCTTGTTACGATATTCGATATACGATATTTCATTCGATTCGATAACACGCATTCGCACCGGTACCGCTATCTACACATGTGGATATATATATATATATATATATATCATCGATAGTACAAGCTCCCATTAATAGGCATATATGCTCCCTCCCTGTTAACATGTATATATATATATGTATATTTTTTCTTCGCTTCCTTCCAAGCAAGCCCGATAATTTTTCAAGGTCAATCTGACGTATGGCACGCATTAAAAATCTCCTCTCTTAATTAAACTCCCGTAGCGAAACACTGGGGTCCCAAAATTATGATGAATCTCTACATCGGCCATAGGATGTATTGGCGGGGCGGGGGGGGGGGTGTCCCGTGCTAGTCGAGCTGGACCAGATTCTCTTGTCTCGCGATCCGTAGACGAATATCTACCATGGACCTAAATTGGATGCTGGGAATAATTCTATGGCTGAATCCCAAGCGCCACGTGGTTACCGACCTCCGCCACTCTAATCAGGATCATCCGAGTCTCCCACTCTCGCTAACGAACCAGTCCCGGAGCAATCCTGGCGCCGCAGCATCCTAGATCAGCAGCGGAAGGGGGCCCCCCCGCCTGGACGTTTCCATTAGATTTTTACCCTCTAATTATCGCAAATGGTGATCGACGTCACATGGGGTTGTCCTGGCTACGGGAGAGGAGATCAGCCTCTCGAGGTCGGGTAACGCGAGATCTTGTAGGTGGGAGCGAGAGGTCCAGATGTCCTTCCGCGATCGGTATTTCATTCGGGGACTTCCCCGTTAATCAGGGATCCCGATTCGTTACGTTCTAAGGAAATCTGCTTTACCGACCGCAACCTTACCTCATCGGATTAGAACCAATCGGGGTCTGGTTCGTTATTGGTATGCTAATCGGTATACCGACTATTTATTCGTGTCAGTGCCATTGATATTTACACTCATTGGACTTGTTGCTAATTTTTTTTTTTTTTTTTTTTTCAAGGAAAATTTATTACCGACTCTGCTACCTTGTACGCCGTGGCAACTCATTTATGTACCGTGCGTCTTTCTTGTGTCTATATAATCCTCGGTGGCTTACTTGACTGCTGCGCTGTCTTTGATTCTGGACAGCCAATGGAGCACTCATGGGCGCAGGGGGAGGGGCAGGGGGGAGGGGGTCACGGGGATATGCCTGGTACTAGGAACGGCTATGGGGTCAGGCCTCTGAGGTTAACACAGTGGGAGATGGTTAACTATGAAACGAGATGGGAATGACCGTGGAACGTATGTCTTATTATCGCAAATGGAGACCTAATATCCGGTACAGTTAGTCATAATTAGAGAAACCCAAAGGTGGGTCCGATCGTGATAGCCAAGCAGGTTCTCCTGGGACGATCGATGTTCAATTCGGAGAGATGTTTATGGGGAATGCGTGAAATCTTGATTTTTTTATTATTATTGCGTAAGAGATTTTTGAACGTGGGATATGCTGGGAAATAAATTACGAATTTTTTTTTTCTATTTATTGAAATTTTGTTTTTTCAATCGTAATTGGCAACTCGTTTTTTTTTAATTTCTACAAATATTACGATCTTATCGAGAACTCAGATTGCTCGTTAATTCCTTGACTCTTCTTTGTTCAGTCTCTTATTGCTACGGTAAACTCAATTCTTGCTCGTCAAAGCCCGAAGCACACCGGGGAACAAAGTTTTCGTCAGTGTCCGTTCTTGGCATGAAAAGTCGTCCGACGGTCTCTTTAAAAAATTATCACGAATAGGGTATACTGGGGAAAAAAAAAAATGAAAATCCATACTAGATCGTCCGGTCGTGTATTAAATTTAAGGAATTTTTTTTTTCGTCCTCGTTCCTAATAATTGCACAAATTTTGTTCATATTTAAATTCCCACGCTACCCAGTGTCAATAACTTCAAAAATGCATGGGAATCTTTCTCCATTTTTTTTTCTTTCTTCCCTTCTTTTTCTCCTCCCGGTATTTAATGACCGACATCAAAGTCTAAACGAATCGTGTCCAAACATAACCTAAGTGACCGTAAACAGTTACCAAACCTGTCCATTCATAGCAGGACTAGTGTGACACGTCTGGATTAACATATTAACACGATTATACTCTTTCGAATCTCTGCGATCCGCTACGACATGATTCACACCAGCCGCTTACGGTATTCGTTGAGAAAAAAAAAAGCATTAATACCAATCGATAAGATTAAATCGATTCCGCGCAGACAATCCATCGATCAATCGTCGCAAGCCGGTTGGAACAGTGGCTGATCGAGTATTTCCAAAAGTTGCAACAGACTGCATTTGAAAAATTCATTAAACTCCCAAAGTTCAAAAATATTTATACAGACATTTTTAGTACGACCGGTAGTGAGATGCTGTATGGACCAATCAAGCCCGAAGCAATATATATATATATATATATATATCCTGGGCATCCTAGGCGGAGGCTGCACGGAAGGCCCATTGGATGCAAGGCGAGATGCAGATGATCCGTGATTATAGACATTAGAAACATTAGCCTTGGCGCTATGACTCCTTGCAACCTCAGGATTCAACATTGGCATTTCACGTCTCCCTCTTAGTCACGCGATTAGAATTCATCTCCGATCGGCTCCGGGATCCGTACGGCTGATATATATTCAGATAAGTGATTCGAGATGCATTATTTACGAATTTATAGCTAGTCAGAGATCCAGCCTCCTCCCTGTCGCCGTTTCTTAATGGATCATGAAAATTCAAGCCATACTCCGCCCTCGTATACCTATATCATTACGTAAGATTAATACCCTGCAATATGCCTTATACGCATCGTTCGGGTAATAGATATATTTATAAAATTCAAATTTTACCGCCGTTTCATTCCCCGACGTCACTTCCGTTCAAAGCCGCCATCCTGGCTCGACCCGATTCCCAAAACAGACGCGTCCTCGTCCGTTACTCCGGAAGCTAGAAGTCCAGAATCAATTATTCAGAGTCCAGACCCCGTGTGAATGACCCGTCTGAAGTTGGCTGCACCTTAAACTGCGATAATCGATATGCAGCTAAGTTCATGCCGTTATCGGCAACCGTGCCGGATTTACCCTTTAATATCTTTTATTTTCCCAATGTTTCCCTCGCTTGGCCCATCTTATTCCTCCACTTCGTCATACGTGCCTAACTTCACGTCGAAACCCGTCGCGCACGTGACTACCTTCACGTCGTTACACGTACCCCAGCCAGACGTCTACGGGTTCTGGCTACGCATAACCTCAAAGTCCACCAGACTGGTTCGTTAAAGGAATTACGTACTTCTATAACCAACAACAGTTCCGTCTCTCTGAACAATGACTGTTCGTGACTGGGACTGACTCCTGGTGTCCCGCAGAATCGCCCTGGGCCGCTCTTCGGGTCCTTCAAAGACCTGAAGCCGTCACGAGGACCGTCCTGAGACGCAGAATACGCGAAATCGATATACTAATTGGGGTGAAAAGAATTACGCAACGACTATATACAGATAATAGATGGCACAGCCAGTCCGAGGTACAGGAAACAGTGTGGGAAATGATTAAGACACCAAGTATATTATACGCACGCTTATATTCATATACCGCATATACCTTGTTCCTATGTAGAATTGTACACTGTGATTATACCCATTTCTTAACCCCATGTATACCAACCTCTCCCGAGTCCTTTATTTTCACACTGGATTCCCATTAATTTGGCAACATTATCGTGTCATTATATCGCCGTGCTCTTCCGCACGGGTTTTGTACCCACGTGTCTCTACGTGTTATGGCTACGGATATTTTTACTGTTTGTAGTGTACACACGTGTATATATGTATATTGATACTATCCCTTGTGGGTTTACGGACTCGAGTACGGATTCTCCACAGGATCTTTAACCTCCTAGACTGTCGTTCTTTCGTCCGTACCCCAGTCGCCTACGAGTTGGACATCTCGAGTATCTTAGTCTGTGGATTAAAGTTGGCGCACTTCTTTTTCTCACCGATAAAAGTACCACAGGGTATTAGGTGTAGGCACGCAACGCGAATAACCCGCCTATTGAAGATCTTCATCTACCGTGTCTTCCTCGCGCATCCTTGGCTGACATAACTCTTATCCCTGGCATGAAATCCCTTCTTGTCCCTTATGGCCGGGTTGTATATAGATATCGTTGCCTTCGCGTATAGATATTTATTTTAAGACGCCGCCGACAGATGGTATCGCTCTGTGTCCCGAGAATTAACATAGAATTTTTGGCGAACTTGACTTCGCTTATTTATTGAGCTTACCGACGGAGGTCGTTGACCCCTTGTTCGAGGCACTTGAACCCTGTTTGGTATTGGCATACAAAAATAATTGACTTGTGAGGATAAATTAAATATTATTTTTTTCGCCAGTATCTTTCAATCACCCGGTACATGAGTTTGGTAATTTTTTTTTAGTTTGGAATGTCTCGGCTCTTTTTTTTTTTTTTTGGCAAATTAAATTTGCCGGTTTTACCGTAAAATATAATTTCGCTGGATCTGTGTCGCTCGGATGACATCTCTACGCGGCTTTACTTCTGGTATTTTTGCGACGTCCGGCGTCGGCGTCGCGTCTTCGAAGAACGGTACGACCTTGGTTAAGGCCACTTAAGAACAGCTGGTCTACTTCTTTTTCGAATTCCTATCAGGGCGTCGGGACGGAGGACGCCTGCCGTCTCGGGCAGGTTGCTGCTTTGCGGTTTCACTTCCTGCGGATAATTCGCGACGTCTTTTCTTTCTTTTTTTTTTTTTTTTTTTTTTTCTATTCTTTCTCTCAGTCAGGTACGCAACTTTGGGTACCTACCTGTCGCGATCTACGGGGCTAATCAGAGTCCAAAAGGACGCTCCGGACGAATCAGTGTAGGCAACACCCGCATAGTAGGCGTCGCGACGCTCGGCGTCCAATCCACACTCATCACTTTCCCACCTGCATTCCTCAAATTCCCACATTCAATGAAGAACCCTTCTTCCCACGGAGAATAGATGGCGTTCCAGCGTTGACTCACCCTGTATACCCATGGCTGTACCCACGTCGGTCCTTATCGTCCTTACGTAATCATCAGGGATCTTTGGCATTAATTATTCTTTATCGCGGCTTTAATTATCAGAATTATCAGTACCTACGCGGGGCACTCCATAATCGTTATAATTCACATCTTTGAAGTACCCGGAAGCCACATCCTGGCGTTATTCCACCTGAGAGAGGTGAGGAGGGTGGAGGGACGGTGGCAAAATAAACTCGTCGCGATCAATTACTTTGTTTAACACTGATAACACTTCCGAACCCTGATAACGATACTACCTAAGCAATAGTTCGATCAATTCCCACGGTCCAGCAGTTCGTATCAATTTACCTGATCTTGTCGATACTGTCAATTAATCCGGGTAATGATTCCTGATTGGCCAGGAGGACAAATGACCCCGCGAAAATCCTGATAAAAATCGATATCCAAATTGACCCGTTGAAGCCTACCTGATTAGAGCCCCAGCCTAATGGCCGGCTTGAAAATTAAATTAAATTGCCATACGTCAATTTGCCATTGGACACCCTGTATACGCGGGCAAGCAGGGCACGTCGGGTAGGGTCGTGTACTGTAGGAGGATACAGTTTTAGCTATACAGGGGAATAGCATTGTTTCAGTTTCGATTTTATCGATGTTCGATAATAAAGTCTGCGCATGCGCGGTCGGTTTATATCGCTAACCAATCCGACGTTGATCTTCCGAAGCGCGACGGTATCATAATTATCGCGATCGTAATCGCCGGTTCATTAGCATCGCGGCGAGTCTACAGTCACGGACGAGAGGACGTCGTAGCATTCGAAATATAAGGCCCATTTTTAACGTGCCCGGGCCCCCATGACGATTACAATCAATTATCATAACGTTATGATAAACGCCCCACGAGCCACGGTACCGTTACAGCCCGTAATTTTTGTCATTGGCGTAACGCGTGTGACTTCTGTGGTGAGAAAAAAGAAAAAAAAAAAAAAAGATAACGCGAAGAATCGGCCGAGAAACGCAAAGGCGAACCGGGAACCGAATAAATAAGATACTTTAATCTCGTAAGGCCCGTCGCATTGTATGCACAATTTGGTAAGATCAAAATTACTAAGCTAAGTATACAGCTGCCGGGCGTGCGTCCAGAGGAATTTCATACGCGCGCTCGTTATTCCCATAAGCTTTATGTGGCACAGCATCCCTACCCCGCTGGACCATCATTATTTCATAAGATACATCATCTCCTACCGGGATCCGTATTTGATGCTGTGTGCATGCGCCTGCCCTTTTTTACATTTTACTTTCCTATCAAACAAAAATAAATCCAAATCGGATCTACGAGATCATGATTTATCTCCCGTAACACGTTGCGACACATCCTCCGGCATTCATAGATCGATATCGATTTCTCGATAGCCATGGATCGTTAACGTACACTCGATCCCCAGTGTAAACCTGATAAGTCATTAACGGTCTGGCTTTATTATCTTAATTAGGATTTGACTGGTTAGGTAGCTGCTTGCGAGATGGTCCAGCATCCCGAGATCTGGACCAGCTACCATGGTAGCTTACACAGCCTGCAGACTGTGTACACGTTTTTATGGATCGGATTGGTACGCCTGTCACTGATCTGCTCGGAGATGATTGGCCAATGCTGTCTGTTATCGTTTTGGTATCGATAAAAAAAATGCCGGTATTTTGAATTTTTTTTTTTCAAAATTCATCACTCAAAAATGGGCATAAGGTCCACTCGAGTTATGTTCCGTTCAACGCATTCTCGCCTTGTTTCGATAATTTATGCCTGATTAGCCGAGGCATTATCTAAGTAGGACCCATCCGTCAGATCTTCAAGATGATCGAATCGACTTATCGGATGCTGCCTCTCGTAACGTCTGAATAATTGCTTCAGATATTCGGACCTGCCCATATTGATTTTTCAATTTACATTATCATTATTATCCTATCCAGAACAACGGACCCCTTATGTATCCTTGCCGCATATACATATACATATATCTCCACATGGAAACGCGAATACCAAACCTTCGATACGTTAAGCTTCGTTCACATTGGATATATATGCCGATCCGATACGATCTTACCCGATTTCATAGGATTCTCTTTGAAAATTATACCCTGTCGAATTTCAAGCCGGCACGTAAAATCATTATCCGCTTTACACTGTGGAATTCGTTACTATCGGTATTTCCGTATACCTATACTCCGTTCGCGCTAATATATCCGCCAATTAATACCAGACAAAAAATACATCGATCGAATTGACGATATCGTATTTTTTTTTAAACTTCGATAAAGTCAATAAATAATTTTTGGATATTCCGACTGGCGAAATATTGGGAGGGGGAGGATGCTATATTTTACGCGACAAACGATCTCGGGTCAGATTATCGATACCTGTTATAATCGTAGGAACGGTATCTATTTTTAGTGTGTATAATTCAAGCTGGTCCAATTATCCTCGTAAAAAATCATTATCGTTCTCATAAAAATAATTGGACCTCGTAAGAATCATTAGAGTTTAATGACCCGATCTCCATATTCTTACGACTTTGCCATCTAACGGGTTGCCTGGTTGAATTTCGAGGATGAATGATAAATTTTTATATATTTTTATTAAAAAAAAAAGATCGATACGTCAATGACGATGGATCAACGGGTCTGTATGGCTATATATATATAGTGTATTGATTATCGTATGCGAATTGGTATATATACCTATGGTATGTCCAATGGGTTAATACCGATACGAGAGCCGATTCCTTTGGAAATTGCATGCTATGGGTAATTGGCAATTTCTGTAACGCGATCTTACCCGGCATCTTATCTGTATTATAGTTGTACTCCTATATTACGTACGGAAGGATCGAAGGTAGGTAGCGTAAGTAGGCTTATCGCGATGTTAATCAATAAATTTATTCCGCGTGTACGTATATATACGGATATATTATGTATTTAATTGAAATAACGTGGAAAGGGAGCTGAAGTATTTTAATCGCCGTATAGAAAGGCGCCTTTTCGTATGTAACACAGTACAATCGGTAACGGCACTTCGCATCGTGTAACCTTGACCGAATCACTTCCACCACTTACTCCGATCTCGGACTGCGGTCGTCGAAATTTTTTTTTTTTTTTTTTATCAGTTTGGTACCCAGCCTATACGTACCGTGGTCACGGTTATCTCGCAGTCCCGAATCAGGGATCATATTATATCTTATTTTCGGTACTTTTTGTTTCCACGGTACCTCGTAGGTATAGGTGGATAGGAAAATTTTTTTTCTCATTTTTTTTTTCCCCCATCATTTTCATGTAAACTGCAATAAAACCTCCGGGCAAGTTTCGCGCGTTGCTCTTATCTCCGTTTTCCGTACCTCTATTTATCATACGTACTATCGGCACTTGAGTTCGTACTACTGCGGCCATTGGCCAGTGGGATTATTAATAGTCAATCCAGCGTTACTCCGGTCGTACGATCCGCTGAACCTCTTGACCGCAGCATCCTCGTGCAAAGGAGTCGCGTATATGGAGATTGGCTCGAGAGAGTCCGGAGAAGACTGGAACGTCCGCAGTGAGGAATTTATGAAGATTTTTTTTTTTTTTCCAGATATTTTCGCGCTATCCGGTAAACGGTTTTATCGTGGCGACATTAGAAGGTTTTCGGGCACGGGAGCAAAAAAAATTGATAGATCATCGATCGAATATAACGGTCGCTTTTAGTCGACTGGGAAATACTCAATGGGGATCTTTACAATGGCTGTACCGTGTTACCTCCAGCGTCTACACTAATTTTTTTCTTTTTTTTTTTTTTTTTATCACACCGTAATACGTTTGACCCAAACTGACCGTTGACTCTCGAGATGCCCGAACCCATTCGCCTTGTGCCCGTGAAATCGTAGATCGCTTGGGAAAGGTTTTCGAAGTAATTTTCGTATTTCCTATACCGGTTGCGAGAGCGAGAGAGAGGGTCTTATGGGCGTTTCAGTGCGCGAGACAAGGACGGACATAGCCGTGACCCAAATCCTGGATAATACCCCTTGCAGTAGAAACGGCTAAGGAGATTTTTAAATGGACAGGTTTTTTTAGATTTTTAAATTAAAAATTTAATACAATGTTACAATTATTACAATATAACAATATTAAAATACACGTTTTATTGATAACTCTCTCGTTGCAGTGGATTTTACGTGTATGGGGTTCCCAAAGCGATCGATATTTCCTGCCGTGAAATCTTTTCCGATCTATTTATAAGTATCGGCTGAAACGAGTCGCGAATTGCAATTGACGTGGTCGCGGGAACGCGACGCGTCCCGATGGCCGCTTAATGCGCCGATATAAATGCGCACGGGTTTTGCTCTTTTCTCTTGGACTCCGGCGAATCGTCGTTCCTCCTGCACTCCAATGTCAATACCAATAGCCGTACGCGGTTACCGATCGCCCCTGTAGCTTCCTATAACGATTTCATTGGATAATCTATATCCACGGGAAACGTCATGCGGTACGGGCAGCTTTTAGAACGCTTTAGGAACGCAGCCTAGGCCAGTCTCTGGTAGATGCTCGGTGCTTAGCATTACGTCGGCCGTTAGGCAGTCGCTTAACGATTCTTAAGCTTGTGTACCAGGCTTAAGTGTACTATGGATTACACGTAATAAAATGGATTCAAATTAATTGGCTAATAAATGCTGGAAATTAAATGTTGTCGAATGAGTTGATGGTGACCTGCCGGGAGGGGGTAGGCTGGAGGCAGATGGCGCTGTTCAATCGGTGATAATCGGACGTTCGTAAAATAGATAAAAAAGCGTTGTTCTATGTAATTTAATTTTTTTTTGTTTTTTTTTTTATTTTTTTTATTGGAATCAGTTTTAAACTTTTTTGAGGGGATTAATTTGTATTTTTAGGAAATTATTTGAAAACTTCAGACGATTGTTCCTCCACCTGTCGATCGTGACTGTTTCGGATCGATCGATATCGGTATCGATCACCGCGTAACGGCGTAACGTTGTTAGCGATAACAAATAGCAAGTAAAACGATCTATTAATCTCGACCAACCAGCCTCCGGCGTATCGATCTGTATACCGCTATGATATCCGATATATCGATACACGCTGATACGTACATATGTTATATATGGATCGCTAACCGGCGATCTATATTGCGTAATTTATTTCGGCGTCGGTTTAATAATAAATCAATTCCCCGTAACGTCGACGCATGCTCACCAAAGTGCCTGACCGACGTCCCGACGCCTGCAGAAACAGGTAGCGGTACCTTCGATCCTAATCCATTGCTCTGATCGTTTATTGGTTTTTTCTCATCGATCCGATCGTCATTCTCAACTAAATTGGCCGTTTAAAATAAGAGCTCAACGATCGTAAACTCAAACCCGAAAAATCGTCAGATTAACGTGTCACTCAATTTTCCAATTTAATTCAAAATAACAATGATTTTTTCAAAATTCAAAAATATATCATCAAATTATATTGCCACGATCGTTATTAAGCATTACACGTAAATTGTCCAAAAACAAAAAAGAAATTAATGTACCAAAAAAGATTTCTAACGACCAACTAATACACAGGCTCGTAGTCTTACGTGCTGCATCGTTCACTTGCGTACGTATAGGTATACGCGCGTTGGGTAGGCCGCGCCGCGACGCCTTTGGCTGTCGGAAGCGTCTGGCCGAGCGTGCCATTAGAATTAATGCTATAATAACGGGGAATCGGTGATTATTAAATTAAATCATTGTAATGCAACCACCGGGTACGTACGAGCAACATGGCTGACATATGAGGTTTTAGCGTTTGCTCGTAGCAAATGCCGACGTCGTAATACCCAAGGATCATGCGAGGCTCAGCGTAGGTAATCACGAGATGAAGCAGCCTGACAAGAGCTTCACAGATTCACATGGGTGATACAGAAAGATAAACGATTCTCTGTATGAAGGAGGAAACAAAATCCGGCAGGAAAAAAGCACGAACGAAAGGAAAAAAAAAAAAAAAAAATTAAGCCTCCCGTACGTATATCTGGGCAGCACGCGTGGACCCACGTATGATAAGGATGCGCCGATTACGCCTTTGGCCCGTGAACTCTCGTAAGGGCCGTTATTAAGTTTCTGTTTCTGTAACTGTTTATCGAGCCAAAGTAAACGCGGCGTCCGTTCGCTTAGGGTCAGCCTATTTGCCTCTTCTCTTTGCACTACCCGTACCCACCCTTGCCACGACGCTACCTCCGACCAAGAACGACGCCCTTGAGTCAGTTGGGTGTATGGGCTCTAACGCGAGACAAGGCCTCAAGGCGTTCCTATGTCTATGTATGTGTATATATATATATATATATATATATATATATATATATATATACATCCATCCCTTTATCTCTTTAGCTCAGCGTTCGTGTTTGCCACTGAGGCGCGAATTACGAGCTTCCCCTCTGTCAATATGTCAGCCGGATATTTCTACGAGCGTCTCTTAAGGCTACATAGACGGAATTTTCACACATGAGTCTGAAAGATTCATCTCTCCCCCTCTCTCTCTCTCACTGTGTACATTAGATAGCTCTGCGAGAACGTCGAACGCAGCATCCTCTTTACCGGAGAATCTCAAGGATGATGTTGTCATGGGTATAGATTTTTTTTTAGAGTCTGAAAAACGTCATTTTTCAGATGCCTTGTCAGCAATTTTTTTTCGAGGTTTTTTTTCAAATTCAAAATTTTATTCTTTCCGGGTTTGTTACACCCGGGAGTCTCCTGTTCGGGTAACCGACGTTCCTGGTAACCTGGGTACGTGGGCGCCGGTGCTCGAGGCTTGCGAGAGTCTAGTCACTCTTATCCCCTCTCTCTCTCTCTCTCTCTCTCTCTTTCTTTTTGTCGAATGCATCGTGCATCTCTAAGAAAAATTGCACTGCCAGTCGTCCTTGCCCTCGCCGCTCGGCCCACGTCAAGGCCACCTCGCTCCGGGCGCAATGCACCCGCTCATCTAATGCACCAAGACGGTCCCACCTCTCGTCTCCTTATAGGCTCGAGCAAGCTCAGTCTTCTGCGACGTGTCTGCCCTTCTTCGTCTTCCATGTCTTCTGTATCTTCCCTACCTTTTCTCCTGCCCTTTCCTCTCGCGTATAAGGGAGCACAGGGGGGTGCTCCCCCCCCCATCACAGATTTCCTCCCACCTGTCCCCCCCATCGAACGGCGCCTCCTACCCTCAGCTCACTCGCGTGCATGCACTTCCAACCCGTTGCACCGCGACAGCTAGTCGCTCCCGCTGGATGCTGCAGTTGCAGCACCACTCTCGCGAGAGTGCATCCGCTCGCAATCGCTATAAATACACCGCGAATGGTATTTTTAACCGTCGGTCAACGCCGGGAACACTGGCGCTCATGGAAGATGCTGGGGTGGTCCATGGCACTGTCGTCTCATTGATCTCGAAACCGTGGACATTTTTTATCTCCACTCGGACAATCTCGTATACCGCGAGCTACTAGGATTTATGGTTACACAGATCAGTCCTCGTGGACCAAAATTTTATGAGGCGTTCTTTTTTGGATGCTGCTTTCTGGAGATCTTTCTTATTTCGATCTCTACGCCGTATGTCTTTGTCTCTTCGTCTTGATCCGGCTCTCGTTTTCTCTCATCGGCTTCCTTTTCCTTTTTTTTTTTTTCGTTTTTTTTTCACTCCTCTCTCTGCTCCCTGCTCTTCGGAGCCACCGGGCCCTGCTCTCTGGAGCATGACGACCAGGCGTTGATTAGACCCCTTCTCCGGCTCCACCTCAGGTTCTTCTTCCACGGCTCCCTTTTTATCCTAGCGGTGACCTTGCGAAGGTCGGGTGAACGAACAGCCTGGCCGGCCAGGAGACCGGACGGGAATCGTCGACCCGAGCCTGAGAGCGAGTACTCCGGGGGGAATCGCGCCAACCAGGTTCGCTCGGAGCCTTAATGCAGCCAACTCCAGCGATCATTACCCAGCCTGCCTACCAATCTACGCCATCGGCCAACCGTAGTGGCGCAACGTGGCAAAACAAGGGCACCCGACCCACGCGAAATCGTCTACGTCGTTACGCTACGAAGTTGACCGGACCTTATCGTACCCGAGATAAGCATCCTCGTGATCCGATCTCGGTAACTCGAGCCGTTCACCTGAAATTTCATCCATTATTGCTCGTACGCGCAAGACAGTGCAATTCCGCTTAATTTATGCTAACGATCGATATAGATCCCATTACCGATCTGTACCGACTATCGATCACAGGTTCGTCCCCGGCAACGATGATAACAGTCCGAATATCCATACCGATAACGCTTACGATCTTAACGAATTCTAAATTAATCGGTATCCTCGCCGTGTTGCCGATCCCTTAACGATCATTCCTATAGATAATCGCACGCGTATTAAACGACCCGTGCGTAATCAGGATACCTGCTTATCTCGTGCGCGAAAAATGTAATTGGGACTCGATAACACGATTGCGAAAATAATCGATATATTTTTTTTGACAATTTTTTTCAAAAATTTTTTTTTTTTAACACTATCGGCAGATACGATTATTATATACTCAAGCCGATCATCCCAAGAGGTCATCTCCGGATAACACGGTTCAAGTTCGTGCCGGCTGGTTCTGAAGGGTCCTGTAGATAAATTCACGTGCGAAATTGTTCGTACGTTGAACGATGTAATTTATAAAGTTTTGACCTCTTCATATTTTAATGTCTCGACGGCGCAAAATCTCCGCGTCAAACAACAGTCCCACACATGGTAGATAATATCACGGTGTGTTAACACAGTCCTTTTCGTACGTCATGTGTGATGTACCGGGTGATCTTTAATTCAGATGCACAGGCTACAACGGCGATTAGCATGTGTGTATATACATATACATATCTACGCGCGAGAGACGTGGAACAAAAATGATGGACGGCATACATTTCCCACACGTGACACGTATCAGTCATCGTGTCAGGATTTCTTATCAGTCGGCTTGATCTCGCGTGAATATAATGTTACATGCTTAATGTCCCGATCCGAGTACTGTTATGTCAGTTCACCCAGGAGAAATCAGCAGTTTGTCAGGCGGGCACGTTCGACGACGTCTTTATATACGTTACATGCATCACGTGTGTTTATCGTATGACATGTACGCATATGTGTAACCTTGAAACTTCTCGCGACGCTTACACGAGTTTACTAAGGGCGACCATTGCGCACCTGTCACTTCCACTCGCGTCGATCCCACGTGTCAAACGGACCTCGTATCGATGCATGCGAAGTACAGGATACCACGCGTGAGTATATTCAAAATTTGAGTATGATCGTAGGTGACGCGTTGACGTAATATTTTGGATTAAAAAAAATTTTTGCATTTTTTTTTTACAAAAAATTATTCGCAAAATTATTTTGTTCTCTATCCGATCTACGCTCGTATGGGGGATCGATGTGACCAGTTTCCATGTGACTCGAAAGGACTGTCATTATCGCGTGTTTCACTCTCACTTCCAGTGGCGTCGCTGTTGTCGCTTTTCAACGCAGCGAAATAACCGCTCAACCACTTCAAAACAAGTCGTAATTCATCTAGCCAGGAATAGCCACGGCAATGACGTTCCTCTCGTTTCCTTTTCTTTTGGCTCCAGCATCTCCTCTCCTCTTGCTTCTTCGTCCTTCCTCTCGTCACCCCCTCGCCTTATCTATGTCATCTTCCCTGTCATCTCGTTTCCATCCTACCGGTTTTACTCTCGATACAATTTTTCTTCCGCGTGTCTGAAATCTTGTGAGCGCCAGTAATTTCCGCTTGAACTGTCATATCTGTCAACTGTCAAAGGGAAAATCCCTTGAACGACAAAAAATCTTGTATAAAAAAAAAATCCAAAATTCGATTCAAACTACAATTAGGATGAAGTTGGTGAACATTTTTTTTTTGGGGAATTTTGTACACCGTAGCAACAATTAGATAAACGATACTAGGTAAAGTTCGTGTATCATCGGCAATGTTCGGTCGTAATCGGCGAACTACATGATTTCCCATGCGTTTGTGACGTCACGGACGTCTTCGTTCCCTCCAGCAACTTTGCACGAGAAGAAGAAAAAAGTTCCAGTAATCAGGTAGTTTCCAAACGAGATGTTCTTCGCTCCTTTCAATTGCTCCATAAATTCATCGGATGCCCGTCGCGTCGCCGTGGCGGCGTCCGCGTCGCGACGTCGAGGCCACCTCGAGCCAGTGACACTATCCCGTAGACAGGGGGTTGCATAGTAGATACGCTTTACCTTTGTATTTGCATGCGCCTTCCCCGACGGCTACTTCAGTCCAGTATATTCAAGTATTAAGAAAAAAAAAAAAAAAAAAAAAAAAAAAGTACAGCGTCGCTCACTTCGGACTCGCCTTTACGACCGTTAAAATACAACTTCCTGCGTGTACGCGTATAATAACTATGAATGCTCGGCGCAAATACTTGATCTGGCTGTACCGTCCGTGGTATTAACGATGCGTTTCCACTACCCCGTGGCACTAGTTAAAAACTAGTACTTACCAGCGCCTAAGAGGTATACCTATATATCATACTAAAATCCTAATGACGTATCATCCCCCCAGACCCCCTTTTTTTAAAATACCTTCCATTAAAATCCTCAAATATGTCATATTTAAATCTCCAAGGATTCCCACCGATAATCCCACCCGCTCATTAATAATCTTAGCACTGATAAGAATTGATTAGAAAAAAAAAAAAAGAATAAAAATACATTAATTCCCTTGTAAAGTCATCCTGGCGTCTTCAAAGGAGCGAAGTCAACTACTCGTCGCTACGACTTAAATCCTGTGTATACCGTCTCTGGTAATCATATGCAAGTACCTACTGGTACACGGGTAATACCGTACAGCATCCCCCTTTGGTCCATGAATCTCGAGACAGCTCGCGCCATGTTCAAGCAGCACGGACGTCGCGACCGCGCACGAGGTTATTAGGCATGCAGATTGCCTGTCCGTCGGGGACCCTGGAGGATGTAGAATCATACGCAAGCTCCACTCGCCGTGAAGATGCGCCTTGAGGATTATTCATCGGACACTGGCAAATACTCGAACCGGCTGCCTGCCGGCAATGCGGAGTCTGGCGCGTCTTCATAGGACGACGCTGATGTTCGCTCTTTACATTGTATTCGAGCACGCGCTATTCTTGACTCTTTGGCTTCCGTCTCTTCGTTCTTCAGTTTCCTCCTCCTCCTCCTCCTCCTCCTCCTCCTCTTCGTCATTTTACGTCTTGGGCGGACTCGATGACTTCCTACTCTCGACTGCCTGTATTTATGCTTCGGCTACCAATTTACATGCGCGGAGCCTGTACTCAATTGTATCGGCCTAATCGTAAAGCTTAATTCCCATGCTTGCGTCTTTTTTCTTTGTTTTGGATGCTGCATGCTAAATCCAGCTGCCTGGTCGTACGAATCCAACTGGCTTCAGCCGGTCCACTGGTCATTCGGTTGGCTGATTGTGATTCTGCACTCGGATGAATATGCATGAGTGACTGGGTCGTTCGTAATATCGTTCTCTGCCATACATCAGCCGCAGACCGTCAATTCGCTATAGTACGCGCGCGTGTATATGGGATTTTCACATGTGCACCAGGCTTTTTATTTTCGTACGTTTATACCTGTTATTTGCATAAGGTTGGTTTACGAGGAAAATTTATTTTACGTAATATCGTCAAATTTTTGTTATCCGCGCCGTTATGGTATTGGGGGTTGTGGAATGCAGGAGACGATCAATGAGATGAAACAGGGGATCAGGATCTTTTATGAGATTTTTGGAATTTTATGAACTTTCAGGTTAACTTCCGGTAGCTTCTTTTATAATAACCGAAGAGCCTTGTCTAGCTGTCATATTTTATTCGGATTTCATTTCCGGTATTATTTTATTTTTTTTTTTTTTTCGAACTTCGATTGTCTCACGTTTCTTTCTTGTCACAGCCGTCCGTTCGCTGTCGCTGGATTATTTTTACTTTCAGTATCCACCTTGTCACGCGACGAATTGCCTGTCATTGGCTTATTGTCGTAGTCGGGATGCGCTCGTGCAGAAATACGAACGGATCGAATCGATCGTCCACGATGGATTCTGCGTTTCCTCGAGTTTCCCATCTTTCTACGGCGTTACTCGTGTCCTGGATATTCAATTTTTCTTTTGTTCTCACGACTCCTCGACTTCCACCAGGATAATGAAATTCCCACGAAGCACTTGGGTCGTGCACTTGAACATTTTTGTAAATTTGGTTCGGTCCTGCTCGTGACGTCAGAAGAGTTTTTTTACGAAAAAAAAAAAAAAAATCTCTCACCTCGACCATCAAGCATCTACGGGATAATGCGACTCACGTCCTTCGCCAGAAACTTCCGCGCGGCGGCGCTGCGATCGCCCCTCGTAAGACCGTAACCCGTAATAAACAATGACACTTATAATATAACGGAGATATTAGCGTTATCTATTAGCTACACGTTATGCAAATAATCACGTGGGCGTTCGTGGTGAACGAGCCTGTACATTAATTCTTCCTATAACCGAGCACATAATAGCGCAGAATAACAAGTGAGGTTAACGATCGCGTATGGGAAATATGAGAGATTTTCGTTGAAGCTATAATTCAAATATTAATGACAATAAGATCGAGAGTTTATTATCAAATATCAGATTACTGATAACAATGGTTATCCATAGTGACGCAACTTTTTTCTCTTAAATTTAACATTTAATCGTTCAACAACGAAAAGGTCTGGTACCCGCTTTTACGAGTCTACCGGGCGTGGACGTCTCGACGCCCAGCGTCGACACCGCTAACGGCTACCCTGTAATCAGTCAGCAATATCTCACACGTTCGAACGAGCGACCTTCGGCTGAAAGTGGTCGGCATTTTTTTTTAACGAAAAAAGAATATACAAATTACGTAAAACGTTGAATATCGATTCTGGGTAAGAGTATATAATTTCCAGTCGTATCGGTCCGAAGATAAAAGAAATCTGAATAGGGAAAGATGCTATTATTTAATTAATCTAATTAATTATATACAATTAAACCGCGTCTTTTATTGTCATTATAAATTCACCGTAATTTCAACCAATGAATTATTTCGACAATGGTACAGCTGGTAACTTCTGGAATGCCGGCTGAGAGATCATCAATGCCAGAAACAGAAGAAGCGCAGGCTTGCGTGCCCCTGATGACTGGCGTGATGCAAAATTCCCTAGTGACCTTTTTGCCGTCGTTAAACTTACTCGGCGATGCACGTAATTAAAGGTAAAACCGTGGAGACGTATTCTCATCCACCTTTGGTACCAGTTGATTTTACATTTATCTACGGCATTTTCTTCAGCCGTCCCTTAGCAGCGACGCTGATCCTATCCGGGCCTTTCAGGCTCTACGACTTCGTAAGCAACGAACCACCCTGAGAATCGGTCCGAGTCCTCGTACGTACGACAGAAGCCTAAACCCTCATCTAAGTGAAAAAAAAAAAAAAAAAAAAGGGAGAATGACGTCGGCGACCTCGAAAAGTCTCACGAAGGTCGTGCATTGAGCTCGTCCTCCCAGGAGAAGGTGTTGCCACCAGCTGTCGAGGTCCTCGACCGTTTTACCTTCTCCCTTTTCTCGGTCCCGGATTTCTATTTCTTCTTGCTAAATGGTTTCTTACCTCAACCCAACCTAATGTACCTGGTGGAGCTTCAGCAACGTACCGAGACTTTGTGACTCATTTTCCGACTATAGTTTCTTCGTAGTCAGGTACCCCTGTACACTGTACATATATATATATATATATATATATATAGCTACTAAAAAATCATCAGCAATTGGCATAACGAATAAAATTTTTTCCTTCGACAAAATTTCTTCGTTATCTCAAGATGGCGTACCTTATCTCTACGAAGTAAACCTGTAACCAGATATTTTTTATCGAATCAAGTAGTGCGCGTCATGCAGAACCTCTTCGGAAAACCAGTTTAACTCTTGTCAGTTCACCCGGTCCATCCTTGGAAAAAATATTCAAGGACTCTGTTATCAGCTATCCTAACATTCCGTAGCCATCAGGAGTCTTACGGGACACGCGGCTTCCGGAAACGGATATTTCCGACCGGAAGTCGTGATAAGGATCAATCAGGATGACAGCAGCAGTCGGCCAATAGTTACTCCGAGTCAGGATGAAAAAGCGTATACGATGAAGTGGGATGATTCGAAAGGGAGATGAGTAAGGATGATGATCGCGTGTAATAATAATAAGAGTAACTGGACCAAAGTCTTACGTAGTAACTAAGATGAAGATCTTGACGCGTTGCCACACGTGCCATTACCGCCTTTCGTAATCGTAATTTCGATAACTGTAACCGCGGCAGTGGCTCACGGTTTTCTTATTATAACAGTATAATCCCATTACGCATTGGACCGACTGCGCGGATGCCTTCTGGCAACGTTATCTGTATAGTTCTGTATGCCAGATATATTATCTCGATAGAATTCTTTTTTTTTTTTTTTCGTTCGTTTTAATAAAATTACAACTATGGGAAAGGAATTTCTGACTTAGCCTCTATCCTATGCGTGTCCTGCCTATTTCTCCTGTAAGTGCCGTAACGTTAGTTGCTACGTGGAGGCTACGGAGGGCGCCACTGTTCCGTATAAAGAATTTCTAATGGGATGTGACTCTGTATTATTTATTGGGTAACAATGCATGGACCCGTTTCACTATACAGGGTGACAAGGATAATTCTTCATCGAATTCCTTCACGGGGACGTAGCGCGTACGACGGCGTCCACGAGTCAGGCTGTGCCAGAATGACTGGTGGGGAAAAAAAAAAAAAAAAAAAAATGAAACGAAGAAGAGATGCATCGGGAGAAATAAAAGACAAAAAAAAGATAATCGAGATTAGACAGAAGAGCGTCCGAGAAACCTGTACAGCCTTGCGAGCATATAGTCCCTTCCCCGTTGGCAGCACTGAGTGCACTTTATGTGTGTGTATATATATATATATATATGTATATTCCAAGGGGTTGTCAGGTATCTGATAACGGTTCGACGGTGGATTTTCTAGTGATATCGGTAGGGTAGATATCTATATTTATTTTTATCTCACGGACCGCACGAACAATGGCGGTAGCAGTGACGGACAGGGGGGAGGGGTAGGGGGTTAATGGGGGTTGAATAAATCGAACGAGACGAAAAGGAAAGAATGAAATGAAAGAAATTCTATTGATCATTGGGTCTGGTAATAAGCACGTGGATCGGTAAGGTTGGTATTATTGACAGGAGGCGGACTGATGCGTTTCCCTTGGTGTTAGGCCGGTGGCTGCTATGGGGGGGGGGGGGGAGACGTGTTAAGGGTGGATGAAACGGCATGGGCTTTCAGGATGAATTATTACACGCAGCTATATATATATATATATATGTATATGTATTAATGAACGTAAATGCGAAATCGATTTATCGATTTAACATGGTATCGATCGATTATCGATTATCGTATCGCCCATACCCTACTTGGCCGCACAGGGATTCCCAGATATATTGTCGCGCGTCAAAGCGTAACTGAAAACGCACGCGGCATCGTACGCGCGAAAGTGTACACGAACGGACTATGTGTCCCAAGCTAACCGAATTATTTCCGCAGCCGACTAACTCAATTTCCGCCGGTTTTTGCACGCCGATCGAGTTAATATCTGCACGGGAAATGAAAGGCCTGACCTGCCCCCTCCAGATCTCATTAGCCAATGCCTGCTAGTTTTCAACCCTCCGTAGCCCAGGGGGTAGTTTGTTACTTGAATATATCTACACATATTGTACCTCCATAGGTACCAACCTCTACCCATATATTCGTCTAGGTACATACCAGTTAGTAACGTACGATAGCCGACAGTAAACTACCCTTAAGGGAGTCGTAGGCGACTTTCCTAAGCGTTAATGGCCGAGCGCAACCCCATAAAGAAGTAGCAACTTAATTTCGAACTGGTAACTATCGCGAAACCCGTTACAGAGATACGTGCGCGGGGTTGAGTAAATGATTGAGAATTTTTTCGAAAAAAGAAAAAAAAAAAAAAAAAAAGATTGATTAAAATAATTTTGACGACAGAAATCAAAACCGGATATCTGAGACTCGCACGTGAGTTAATTCCCAACGGGCGGAGGAGGGTTTGACGATATACGGCATAACTCACGCCTTGGCTAATGATCGCATTAGCAATTAGTCAAGCCCTCGAATAAATCACGTCTAACTAATTACCCTTTACACTCCCAATACCACAGGACCGCACGGACCTCCCCGTACGACCTCGCGGTTAAACGCTAATTATTATCCTCGCCCCGTAATAAATTAATGTCCCGGGCCCTTCGGATATTCTCGCACGCACTGCGCATGCGCGGTACCGCGACACCCGGACAAACTGCTCCAGAGAAACTAGGCACCCTGTAGGAGGTGTGTGAAATATTTTTTTTTTTTTTTTTGGAACCAAAATAATCATCCCCATCGACCTTAATTTTTAATATATGCAAAATTTTACGTTTGGAATAAAACTTTTTTTTTTCTTTATCCATATTTAAATGTCACTGTGTACACGAATTGAGAGCCTCTGTATACCGGGTAGAACAATAACGATCATCTCCGAACCCTTAACAGTGGAGAGCGAACGAAAAAAGAATCCTCGGGAAAGGGATACGTGAGAATCTGACAGAGTCCTACAACCGCCCCCCACCCCCCTGCTCCTCTTACTTCCCTTTTATTCCTTTCGACTCCTTTCGATCTTTTCCATCGGGTTGTCGATCATTCTACGTGGCCATTAGTCATGCTGACCTTAGGCCCCGGGCCGCCCTTCAATCAAACTCCAAGCGTCTATGGTACAGTATAAAGATATCATGTATAACGCATCAGGGCACGGTACGCAGGACAGCATATAAATGATAGTATAGACGAAATAGGGTGGCGTGAAAGAAAAGAGAATAGTGTTCCAGGGTGTGCGAGGTTAATTTTTAACACCTGTTGGACTCCCAGTGATCCCCGTGGGATAAAATACATGATCGAGTATATCGGTATAATCAGTCTTATCTGTACTGGGCTTTCGTTCTTTCTTATCTTCGATAAATTCTTGCTCGTCCGGTGCTTTGATTTTTTATTGTATTTTTGAATTTTCTTCCGGCAGCGCACGAGTCACCTGTGGTACAGGTCACCCTCCTGTTGCCAAGAGCGAGATAGACTTGATTTTTTTATAAGGATTCCAAGTCTGGCTGTTGCATATTTTTCATCTCGGATGCTGCGAATTGCTTATCGATTGTTATCACGGAGGTGGGAGTAAGGGGAAAAAAAATCATGATGCATTTTGTCGATCCTTGAGTCACGTAGGCTACCGTGGAACGTGTAACGACGTAGATCGACAATATCGAATAGATTGCAGTATGGCGCCTGCAGCATCTCCGTAACGCGAGGAGCTACTGGATCTCGGAATAATCTTGATGAAATTGCATACTGCACTTCCGAGTGCATCCGAGCTGCATCTGTCTGTGTATAAAAAGTGACATTGTTTAGGGGAAAAAAAAAAAAAAAAAAAAAAAAAAAATCAATTAACAATCAACAATCCTATTGCAGATTCTCAGCTGGAGCAGGGCTACAGATCAGAGGTCCAGGAGAGGGCGCTGGTGGTGTCTCTGCAGATGTTCAACCTGATCCTGGAGAGAGTGGTGTCCTTGCTGAAGAGTCAATTGGAAAATGACGAAAAACCGAATCTTATAGTGGGCGAGGATATGCAGGTCCTGTTGCCGTCGATTAAGGTGAGAAATTATTATTTATTTAATTAATAATAAAATAATCCACTTCGTCCCTTCGGTGCATTATTTAGGATTTTTCTTTTTTACGTCCTCTTATCATCGCACTTATCACGCACGCGCGTACAAGGATTTATGAAGCAAGGATCCCTCGCACACCCACGCCTTAGCACCGGTGGCCAATGTCAAGTACCGGAGGCTGCATCTTGTACCGTCTCATTATGCAACCGACGGGATTAATGCACCCATCCTTGGGTAGCTGCAGCGCGATGCACCCAGGACAAGTAGAGTCTGTCGATAAAGGTCAGACCAGTAGGTGTGACTACGGTGCCTCTGGAGGCTGTGCGTATGTTCAAGGACCTCGTCATCGCCAACCTGGACCATTATTGATTTACCACCTCAGTCGCTTAGGGTCTATTGGCTCAATGTCCTATATTTTATTTTGGTATACTCCGTGTAAAAATTTTTTTCACGTTCTTCTCCTGGACGTGTTCGCCGACCTCCTTGCGGGCGGCGGGTGTGTTACTATCGCGTAATGAACTGGTACGGGATGGCTGTCATGAACGATATTTCCAGTTGACAAGCCACCATTAATATTACCGATAAGCCGGACGCGGTACAAGGACGCGGTTGTGCGAAATGGGAATACGTAATGTCGTGTTCGTAGGGGGATGAATGGTGTCGGTGGTATATTTTTTGGAATTTTTTTTTGAAATTTTTTTGAAAAAAGAAACTAGGGAAAGTTTTCTTTAAGATTCTATCGATCGTCCTTGCTGCCTTTCCTCGTCGCCACGTGTAATTTGCCGTGTCTGACGTCTCGTTTATCTTCACAGATTTGGTGCGACTGGATGCTGTGCAACAGTACCATATGGAATCCACCACCTTCCTGCACGGATTACAGAGTGGGGTAAGGGGATTTTTTTTTGTCGTGTTACCATTACCATATTTAATTTTATACAGTTTCACGAGAATCCAGGGGATGCTGCGCGAATTCTCGTGGGATTAAAAGTTATCTCGTTAAATGCGTCTCGTCCTGGTGCTTCGATTATCCAGGAATTATTAAGCCGCGCTACCCACCATTTACGCAGTTATCGTGTATCAGTCTTGTCTAAGTTTTAACGCGTTTGGAATTTTCGATATATGCAACTTCTGGGGAAATTTTTTTTTTTACCTATACTACCTTGTTTTTAATATTATTATACGGCACTGGTAGGCTGGAACCAGTATTGCTCCTTGTACTGAAGATGGGTACCCCGGGTACCGATACTGGTGATGCGCGGTCGGTAACCGTGCGATACTCGTATTTGCCGAAAGATCACGCTAGAATGTTCACGTTGATAATAATAATATTACGGATAAAATGATAAGAAAAAAAAAAAGTCAAATCATTTTGCACAGTATTATTTATACCGGTCTCGTTACGAGCCTACAGCATACAAGCTCGTAACGAAAAAGCAGGATACGGTCCGCAGTCCTTGCGAAAAATTGATTTTTAATTCGCACAACTTTTTGCCGTAACACGCGTCTCTGGCCAAAAACACGATCGTTCTCAGTAAATCGGTTCAGCCTCCGCTTGGATGATTGCTAACATTATCATCTCTCAAGGCTCTTATCGTTCGTACTGTAATAAAGATTTTGATCTGTTCTCTCGAGCGGGGTGTCATTTTTGCATGAAATTTCGCTAATCGCCCACATCACGCGATACGTCACATCGGATGATCCGATCCGTAGCATATTGGAATTTCAGATGAGATGAATCGTTTCAGATCACTTTATGTATACAGGTATATAGAATGATTCGAAATTATCTAGATGAATTTCTTTTTAATTCAAACGACAAACGACGGTCTTACCAATTGTGAAACCACCGGTAGCCTTACAGTATACCTTATACACGGGAGATGTATAAAGTAGCTGCCGTGCGGAGAAGCCGTGAGGTAGGATTGCGCAGGTCATGGCCGTCCGCTGCCCAGCATCTCTGGATGCTCCATAGAAACGCATCCATACGTCCAACGGCTTTTTCGTTTAGCATTGCCGACTTGCCATTTTACCGACGGTTCGTGTCGTCCTTTTTTTTTTTTTTTTTTTTTTTTTTTTTTCATTCGCCAAAAGGACGTTCACGTGGATGCTGCGAATTCTCGTGAGCGCATGGCAAAAGAGTTCGGACCGGAAGTCCATAAGATTCCATGAGAAAAATTTTCGTGTGACTCATCCACGGTGTGACGCGCTAATGAAAGCTTGGCCAGAGGCAGTCTTGGGGAAGATGCTGTAAACGGAGGAGCATCATGGGATAAGGATGCTGGCGATGACGAGGACGCTAAGAGCCTGAAGAATTTTCAGGATGGGGGGAGGTGGGGGGGGGGGTGGTAGATACCGGATGACTCAGAGGGGTAAAAAATTGTATCCTCCTGAACGCCCTTGGCAGGACGATGTCCCGAGGAATTTTTCTTGGCCTTTTTTTGTCCTTTTTTTTTAATTGTCTTGAGCATTGAAATTTTTGCTGGAGTAAAAAGATTCTTTGAAATTGTACACTTATCTTCGGTACGCTGTAAAATCAGCATAGGCGCTTGGCGCAAGGCGTAAAAACAAGATGCAATAAAGTTTTCAGTAGCAATGATCGTTCGCGGGTCCGAGTCTCGGGATAAAGAATAAAAGGCATATATGAGTAATATAACAATAAAGAGACAAGATAAAAAAAGTCCCCCGAGTCTTCGTGTTATGCGGTATTTTAATCTATTGGCCATTACGAGGAGTCCCAAGGCTTCCGCTCCCGTAACCGCACTTTACGCAATTCCCCTGCTCGGCTGTACTGAAATAAGTTAATTATCGTTAACGATTAACAATTACATGAGTCAAGCGTCTCCTTGCAAGGACGCGCTCAGCGAGACGGATCGTAATTCTCTAGTGCCGGGCTAACGCGAGCGACGATAATGACGCGCGTATGAAGAAGAACGAGAAGAGAAACGTGAAGAAAGAGAAAAAAGAAAAAAGATTTACGGAAATGCCATCAAGGATTCACGGGAAAAAAAAAAGTCCCTAGAAGTTACCATATCGCGAAACAATGATTCCCGCCGAAGCAGTCGTAAGAGAATTTTCTCAATTGCCTCGCACGATTCCCCCCAGTCCCTAGGGACTTTTTCCGAGACAGGATATTCGCTCCGGCGATCTTAACAGTCGGCCATTAAGTCAGCTGACTCGGAAAGTCTCGAAAGTAAGGTCAGTTCGGACTTGACGGAATAATTTTTTCTTTTTCGCCTCGATATACTTTTGCATTGGAACTAGGATGACCCGTGCGACGTGTCAGGGAAATTTCTGGGTCACTGCTGAAATGTCCCAACGACGTGTCGGAGGTCGAGCCAGTTAAAGGATGCGCGGACATGTGTGTTTTAGGCCACCTGGTGACGCGTGGAGTCGTCTGGCGACGACTGTCAATCTCCTGGAGAAGCTGCCTTATCCAAGGAACGTCCTGGTCACCCCAAAGGACGACAAGGACATATCAGAAGGTAAGCTCGTGCAATTCGAACCAATTATTTAAACGCTGACGAACATCCAGGTTCCCTAGGACTTTTAAACGCGGTTCCCTAGTGTGTATTCGATAAAATCCCTAGGATGGAAAAAGTACCGAGAAATCCCTAGTGTGTTGACCCGGCGCTCCTCCAGTGGCCGCGGTTGCGTAACGGTAAATCCGCGTCCGCCGTATACCCAACGGGAGGACTCTGTGTACGCTTCTACGATTTACTGGCAGCACGCAGAGACGCCGTGCAGTATCTGCTGGCGACCGAACGGAATTACAGTGGACTTCCCCCTTCTGTCGAGGGGGACGAAAATTCCCTAGGACGCTCTAACCTCTGTTCGTAGACGAAAAAATATAACCAGCTTCTTTCACATGGGACGAGAATATATTGACGCTAGATCGGTCCTAGTTATTTCTGTTTCATCCGACGACCTTGGTTCAACGATTTCCCTAGAGTTCTAGGGGAAACTGGTTGGTCTGACGCATTAAAAAGTAACCAGATCGTTGAATTACCCCGGGGATTTTTACGATGCTTGGTAATTCCCCATGGGTTTGACCTCTGTAACGTCCTTGATACTGGTACACTTTGATGACCAGGTCCGGCTCCTTTTTGTTTTTCTAACCTCAAAATGCAGACGCTATTTGTATTGCCTGTGGTACCTTTATCATAACTCTAGCTGGTATCCGTCTGGTGAGGATTTACGAGCTTCGCGGATAAGTATGTGAAGGATGTGTTTTCGGAAAGGAGTAGCGACACTAACGGGACCAGGCTAACGTGTACCGTAATGCCAATTTGGCCGTTGCTGGGCGTTCGCGCGGGCACATACTAGGTACGATAAATACCTATATACTTTGGGTTGGTAGGTTGGTATACGTGAAGTCCGGCTTTTGGTACACCTTACGGGCACAATGGATAAATTGGATAAAAGGTACAAGAAGCGTGATGGAGGACGCTGCTTGTATACCAGGCCTGAACGTTGCAACACGGTCTAGTGAAAAGGAATGCGTATTGTGCTCTGGAAGATTGGGGACTTTTTTGTCGTCAACTCGTAACATGTATGCCCCGTGTACTTTTGGGACTTTTTAATTTTTTCAATACTGCTCAATTCTCGCTGGGATTTAGAATGTGGAATTTATTTGGGCTGAATAATTATTTTCGAGCCAAAGGGTCGGTAACGGTATCTGTTGATTGGGAAATTTTTTTTGGGGAATTTTGAATTTACCGCGGAAGTCGCTCGATCATCGGCGTTCGGGACTCGAGCGGGTTTGGTTTTCTTGAGGTTGTCCCAGGTCAAGATGCACGATTACCACTCGATACGGTTTATCGACGCGAACCAGGCCGCGGAATGCGGATTCCGCGATGGAGACGCTAAACGACACGATGGAATTACACGCGGGGAATATAAAATTGTCCCGGGCGTCGTACAGTGAATTGGAAAATCGACAGGCGTCGGATTCTAAGTCTCTGGGACGAGGTGAACATCCTCGTTTTTCTCTTAACCTTGCGGAACATGAAGAATTTCGTATTCTTGCGTTTCAACTAGATCGTCCATAAATTGACGCGTGATTCGAATTTGCGTCAGGCGCCTCGAGCGTGACTATTAAATCGAATTGTTGAAGATCTAGGGAATTTTTTTTTTTTTTGACAGATTTGGAACTGCTCAGACTGCCCGAGGACACGACCCTCTCTGGATTCACGCCCCTTATGTCCAATCTTCAGGATCCTGTGTATTACAGAAAAAATGAGGATCTGGTAAGACACCGCGATAAGCACTGATAAGACCTTATTTATTTTTCTTATATTATTTATCAATACCAATCTTCCTGTGACAGGAGCTGGCTCAAGTCTGCCTCAGGATCAACAAGATACTCTTCTTCGGTCAGGTCTTCCTCTGCGGTCTGGAGACTCCGGTGCTGAAGCTGCAGAAGAGCGAGACCGGCGTGAGCGAGTACGTCTCGGTGGTGGAGGCATCTAGCGCCAGTTCGCCAAGCTCACCGCCGGAACAGGTGAAGAAATTGATTGGATTACCTGAGACGGCAATAAATATTTTCCACGCTATTAAACAAGAAGTATGTTTGTCTGACTGTCCCCGATGATCCATGGGTTACAGAGCGACTCCGAGCTCCTGGTAGAAAGTTACAGCGAGGACGAGGACGAAGTCTCGCACAACCTCAGACGAAGGTCATCGTCCACCTTGGTCAGGAATGAGGTCGCCGAGGAATCCTCGTTGACCCCATCGACACCGGGTGACATACGCTCGCTACTCGAACGGAAGGAGGAGCTTGAAAGGTGTCAGAGGAAGCAGGATCATCATCGTCAGCGAGTTCAGGTAAGCCTGGATCACCAGAGTCATTCCGTCCTAATTTCGTCATCTTCTTAGCCCAGGGCGATCAGCCGCTGAACAAATCTATTACGTGACTCCAGCTATAAGACCAGTCAAATCGAACCCAAGTTCGGACGGACAAATCTATAGGAGACTCTTTCATCTGTCGAATTGCCACGTATCCCAGTACCGTTCCTTATAGATTGTAACATCCGGTACGTAATTCATTCCTCGAGACGTCCCTGTGAATCGACTGGTTCTAGAGTCATTTGAGATAATCCAGGAATCCGCTATGGCTGGTATAAATAAATAATTCGTCGAGGTGTATCGAACGGAATATATATATATATATATATATATATATATATATAAAGAGAAGAAAAAAGCAAATTTAGAAAAGAAGAATAGATAATTTTTATAGTGAATATTTTTTTTTTAATTTTTAACACGGCGCACCCGAGTCACGTGATCCTTCCCTTGAATCTAAGAACGGCGGATAACGTACGTCTCAACTTTTCGGCCAGTACCTCCTCTCCTGGGGATTCTTTTGGCGCGGCCATTTTTATTATTATTTTTTTCTTTCTTTATTCGCGAACCCTCTTATATTCCACCGACAAAGTACTACGAGACACGCTCGTATTATAGGGCTAAGCCCAACTAAATCAAGAGATTACAACGACAGCAGCGCCGAAGGGCCCTTTCGGGGGGCCCTGTTCCTCCTTCCTTTTTTTTTATTTTACTCGACTTTTTTGCCGCCCGGTATCTTATTCCCTGGTAGGTGACTACGGCCGTGCACGAATCTCTGCACGATGCCGTCTCCCTTGGTTCGCACAGGTACGCAAAATTCGCTCTACCCTCCAACCCCGACACGGCCATATTTATTTATTGCGGCTTCTCTCCTCCTTCTTTTTTTTTTTCACCATATTTATCACCCACGCTATGCCGTATTATATATCCATACAGTTTGGAGAATGGCCGAGGCCCTTGGGAGCCTCGCAAAAAAAGGGTTAAATCGACACGAGGAGAAAAGCCATGAACCCTAAAAGGAGTAAATAAAAAATTGAATAAATCGAGAAGCGCCGAGGAAAATTCTTTGAGAAAGGGGAAAATAAAAAGAGGAGGGGGCAGGGGGTCGCCGAAATAAGGAAGACATTTTTTTCTAATACCAGGTGTCGGCCCCGTGCAACAGAATTTTGTGCATCCACACCGAAAGAACCAGATGCGATCCTTGTGGATTTCTTGGAAAGAAGATTCGTGTGACCGATCGCTCCTTGGAAACCCCAGGGGGTTGTTCTGAAGTAGTCGCCAAGAACCCATTGTCCTGCGTCAAAGTTCGACTCCATCTTTATTCTCTCTGACTTTCGCCGTTTCTTTTTTTCTTTTTAGATTTTTTTCATATTCCTTGCCACCCCCTTTAACAATTCTTGTAATAAATTTACACCCCCTCCTCCCCTTTTCGCGCTCCCCCACGGTCCTACGTCCCTTCTACGCTGTACAACGGTATAAATACTCCCGGGTTTCTCGCCGCTATCCCTGTGGATATGGTATCCAAGATTCCGGTGACCCTCTATAGGTATAAATTCAGGATCAAGTGTTTCCCTCGGGATGGCGACTCTATTAAATCGTATATATATCGCGGCTGTCCGATACCTTCTATTTACGTTACCACGATTAGATAGAGTTCTGTTTCTTACACGAGTGTACCACTTCTTATATAATTTTGGTTCATGCCTGAAATGTCCAACCAACCTTTCCCCTCTTTCTCCTGACTCCCCCTTACTCCTTCCGCTTCCTACCGAACTCTCCTGTATTTCCGATAACAATATATACGCTCCAGGATATCTTTGACACTTACTGTACTAATCTCGATTGGACCTACCGAGGATTCAAAAGCGAAATAAAAAAGGGCGCGCTACTCCATATTCTCGTTCCTCTCCCACGCTCGAAGTAGACGTCCTTTACGCGAGGAATTTTCCTGCTGAGATCCAGATTTTCAGTTTGGGGCCACCTAGATGCGAAACTCGTTTGTAAAAACCGGATCGAGTGTATATATGTATATATAAAGACGTATAGAACTTTGAGTACTCGGAAGTGGAAAAGAACCGGAAACGAATTTCCGAAATCGTGAAATTATGTCACTGTGTTTAGTGCACGGTCAACCTGCGGTGTACTTAACCCATGCCTTGCTTAATCGGACGTCAATTAGCGTCAGTGATAAGACGGAAGAAGGAGAGCGACAGCCATAAACGAACGGACAGACAGAGAGGAAAACAATAAAAATAATAACAGCCAAGAAACGCGAAGCAACGGATCTGAAAATGTCGCACGTATCTTTGCGCTGAATTATTTAACCAGGACAGGGTTAAGGCTCAACGCGCAACCTGCCCTGACAATTGTAAACCGGCTTAATGACATATGCTTGTACCCCCTGCTCATTTTATTCCACTCATAGTCCTTCCTTTCCTTACGGCTGCCTCCTCCCAATCAAATTTGCCATCCACTCGTAGTCGACGCTCGCAGCTTCGCGTTGTCCATAGACTAAAATTCTAACACAGAGTGGCTCGGACTGTTCGCCCAAGACACCAGACAGAATGGGCCTTGGCTATTGTCCAAGCTTATTACTGGCGCCATCTGTTAGACTCGCGGGTAAATAAGAATTTATTCAATTCTTTTTTTCATACAGCTTTCGTCACACCCGTACGCCATAACGGTATCAATGAATGTGGATCACACGTTCAAGGCTGATACGGAATTTTTTTACCGTATACGAATGATATGCAAAAAGTATTGATAAAGGAAAAAAGAAAAAAAATTACGAGATCGGTATCTGCCTCCTGTATGTCGATGGTCAACAAATAATTCGACGCGATAAACAAATAGAAGGGGAGCCCCACGTATTTCGTGTGTGGAAACGTAACGCCTAACCGTGACCAATTTCAGGTTTATAAATAACACCAGCCGTACGCTTTGTAGACGGGTACGCAAGGCCGCCTTTATTCCTCGTTGTGTCGTTTCATGCATATTTACAAGCCACGGCTATAACCCGCCGTATCCTACTGCATGTAATCCTGGCTGATAGTAAGTTTGCGCAATTTTCATTTCCCGTTGATATACGCTGTTAGTGGATATCGTAATCATTTTTTTTTTTGCATGGATGCTAGATTTTTTTTCTTTTTTGATTGATCTTTCGATAGATCGTCACTCCGTCCGACTCTTTACAGGATATTGAAATTCTCGCAGTCTCTTGCATATATGCATCTTATTCATCCGCGACAGTTAATCGATACTTGATCCGGGAATTGTCCCGTTTATTTCTATCGAGCTTCGCAGTGATGTCATTCACTTTTGCACGGATGACCTTTTAGCGCGAATCATCGACGATTCTTAATGACTCGGTTGCAAGTCTCCGGATAATGCTAATGAGGCGTCAAAGGATTTACAGGGGAAGCCTCTGGCAAGTGATCGTCGCCATTTTTAATATTTATTTATTTTTACATTTTTTTGGGGGATTTTATCATTTTTTTCTAGCAATTTCATCACGCGATAACTGGTACCGTGACGTTTTCAGGAATTGCGGGGGGGGGGAGATACTTGAGACTTGCACGGATTTTATTTAGTGCGAGTGGTCCATTAGAGGGCAAACGGCAGCATCCTAATTGAATCCCTTGAAATTTAATTGGGCTCCTGGCTCTTAATTAATTGAGGCCCCAAACTTCGTTAAGAAATTTACTCGCTCGTCCGTTGGCAGATAGAGGCTGATCGAAGTGCCGGACTGGTTGGTGAAATTTTTTTTGCATTTTTATACATAGGACCTTATTTAGTTTTGAATATTTGCACGATCTTTCATTCAACAATGCTGATTCGATTTCTTGCGAATTTAATGGAAAATTGTATCTCTTGAAATTGGCGAAAATCACGTTGATCGGGAAGAGGGGGCGGGGGTACGACGTCGCAACGACCTAAGGGCCAATTACTACCAAAGGTCAATACCCTTACGACTCTGTAAGATTTTTCGCAAACGTCTTCCGTTTGCGAATTTCCCGAGATCTTAGAATCCCTGGGGAATTCCATCCATTCGCATAGCTTAACCTACGGTACGAAAAACCATCTCGAACGAGCTTTCCGTTAGTTGCAGGATTATACGACAAAGAGACGTGGCAAAAATCCAATCCATAGAATACGCCCGGAACAAAAAACCTTTAAATATCTGGCAACCGGTTAAATCGGCCGAAAAATTGCGACGGAAAGGAATAAAGAGTGATAAGAAATACGTAAATGAAAAGAAAAAAAAAAAAAAAAAAAAAAACGAAACGTTACGCAATTCGACGTAATCATTTCTGTTTACAATTCGCACAGAGATGATTGGCCAAAAAAAAATATTTGCAATAGATACCTTGAACCGTAAGGAAAGGAAAAAAAAAAAATGAATTTGATAAACATTACCTCATCTCAAGGCCGCCAATAATCAGCATCCACATTTTAGTCTTCGTGTCTCGTACCACAAACGCAATTAACCGGTCATTAATTTTTTGGAGTAAACAAAAATTCTCGCGAAATTTAACGTCGACCTTGATTCCTTAGATCTGTGAAATTTTCAAAAAAAAAATCTATCCTTCGCGCTATTACCATACTGTTCCGTTTAACGTAATTATGCAATACGGCGCACGCTAAGACTTTCTACCTGTTCGACCATTATCCTACGAGGTCAATGCCCCTTTCACGCTAATTGATAATAACACGTAAGATAAAGACGTGCCTCTTACGTATCCTCATCATTACCGTGGACCAAGAGCCAAAGCCCATAGACTACGGCAGACATAGATCCACTGTTTGTCATTCGATTAGTACGTTAGTTTGACGCGAAGAGAAGGTCGTGTTTGAAAATCCTTAACTAACCTGGAAATATTGGCGGACTGTGATCTTACGTCACTTCCGGTTTCACTTCCCGTTGCCTATTTAAAATTGCGTAATCGTTTGGAGATTAATTTATTATTAAACATTTTTTTTTTTTTTACCATATCCACACCAATACCTGGATTAACTTGCCGCGCTGACTGTACGCACGATGTACGGTCTACAATGTACAGGCAATTAAAAATTTATTTTATCGACATTTTCACGCCTATACTCATTTCTGGAATTTACTGAATGCTCAAAACCAAAAATCTGTCTCCGACAAGATTCAGGCAAGAAGTATAATTACGGCAAAGGGCAATTATCTTTTATGGGAAGAGCCTCCTCGTTCCCTGAAAGCAATGACTGTGTGCTCTATCCTATTTCTACCTCTCTCTTTCTGTTATATATATATATATATATCCTGAATATCATGGCAAGCGAGAGTGGAGAACCCGAGCAGCTAATTACTCTAAACTAATTATCTTCCGTTAGCGCCGCTCTAGACTACCGAGCGGTCACCATTTTACTCAACTTTCAACCACGGAGCCTCGAAGCAATTACAAGGAGAAACGAAAGCATCCTGTACTTTATAGGTACCACTTAAGGGGAGACCCTTCGAAAAATGTTAGCGGTGTATAATGAATTTTTGAAAATGTAAAAAATTTTCTATTATTTTTCGTTTAATCTCTCGAGCTATTTTTCTTGGTACGGTAACGAGCGATGACGATTATAAAAATTTGCATGTTCTAACGATCAAATTTGGACGATTCGTATCGGCGTGTTTACTGGCAAAATTTGCCTACGATATTTCCAAAGTACCAGTGTCGCATAATGGATTAATTTATCGGGCATTTGGCGATTCCGCGTAATCGTCCGTAACGCACGGTGAATACGAATTCACGTGCTATTCTGTATGTAAAATGCATGCGCGCCCGTGAATTTGACCGTTGATTACGATTCCCCGGTGTGAACGGTGCTTATGAATGTATACCCGTATAAATATATGTAATCTAGGACGCCATTATCGTGTCGGTGCGAATTTATACGGATGAAATTGGATCGTTAATAAAAGATAAACCTCGTTAGGATTTATGAAACTCAGTTAATTCCACTGCCGGGTTCTTAATGGACGTCGGCCACTTTTGCCGGGGTAGTTTTCGGGGTCTTCGATCTACGAGTCCCATTGAGTGGGACTGAAATTAACTACCGGGTGTCCATTCTCGTGTTCTCACCACTCTCGTAGAACAGTCGCACCGTAGACTTTGAAGATACGTGCGATCAGGATAAAACCGATAAAATGGGTAATCACGAAATCTTCCATACCGACCGAAAATAAGTATAACAATAATCATAAAACCATGACAGATGCCTTCGCGATTCTCCTCGTACAGACCCGACTGCCCGTAAGCTCCTACATTAAAATTTATCCCATAGCCGACACCATCGTGACCACCAATTCCCATGACTACGCGCACCATAGAAACCGACCATTAAAACTTTTATCCTGGAAATATTACAGGGTGACGTACCAAAACTCCCGGGGGATATGCCTATCCGTCGTCCATTTTCCCTCCTATTGTCTGCACCAGGCAGATAACCCTCCTCGTCGCCCTCCCCCCTAGATTCACTAGGGGTGGCGATACATGATACGGGGATGAACATTTTAGGGGTTGACCAATAGCCAGCTCCTCTTGGTGGCTGAACGAGAACACGTGGCTCATTACGTCACATGAAGATCATAATTCCACCCCTAAAAATCGGCGGGACATTAACCGAAGATAAAACTGAGAAAAAAATTCCAAATTTACACCAGGCCCCCTCCGTGCGCCCCCTCCCCCCCCCCTCCTCCTCGCCCTCAGCCCGTTTATCATCACGGCCCTGGTATATTAGCTCAGTCATCGGCAAAGCAAACACCCTTCTTCTTCGTGGTCTTCCCGGAGGCACTTCAGCCGGTACAGCCGGTTTTCCCATGCCGAAGCCTCGTGACAATGTAAATGTTTGCATCGTTGCTGCAGGACACTCGAGCAATCCCGTAGGAGTGAATCCCTGTATCTAATAGCTATATATGTATATATATATATATATATGTATATACGCGTGTCAAGTAAAGCATATATCAAGAGAGCGTCAGGCGATATACGTATGATACATGAATAAGGATGAAATATAATAACGTCCGATAGAAATGCCCATTGAGTAAAGCTTGACTTGCTGCCAAGGACTTGTGCGCATGCGCATTGACGATAAATAATAGGGGAAGCCCCCAGAGCCTTAATGGATCTGACTTCTGTCGCGCGGAAGTCGTCCGCCAACCATAGAGCTCGAAGGACGCGACGTCCTTGCCCGATGTCCTGAAGTCAGGACGTAATATCGTTATACCATATACCAGGTCATTTACGTATACTTAACAGCTGCGCACTCCTCTCTTGCTCTGCTCCTCGATATATATCGATATATCTGTAGGTTAAAACGCTCGTACTGGACGAACTTCACGTGGGCGTTGTTTATGGGTCTAGGCCGGAGGCGATCTGATTTGCGAACGCTATTACACGGAGGATCGCTGTAGCGCAACTGTTGCATTTATGAATGCGATTACTTTAACATACACCGCGTGGCTCCCCCTTGAATATTCGCTGAATTTTGCGTGGACGTTCTCGCGAATTTCACGAGGATTTTGGTTGGGAAGAGGGGCGGGGGGGGGGGGAAGAGAGATTATTTTAGGTTAGTTTCCAGTGTCGAATGCACTTTCGGTGGACTGGTACGCTACGAGAGTTTACGCTTCGGAAAATTGATCCGAACTGGGTAAATTGGATCGGGAGTGGGAAATTGCAGTTTCATAGAAACTAGTGGCAGATGCAGGGCAGATGTTACACGAAGTTGGTAAATGTGATTTACGGTATGGACCGAGTGGATGCTGGGCCGAAAGAGGTTCTTAGTTATTTTATTTGGTAAAAGGTGGATTCTATCGGGTATGCAGGGACTGTACCGTAAGAGAAGCCTGAGTTAAGTCTGACGGAAGTAGGCAGGGGCGTACGAACTAGGCTCCATCAGTCTTAATGCTATTCATAATTAAATAGTCATCAGACTCGAGAGCCCAAGGCGAGTCCGAAGTTTTGTAATCGGACGGGCGTTTCTTTGAGTTCTCGCGCTGTTGCTTTTTTTTGGGGGGGTGTTCTTTTAAATCGATTTTCCTGGATTTATGTTTTTGTTAATTTTTTGACGCTTTTACGATTCTCAAAAAAAAAATTTTTTTTTCACTCTCTTGCCAAGTGACCTTTTTTTTTCCCGTTCTCTTTCTACCGTTTATCGCGACTGTCACTTTTCAGTACGCTCACGCGTAACACATGGCAAGTACCAATTGGCAAATACCAATTGGCAAGTACGAATGGCGTGTGCGGCTCAAGTTTCCACGTGTGTCGCGCATCGATAATCGCGCAGGTAGAAATAAGTCTTGTCCGTTGCTCGTGGGGCATTGCCAGGCGTTTAATATGCACGAGCGTCGGAGGCGCAGTGCGTGATCCAAGGCGGGTTCTCACGCACCGGCAGGATCGGTGGTTGGACAGAGAGGGAGGATAGGGAGTGGGAGGAAGATAAAGATAGAGATAAGAGAAAGAAGAATAAATTGAACGTAGCGGATAGCACTCGGTACCAGAAGACAGGGAGAGAGAGGAAGTTTCAGTGCCAAAAAGAAATTGCTGCAGATACCAAATGGAGTTACAAGGCGAAATAGATATGCGCGAGAGAGACAGGGTATATGGAATTTATTGCTGGTGGGAGAGAGATAAAAACAGTGACGTTTTCATACACGCGACAAGGACAACGGTACTCGTAGACGTCATTGCTGCTATACGAATCTATAAATAGATCAAGCCAGAGTTCATTCCCTTTATTCGGAGTTAGCCGTTGCCAGTGTGTAATGAATCATTTATGTCGGAACAGCCGATTCGCTTAGAACTGTAGTAAAAGACGGGTTGGAGTCATTGTAAAATATCCCTATAGACTCCTGGCTGAGTGGAGAAATTAAAAAAAAAATTTATTACGTAAAGTCCATCATTGCAGCTCATACGCTCGCGTTAGAGCCACGTCAGAAGGTAAAGGATGTATCGAGTTCGTCTATCTGCTCTACCGTTAAGTCCGAACACGTGTGTTTCCCTAGGGATAAAAATCTTCACGAAAACCCTAGCGAAACTCCCTAGCCTTTCGTGGATAACCGACTGGATGAGAGTCGGTGAAATTTTGTAAAAAAGAAATTTTCTCTCGATCTACGTGATTTATCTGAATTTATTGTATGCGTATTGAAATTTAATATTGGATTTTTTCTAGTTACTTTTACTACTTGCCTAGTGACTTTCGTTTCCGAGCATACCAATTGAAATTACTGTAAAGCCGTTTTATTCAGTGGACGATTTAGTCCTCTTCATTGATTCGGCGTATGGCAGTAGAAATAGTCTAATTTATTTTCCGTGCCACAAGGGGTAGCTGACGATCTGGACCAGACTACCAACAGACTTCAGTCTATCTTACGTGGATTGCGCGACTTAAGAAATGTATTATGGCCTAGAGAACGGATGAATAAGTAAGGGGGTCCAGGGTTAACGGAAGGAAAGATTCCGAATGGAGAAATAAGAGCTCGCTTTTGTTTCAGGCCGATGTCCGATAGTGGTCCATGCGTGGACGTGTCTCCTCGTGGTCGCTTAGGACACGTGTCTGACATTTGCGAATATAGACGGGTTAGATACTAGAGCGAGTCTTTCTGGTTACTTAAGATTCCACGAGGCTTCTTCGGCAATTAGAATCCACGTGGAATCCTTGCGTGCCTCTTTTGGCATCGTGAGGTATTTTGAATTAAATTCAAAAACCCATCGCCCGACGAACTACGTTATCTGCATTGGCACGGTATTGCTCCGTGACTGTAGCCAGTCACGTTGACGGTGAAGCTTTCGCTAAAATGAACGTCCGGGGGAAAATGAAATTCCCTAGTGAGAATGAATTTGAGAACGAGAGTTTCCGTTTGGCTGGTATCCCGTGAAAAGTAAAATGATCTTGAAAATGAAGGGAAAATAGTGCAACGCCTCCTGCACCGTAACTGGTAACGAGACGGTAAAGCAGGCTTATCTGGCTTCACAATGGCTACGCGCTAAGTACCCGCGCCTCTCTGTAATTCTGCTGCATGAGCCTCCTGGACATTAGTTTGCTCGTTACTCGAGGCAGAGCCGCAACAATGGGCGCGAGGCGTATCGCAATTTGCGAAATGGAATTCCTGTCTAAACTACGGCTGACAGGTGCGATTGAACTTCTTAGCTTTATCGCGGGCTGATACGCGTATAAAGGGGATCAATTAATCGGTCGATAATCGACCATTTTATTTCCCTGCTATCGATTCTTCTTTTTCATGATTAACAACCGACCCGCTGTACAGTCCGGAATAAAGCTATTCGCGATAGGGTAACATTCTAGGCCTGTGCGCGAGTGGTGCTAATCGTTGCTCAGACGTTCTAATTAGGCGGGTTGTACTATAAAATAGGGGGGAAAAGAAGGAAAAAAAAAAAAGTATCTAAAGATTTAAAGATGGGAGACGGCGTCAAGTGCCAAAGGATTCGTGCTGACTAAGAATAAATATTTTCTCGAGCGTCGAGGACGGTGATAAAGGCAAGAAAAGATCTTTTCTTTGTAGCGTGCCGACTGTCTCTTTTTTTTTTTCTCTATTTTCTTCTTCGGACAAACGTCATCTCTTTCTTTTTGGCAAAAATTGCATAGGGTCCTTGTGCAATTTTTTTGGCTACTCTGCTAATTAAAATAGGGGGATTAACGTTGTCTTTATTTTTTCTTATCTTTTTTCTTTATTTCAGGCTATCCTACAGAAGTCATCGGTGTCAGTGGAGATCGAAGTCAGACCACGGCAACTGGTACCGGATACCAACTGTTTCATCGACTACCTGCCGCAACTGCAGTTGATCGCGAAGGCCACTTCCGGTGCACAGCCAATATATACGCTGATGGTACCCCTGGTTGGTAAGTGGACAATTAATCAATCTACAAGTCAATCTCAGACCAAGGTAGACTTGAATGACCTAGAAATATCATTGCCACTAATAATCAGCGCTAACGATAATTACCAATAGTGTCGGTACAGTCGGTAAAACAGATTTAAATAAAATAACAAAAAATAATGAAGCGAAAGAAAAATATATGAAATTGGTCCAGGACAACGAACCTGCGCGTACGGTCCATTTCCATCGAGAATATCGCTCGGCTTTAGAAAGACTCCAGAACGAAGGACCGGTTAACCTTTGACCCGGGCGCCCATTTCTCAGCCGCAGGACGACCGATTATCCTTGGCAGTCAGGATAAAATAACAAAGCCCATATAAGAGATCGGAGTCGGGGTGGTTTAAACGTCTGCAAATAATGCTAACCTGCCGATAAATAATATCCTGATAAATTACGATGGTTCCACGAAAAAGGATATTTTAACGAGGCGAAGCGTAGCCAGCAGCAAAGCCTACGGGTTCGAACGGATAATAAAATGTATCGATAACTAAGGGGTCAAAGGTTCATTGTCATTAGACAGTATTTTGCGCAGCTAAAAGAAAAATTTCAAAAAGCATATTTAATATAATTTTCAAAAAAATCATATATTAAAATCTCCACATGCATATATCCTTAAAGCATACGGAGATTCTGTATCCTTTAGTACTTTCCAATCTCATATTATACCGTGTTAATGAGACAGCCATAGGAATATGTATATTTGATTCCTCAGTAAAAAAAAAAGTCAAATATTGATTATCGAGATACCTTGACCTATTGAATTTTTGAAAAAAAAAAAAAAAAAAAAATTCCAAAATCACGGTAACATTAATTTGCCAGCACTGTTAGGCATTAATGTAATCCTCGTATTGAAATTCTGTGTACAGTCGGCAGTGGGCTTATGTCATTGACAGAATCTCAACCAGAGATCATGACCTCTGAGGTCAAAATGATTACGAAAGCGCAAACACCTATTTCATCGTCATTCGTCTTGGTGCCGATGATCGTCATCATCATCGGCCGTCACAGCTTGTCGTCGTGCCAGTCCTTCGTGCCCGTCCTGCACCTTTGCCAATTCTCCCTGGTACTTGGCCGGCAATGATAGTTCATTGGGTCATCGTCATTAAGTCTCGTGAGAATGACTTACAGACGCAGAAGTCCTTGCAGACTCCATCATCGGCCACCCGAACTCACCCGAAGCCACCCGAAGCCACCCTTCGTCCTTCCGATGATCCTTCCCCTGATCCTCGTCAATTTCGTTCCTCCTTGCCGGTATACGCGAATATCCTTATTTTTTCCCCGATCGCTCGAAGGGCCCCCCACTGGCTACCGCGTAGACGCTCGGCGTCGGCGTCGGGTCGATGACGCCGTCATTATTACCGGTAATTGCAGCAGGCCTTTGCGATCCTCAGGAATCCGAATCGATTCGCAGCTGGCAATTATGCCACAATTGGCGTAATCCAGCCTGTCGCGCTGAACGGCTTACGAAAGGACGTATCTCCTGGAGTCTCTTGCGCAATCGAGCCAATCGTCATCTTTATCCTGGTTTGATGCACGGTGATAACACGTGAAAAAATTTTTTTTTTTTATCAAAATAACAAAATTACACAACCAGTCTCGTTTCATCTCCCAAAAGTGGTAAAAATCGAATCGAATTCATCTTACTACTTGCTACTTTAATCGGTTGTCAATAGAGATTTTAATTGGTCAATTAATTAAAATTACTCCCGGATTCTGCATAGGTAATAATTAACTCATTCAACGTCGTACCAAGGACTTCCTGCATCCCGGCTAATTGGATCCTTGGTGAATATAATCATTGACAATGAAATATACTCGAGTACCCGATGACACAGTGACACGGTAACACGTGCGTCAGCTGTCAAATCAGCGACTAAGAATGTTTGTCAATAATAAAATTGAACGCGTCGAGCCGAGCGTTGCGCAAGAAAAATAATAATAAATAATTATGTATTTCGTTCTCCATGAATTTTGATCGCTCGTGACTCTGTTGGATTTTCTGCCAAAAATTATTTGTCTCGCGTCAATTCTAATCTATGGCGACTTGTCGTTTAGCCGTGTTACTTTATATCTGTCTTCCGAGAAATTCACGGAAGCCACGATTGTCGTAATGGCGCGGGATATCGAGAACGTCGCTGTAACATTTAAGGAGGATCGGCGTGACTGTAGCGATTGATTGATTGCCTCTCGCGGTGTATTAGCCAGGACTCCTCTTTGTAGGCTAAGAAATTCCAGGAACGTCAAACGAGAGACGGATAATGCTGGATGTATTAGGTAAACTCGTGGATGCTGGATTCTGATCGTGAGAGTTGACCAGCCAAGAGAATGACCGAACGGCTGGACAAAGAGGACGAGAGAGAGAGAGAGAGAGAGAGAATGACCATCCGTATGATGGACCAAGTCAGGAAGATGATAGTCAGCAGACTCCAACTTAAAGCAATGATCATGTATCACATAGATATAGGTATATAGATGCTTATAAGTTAGACCAGTTAAGTCCGAATAGGGAAGAAGCGTGGGATAAGAAAAAAAATATATATACACACAAACCCATGGAAATCCTAACAATAAAGGTCAGTTCACAACGTCCTATATGAATAGCAGAGTCATCGACACTTTCCCACAATGCATCACGTTGCATTGGCTGCAAATACATATACAATATATGCACATTGTAAAATCCATCGATCGATCGATCAATGATCTTCCGTCGATCACGAGGCCATTTGTCAATGATCGATCATTCATTGTCATACGTCATAGATCAGTAAACATGTTCACTGCTTGACAGCTGTAATTACATGTATTAATATGTGTTAATTAACAGGACGGAAGTTACCTGTGTCTTTATTTACTTTTAATTAAATCATTCGTGTCTATATATATACCGTGTGGATCTTAATTGTTCGATTATGCTTGTTACGCGCGTACTCATATGTGATACGTAGTTGTCGGTCATACGAGTGATTCTCGGCGAACGAGCTGGTTAGACTTATAGCCATGGCCTGGGACATGATCTAAAGGTGGGATCACACAGGACGACTCATCCTCATAAATTTAATAGTAAAAGTGACTGTCAGATCGTATCAGCGATACGGTATACATATGTTATGCATGCATGGTTGATGCCTGTATGTCTGACTATCTGGTTCTCCATATGGTCTGCCTGATTGCCGACCATAGATCATAGTTGCCTAATCCATTGGCCTAGTCAGCTTCACAACTGTTAAGCCAGTTAGTGTCGGTACGTCTGTCGGAGGCGCAGGTCCAGTTGGATGGGTCAGGGATTCATCGTTAGAAATCCATTTCCACGTATTGACCAGCTTCCGTCATCTTAGAGTCTGTTCAGCATCCTCGGGGGGATGGCTACGGAGATATTTTTCTTTGAAGATCTTTATCGTTTTAATATCTGGATCTTTATTTTATTCCTCATTTGATCTGATTCCCTTGATCGTTGGGGGTCGTGGATGCGGATGGACCGAGATCTTTGGGAATTGAAGTGGGGGGTTGAGGCGGAGGGTCTGGTGGGGATGGAATTTAAGAGGGGATTATGGAGGATGCTTAACTCAGATATCGAAGGAATTCGATGATGAAAGGATAAGGGATGTTTTTTCGAACGAGGGTTGGATGCTGGATTTATGACATTTTTGTTGTGACAATCTTATATCAGTGATCTTTGACCTCGTTCTTTGTATTGGGTCGTGGGTGGCTTTTTTTTAAATAAATTTTTTCATTTTTTTAATTCCCTGATAGATGCTAAAAAAATTATTGGAATTTTTATAAGCAATATGACCCAGGGGTCATATTGCTTATATGATTTTGTGGAAAAAAAAACGTTGGTTTACCCGCTACTCGTATTTTCCATCAGGGTAGAATACGCTTCGGTACCAAGGGGCTGGTTTTCATGGTGATGGTGAAAATAAATACTATGGAAATGAACTCGGGCATATGTGTGTGGGAGTTACGGGTACAGACCCAGAGGATAAACTAATGCATACCAAACGTTGTCGAATCTCCGTGTTCGTCCAATTGAAAATATTTCCAATAGGATTGAAATTCCATTTGCCAAGATTTTGAGAACGTTCGACTTCTAGCCCACCGGGTACATGGACCATTATCGATTCTTACACCAAGATAGAGCGTAAGGGTAGCCAAACAAAAATACCAAAAAGTAGATGGCACATACCCCAATCTAAATCCCAGTCGTCGAATACAAAATATATTCCTCGCAAAGGGAAACGCACTGGTACCCCGTGTTTACTTTGGTTTCAGCGATATATACCCAGAGTCGAAGAAAAAAATAAAAATCCAAAATTCTCTCAAGTAAAACCAAAGGGAGTGCCCGTATCCTCTCTTGGGTTCTGTTCGGCGATTGTTCCATCCCTTTTTTTATTTTTCTTGGAACCCCCCACTTCTCCCCGCCCTTTTTCTGTTTTATCTTTCGTATTGGTATTCGCCGAAAAACGAAAGTGCACTTTCATGCAAAATCAGCCGCGCTGCCCTTTGACCCCGGCGCACCGTGTCTGCCCAGCCGAACAACGGTGAGTTCACAGTTAGGTTCTCACGGCTCATACATGAATGCATATGTGGAGTCTGTGAGCTCGGATTGGCCATACAGTGTCTATAGTCTCTACATTGTCTACAGTGTCGTCTACGGTGCTTATGGTACAGCCAGAATGTGTCGTGGGCGATGGTCAGAGAATGGTCTGACCCATCGCGGTTTAAGACCTGGCATGTGTGAAGGGGGTCCATACGAGCTTGCTCGTACGTGGGAATTTGGATGCTGTAATTCCAGCAGACATTTTTAGTCAATTTTAAGGTGTCTCGTCTATAAATAATTCCACTTCGGTTACCTAGTTCCGGATCCATTCTGAGCTTGCACTTGGGTATTTTGAACCTCGGGTATCGATCGTGCGGCTAGGTCAGTTCCTCTCGTTAAACTCATTCTGGAGTTCGTTCTAAACGGTCTCTTCTCTGAGTCTCCAAGAAAGCCGCTTTTAACGAGCTTCTTTCTAGTCTCTCTTTAGTTTTCTCTCTCTTGCTCGCTCTCCCTCTAGAACGTCCGGTACGCGGTTGCGGTCCTTGTTCAGCTCATGGGATCTTCCGTGTACCAGTTCATCAGGTCCGTAGGGACCTTAGGACTGGGTTGAGACGAAGAGAGAAACAGAGTTGAGTTTCCTATTTGCTCCGAAGCCTATTTGTTATTTATATCAACACCGTAGTTTTTCATTTAGTTTCGAAGCAGCTCGTGAGCAAGCTCATACGCACACGCAGAGTCATATGTGACGCGCGTTGACGTGCTGGGTCCAGGGACCCACCGACTGCTCGCAGTACAAATACACTCGACTTCTCCCGACTGTTTGAACAGGTTAGGGACGGGCAGTGTTAAGGGTCCAAGTGCAATAGGAATCTCGTGTGTGCACACGAGCGCACATGTGTATTCTCAGGAAAGTCCTAAAATCGATCGTTTCCTTGATCTTCGTTCTCTTACACATTTTTACAGTGCTGAACGAGCTGGAGGGTCTTGCGCGAGGTGGCGGTAGCAGGGACTGTCCACGTGCCTCATCCAGATCCACCCTGGACCCGGAACACGTGGCAAGGGTAGCCGACAACGCCAGGAACGCCCTGGCCTTTGCCAGAAGTAGAAATCCGGCAGTTCGATGTCTGACCACCAGAGGAACTGTCTTGACCTCGAGCACCTTCACCGTCGAGGAAGACGTGGACCAGGTAGTTAGAGGAGTCGAAGAAAGAAAATTTTTTTCATTATTTTCTCAGCTCGTTTATATTACTTTGTACATTTAAAATTAACCTTAAGACCCTGCCGCGAGGATGCGGTATTATTAGCCCGGGTTATTACGGGATCGGTATTGATACTCGATCGATTGGATTGTAACGATCGTCTTAGCTCGACGAGTACCAGGTGGGATCGGTGCTCATCGAAGCGCGAATGTTATGATAAGAGAGGTCGACCATCCAGGAACCCCCACGTGGAACACAGATAAACTTCTTCTGAGCACAGTAACTCCTGGTACACACGCATCCTCTATGGTATCTGTTTGGTACATGCTCGATACATAGGTAGGTCGATCCGAACACGGACTCGATCTTCGACGTAGTCGATAACGGCCGATAACCGGTAAGAATGCCAGTGCGGTAACACGAGACACGATCCTAGGAAGTTCCTTCCTCGTACAGGAGAATTAACCGTTAAGGGAGAATATATCGTTGGTTTAATATGAAAAGGGATCGGTATTTAGATCTGGAAAAGAATTGGTCCGACAAGCTCATACGAGGCTCTTTTTACAGGACGGACTCACGAGGAACGATGACAGGATCCTGGCTACTTGTTTGAGTCTATGTCGAGCTGGTACCTGCAAGGATCAAGCGACTGCAGGTGAGGATCTAGGATGATCTATAAAAGTTAATTAGGTTCGACGAAGTCGTCGAGGTTACTCAAAGACCCGATTTTTGTGTATTCCTGTAGAAGAGGGTCAACCTAAACGTCTACGTCGAGAGGTGGTGCTGCTCACCGAGGATCGTAATCTAAGGGTGAAGGCTCTGGCAAGGGATGTACCTGTAAGGGAGGTGCCGGACTTTATGCAGTGGGCAGGTCTCGGATGAGTCTCGTTATTAGCAAATCTCACGTCACGCAACAAAAAAAAAATCTGTTCTACCAATCACCGTGCGCCACGTCATCGTCTCACCGGAAGTGAGAGACACGTCATTCGCGAATCTTCATCGTTCTCATAATGTAAGTCCTACGTACGATGCATTAGAGTTGAGAGATGAATAAAGTACAAGTCCTGAGTGCAGGGATGGGTAGGGGCTACGTACTGAATTACGAAAGAGGGTGGAAGGAGGAGAAAAGTAAATAATGATAATGTGACAATGGTCGAAAGAAATATGATGGTTAAATTAACGTGTGAAGAAACTGAGTGCGCACGTGTATCTGTCTGTTTTACTTCATTTCTCTGATAATTTCTTGTCTTGTTTTTTCTTTTTTTTTTCCTCGAATCGTTCAGCTAATCCAGCCCTTTAAAAATCGACGAAATGCTCCGAAGCAGAAACACACGGGAAGGAAATGAAAGGAGGAAGTAAGGGTCACGCGCGGACCGGATGCTGAGTATAGTGAGCGGATTATGCGCGATCGGACGGACGAAACAAAAAATAAGTAACAGTTTAAGAGAAGAAACGGAGGATTTAGTGAAACTGCGGACTCGAGGTGAATTCGCGCAGTGAATTATCATTTTCTTTTCTTTCTTTAATTTTTCATTATTTTTTCTTTCCCCCCCCCCCCCTCGCTTTTTGATTTTCTTACGTTGCTTTTATGACGAGTGGGTCATTCTATTGTGACCGGATTGTATTCTTTAATCGTGTTTAAATAATATATTTGTAACATTTTCATTTGTATATTATCCTTTTTAAATGGTACTGTCTTAGAAAAAGCGTCGCGACGCTGTCACTTATACTAATTGTTTTTTTTTTTTTTTAAATTAGCTAATATGTAAAACTGACTTTATTTCGTTAAGTAGACTTATCGTTACTTGTTCCTGCAAGAGAAAGAGAATGATCTCTTTCCCGAATATTCTTTATTTTCTTCTACAACGATATTATTCCCATTCACGATTGTCCCCGCCACACTGCCATGGGGATTGTTACGTGTCGTCCATATATCTCTGTACCAAAACCACTGTCATAAACATGAATGCTTATAAATACACGTTATCGCAACGAATGACTGAGCCCTGATGTTCGAGAACGAGGCTAAACACCATAGAAACTAATCTCCAAATAATTCACGCACTATTCCGAACTACGGTAATCATTGAAACACCGATCACGCGATGAACGTTAGTGCGCATGCGCACGCGTCTCCTCGCTCGTTAAGACACCCAGCCAAATTAACAACCCGGTAGGTTTGATACGTCGATTAAAAGACAATGGGAAATCCGTGCGATAGCACCGTGCCAAGATCACGACTCAATTAACGAATTCTGCTTGGACGTGCGTCACTTTCTCACGTTTGAATCTCGTGCAACGTATCTCAATTGGCGAGCCGCGCCGGGCGGCCATTGTTGTCCCACGTGACTCGCCGCGCATGCGCAGTGCGTATCGTCAAAGAAGAAGGACAACATAACCAACGCTACGATCCCACTCGGCATTTGGCACAAGTGAAGATAGCAAGAAAATGTCCGTTCCCAATCGTCCCCATCAAATAGTCTCACCTATTGAATACGGAGTTCTCGTTCCGTCGTTTGATAACGCGAATACTCCTCTCACAAGTGGCTATCGTCGTCATCGCAATGGCTTATCACTGTCACGACTATCAATATCTCTCCTTCCAGTTTATTCAACACTATGTAACTCGGTGGTAAGGCCTAAGCAACGATAGCCACGCTAATAAGAGTACCGGTTGAGATAGTGATAAGTGCGAGTGGTAACGACAGGCATAAAAGGCGATACAGAAGAGAAAAGGGAGTAGTAAGTAGTAACAGTAGCGATAAACGCTCCTGACAGAGAGAGAGAGAGAGAGAGACAGAGAGAGCAGGTCGACGCATAGAGAGAGGTACGACACTTAATATTTTTCTTAACGCCCACGACGACTATTCACTATTTTACGCACTCTCAGATTTTAGATATGAAATTCTCATACCGCATGACTCCGTGTTCCTTATCATCTTTTCTCTGTACGATTTTCATTTTTTTAACTCCCCCATCCCCATCCCATCATCCAGAATCGCATATACGTGTCCCCTCGTACGTGGCACGCGCGATAACAGGAGCAGCGACTGGATCGAATTTCTTTTCTAAATTCACCGATGGCGACTATGTGTATCGGTCTTATTTTTATTGACGTTTAAGGCACGATGATTCGCTGCGAGATTACAGAATGTCGTGACGATAACTTTTAGTGGTTACGGTTGTAGGTTATGTTGCTAGATGTAATAACGTCGACGTCGAGTCGATGTCCTGTACGATAAAAAGAAATTAAGAAAAAAAAAAAACATAAATAAGATAACAAACATTCCGCAAGACTCGGTGCGCGCGCATCTTTGCCTTTCGGTCCCCTCGTGCGCATGTACCGTCTTACGTACTTGATCCCACCCCCACCCCCCCTTTTTAATTTCTTTCAACACTTTTTTTTACACCTTTACTTTTCTCTCTCTTCTTAATTACGTTCTTCGCCTCGACAGGAATTAGCTACTTAATTGTATACGCTGTACCGGTTGAGCTATAGCGTAACTACGATACATCGCGTCTACTGCGTGCGTGTAGTGTGTGTGTGTGCGCGCACATGTTACCGAGTGAAAAAGGAGAGTGAAAGAAAGTCCGCGAGATTGCAGCGTGAAACGGGAGAGTGGAAAAAGATTGCGTATTTTCATATCGGCGCGACGTTTATATAATAATTTTTTTTTTTTCACGTACACAATCCATACTGGTGAATAAATTTTTGAAATTAAAAAAAAGTTTTTCGATTACGTTCCACAAATCTTTTTCCACCTCTCCGTCCGTTCTCTGGCGCCCCACGTAATTTTAGCTCAATTAAAAAGAAAAAAAAATGTTCACTTGCGAGTTAACCGACAAGAGGGCGCGCGTACCGATGCGCGCGCTACGACTCACCGTCATTGTTTTCACTACTTTTTACGTATTTAGATAATAGACGCGTATCATTACCGAAGCGTAAGTTGGACAATGATACTGATAAAAAGGAGAGCGGGTTCAATATCGTCTGACCGTAACAAGCCCACCCCTCTCCGTCTCTCTTATTATAAAACCAACCCGTAAGACGACTTAAATTGCGATTAGCCTAGATCATAAAAAAAGAAAATAGAAAAAGAAATTAAAATGATCGACGCACGTCGACGCGAAGAAGCGTCTGGGCCCAAAACAATAAAGCTGACAGTCGACGCGTCAACAGGCAACGCAGCATACAAGCGAATATTTCATTTGTACTTTCGTCTCAGGAACAGAGTTTTACTGATATGATAAAATTAGACGTAAACAATACTACATACTACGAGAAGTGTCGCTATAGTGTTACCACTTTGATTATTATTCAATAATAATAATAATAATAATAATAATAATAACGTTGATACAGTATTTCGTTCATTATTTCAATCCCCACCACGAATCCCCGCCCTGAACCAAAATCTCATCCAGAAATACGATCCCTTCAGCAGGATCCAACCTAACCTCAAATTAATAAAACAGTCTCTTCCACGGACTCTTCTGGATCTCTTCTCTTCGCCCATGGAGGAAGAGAAATACTCTTCGCATTTGCATGTGGCTGCCATCCTACGTGCTCGGCGTGTGTCTGCGGCCACTTTACCCAGTTCAGGAGATTTAGGCCCATAAAGCATCCTCAAGCGGCTACCGCACGGCAGACCCGTTGACACGGGCGACCCCGTTACATTGAGGATTGTAGTCGTCGGCAGCGTCGTTGTGACTGTAGTGCATTGTGAATGCCTATTCACGTACACGGAATCTGTAATATATATATACATATAGCGACAGGCATGGGGCTGCGATGAAGAAGGGGAATCCCCTATATCCCTCTTATTCATTCTGTCTCCCTCGCTCTTCAATACCCTCAACCTATTCGCGAAGCCAGCAACTCTTTACAAAACTGTCCAATAAACCGTTACAACGCCTGAACAGTCGCTACGCCCGCCTTGAGAACGCGCTTCTTGTCACTCGGCAACTTTGGCCTATTGACGTATGTACTACATGCCACATGAGAACACGTGGTACCGTCTCTGCACGACAACCAGACCCTGAAGACAATCCAGTTCAGCTGATTTAGAATCTAATTTCACTTATTTCGAATCGAGCCAGTGGCCGGTACCCATTAGAACGAACTTGGATCTGATATAACCCCGTTACAACGAAACCCCATCTGTACCCCATAAAATCCAATATGGCCGTGCATATATACATTATTTTTATCAACCAGGTAACCTTGAACTTGCCGCCATCATCAATAAAGAGAATTATCTAATTCCTAAGCAGACAATGGAAATCCTAACCGAGCTACCGCGTATGTATCTTAGCTACCTAACCTATTTAGGTACCTACCACGCTGAAGAAAGACAAGGAGTATACCGGCGTTATGCGTTAGACCTTTGCGTTGGCTACACGTAGATCGTAGAAGGTTGGTACGCGAATGGCCGACGGTTATAACGCAAACGTTGAAGCATTCGTAAGCTTAACCAACATAGTATCTATGCTAGAGTATATATTGATTTATATATATAGATATATATATATATATACAAATACATACTGTAAGTACATAACATATATATGGAGGTGTGTACCCCTCTACGTCTCTCTCTTTCTTTCTCTCCTTCTCTCTCTCTCTCTGTATGTACCTTTAACTACACTATCCTTAGATACATAGTGCACTACGTATTTATACGTGTAATACGTAAGAACGTACGCGCGGTGGTATGTCTGTCCCGAGTCGGACATTCATGATAACTCTCGTAGGAGTTATGCGGTAGCCACGCGAGATAGCATAAACTTGAGGATTATCTGATCGCTATAACGGGTGTCCCTTGTATAATTCGCCAAGGGTATCTTCAGAGGAGATTATACCGTGGCAGAAGGTGATGAGAATTACGTTTAGGAAGAACAGCGTGTGTGTGAGAGAGAGAGAGAGAGAGAGAGAAATTCCCTAGATTTTTCACTAGAATCCAAAGAGATACGTGGATACGCAATGGCGTAGTCGGTTTTATTATTTAACGGGATGCAGTTTGGCACCCCTGAGGACAAAAGTTCAAGTTCAAGAGGTCGTTGTACGCTCTTCGGGTTTGGCTTTCGGCCAGGATCCTATACCTACTAGGTGGTTGGTAGTAGAGGCGCAAGGCGCCAACCTCCACCAGGGCGTAGGTATTACGTACGATCGTACGAAGTACCTGAAATGCCTGTACGTGAGTATACGGGGCTTATAGATATACGTGCTGTATGTACGAAAAGAGAGAGACGAGAGAGGGAGAGTGTTCACCCTTTTCAAGGAATACGATCGTGGCCTTTTTTCCCTGTTTTAGTCGTTTCTTCCATTGTCCAGATCCCACGCGCCTTTCCGAACTGTTATACAATGTATTCGAGTCGGGTTACCGAGACGCGTGGTTTCAGTTTGACCAGTCAGTATGCATATATGCTTGAAATAATATATATACATGTATATAGTATAAGGGTAAACTCTCCGAATACTTGCTAAAGTTTGTACGAACGGGTTGTATGTGCGGCTTATGAAACGCATGCAAAGTCTGAGAATTTTTCTTGTTTCTATTGCATTTATTGTTTTTACCGCCTCCTGGCCACGTGTTTCCCTTGCGGAGTGAATGCTGGCTACTTTGAATCTGGAGGCAGTCAGGTAGGCAGGTACTTTTTATCGTATGTGTAACAAATTTTCTTTTTACATACATATACTTTGGTAAGAATTATAATGACGTATGAAAATACAGTGACGTTGTTATTGAGCAATGGAAAAGGAATTATGCTAGGGAGAAGACAGACTGAGGAAGGAGGAGACTGTGAGAATGAGACATTCGAATTTCGCGGGTAAACTATAAGATATTAAAAGTTTTAAGTCTCCGCTGTCGAGCGGTACTGAATATTTTGAGCGAGAGAAAAGAAGAGAGCAGAGCACACAGTCGGTTCAACTGAAAATATGATTGCGAATGTTTTTGTAGTAATAAATCTAAGACTAACTCGTGTTAACATGGGACCGTCTGGCAAACACAGTCGGGCCCAAGGAGAGGGAACGAGGCCCACAAAAGGTTGGTACCACCTCCTAACATAAAAGACGTGTGTACCCTGTGTACGTACCTTGTGTAGTTCTCGTCCGTAAGCCAAAGCTAACTACCTCCTGTGACCGAGGGTCAAACCAGGACCACACAGCTGTAGCCGTAACTCATACCTATTATATTTCGCAGCTCTTTGCGTATTTCCTTCTTTTTATCTTTTTTCTTTCTAAACACTTTATTTTCTCTTTCGTTGCACACTCTTCCTTTCTCTTTTATAATTCCTTCGTGTCGCGAGCCGACGGAACTTCGTGTTCTAGCGTTAAGACGGTGGCGCCACTTGCGACGGTGGATTATTTCGAAATCAATTAGTCAAGATGGCCGCGCGCTTTATGACAGCGGTGGATGACGGATACGAGCATCTCTTAAATCGTGTCCGTCCGTACTTTATATACTTATTAACCGCAGTATACTCTCGGAGTGGTGGAAAACGTTCGTGCTAACCTAATGGAAAATATAATTTTCTTTTCCGTAAATCGACAAGACTTCGACACGGCATCCCCGGCACTTGAATGCCGTTATAAAATAATTCAAGCAGGATGGACGCCAGGACTTCGATAAATTTCCGGCTGAATTCAAGGAATCGCATAATGGCCGCTATTGAAGCGGCGGCGTCGGCGACCTCGTCGTTTTAAGAGGACGGCCCGGTCGCTGATCTTTATCCGTGTAGGAAGTCATCTTCCCGGCATAGACGGGATTCAATGGCGTCGCCAGCATGTAAAGCCGACTTAAGCTCCGAGCCTTACGTCCAGGTGAGTCTACGAGGAAGTTCTCCATGTAATTTACCAGCACGTAAACACAATAGTTTTTCTATTTAACACGGATATTTCTCACGAGTAACCGAAGGGAAGACACAAACGATACAAACTAACCTAACAAAAACCCAATATCTGTAATCCTATTCTCAGTGCATCTCAACCAAGTGAAAATTGGCGGACGCGATAAAACAGCTGATTCGTTAAACGAAGAAAGAGAAAAAGCTGAGCAAATTTTAAAAAAACTAGACGCCGGCACATTGTTCATTCAAGAGGGCAACTCCGACCATAAGTCATAGATTAGATTCGGATCGCTCTGAGCCATTGTATGCGCATCGTCCAGAGACAATGCCCCAGTGAATCAAGCCTACGATCGCAAGGCTCGAGGGAATCCCGTCGCGGAGTGCGACAATCGCAAGAGTACGTATTAAATGTAGTTACTTACGTACTGTCGCGCATAGCAGTAGGTCTGGGCTATACGCCGCTTAACCTCGTGCTTACATAACATAACCTCACTTCGGTAGGCTACAGAATGTATACAGCGTACAACAGCCGTGAGTCACGAGCCTTTCAGGACGTCGTGAAACTTCAGTTTCAATCGTTTGGCACCATCGCTATGTAAAATCAAATGCCAAACAGTCATTAACTCTTCACTGTCTTTAATCATAACGCAAAGCCAAGCAAGCGAACGACTCTCGGCTTTGTACGCGTCATTTTAAATCCGAATGTATAAGGTCCACGAGGATGACGTAAACTCTTGTCAAACTTGTCCCCAGGTAACACAGTGACTCCGCATCGCCCCAGGATTACTCAGCTTCGCGGGTCCCTGCTGTTGCCACTGCATTACGCTACTGACCTACTGATCTTAATAATGCACTTGTCACACGGCACGACGATGACTGACTAACGGGTAAGTTTATTATCGTCTTATTGCTCGCCACGTATGACTAAAAGCCATCGTCGTCTCTTCTCATGATAATTTATCTTTTTGGACGATATTACCAGGTGTTGCTGGAGGCTGAATTGAGAATTGTCTTACCCTCTCTATTATTCCTATATCCGGTATCGATTGCCAGTTAATGATCCAGCAGGATGGTATTGAGTCATTTCATTATTATCTAATGATACACTCCGGTTTAGGTGCTTGGTAATCGTTATTTCACTGTTATACTGTGACTCCTCTCGAAACGTGTGTTAAGCAATTTATTAACAGTGGTCATTGATTTTACAAATGCCTTTTTTCTTTAATCAATTTACATTCCCATCTAATGATAGTAATTGCTCGATGCTTCCAGCCGTGTATTAATCAGTCACTTACAAATCATTACAGCAGTGTTCGTCTCACTGAAACAGGACCTTTACCATTTCTCTATAACGAAGCATCATCAAAATTCAGACACGCTTGTACGACCAGTCGTCATATCGCAAAACACACGTGCGATTCACTGTCCCTTTTCAAATATGACAGACGCAACAACGTACCTATAAAACAATGTATCCTATGGCGTCCCACGTTAGAATACCAAACTGTCTATTTATATCAAGCAGGTGGTTCGAACTGAGCATACGTGATGGAATCATGAAATCGTCTACGTCATCAGGACCTCCTCGTGGCATACTCCAATCAACGTATCCGCCCTACGTGTCTCCTACGGATATGTGGCGGGTCTATAAATTCCCGAACATTTATTCCATGTGCAAAAATTTCGCGTACTCCAACGGTTTCGCATGTGCGTACATATGTGCACAGTGTAGTCGGAGCTCGTGGCGCCAAGTAAGTTCGAAACGCACGAGCGCGGTTCTCACGGGTCGTGCGTGCTACGCACATTTACGTGGTTACGCGGGAGAGGGAGGGTGGATGCGTAGAGAGAGGGGAGGCACGAAGCAGTCACGCGTGAAGGCACGGACCCACGGGAGCCGCATGACAACAGGCAGTGGGGCCCGGTGGGCCCCCACCGAACGGTCCGACTGCTAGGAGTGCACTGCTTTGGATCGTTGCAGGCCCCGTCCGTGGATGGGACCTGGGACGGAAATTGGGCCTGATCCAGCCGACAGTACGGAAAGTTGTATTGGAATTATTCTTCCTGGTATTAAATGGGTCTTATCGACTTCTTTTGGGCCTTGACGCGTATATACGTACTCTGCTTCGCAGAGCCGACCAAAATCTCGAGCACGTACTTGTACGCGACTTAAAGTATACGTAATGAGAGCCATGACATCATTGTACACCGTTGTCTCCCGCATCGCGAAACGGCCGATCCGTATCTACGGATGGGACCACCCAGCCGAGGCCCTGTTGTTATTAATGTTATTAGATGTTTAGTCCCTGCGCAAACACGAGCTTAACGGTACCGCCGTTTGCCCGTGAGCCTCTGCCGCTCTGCTCTGAGAATGTCCTCCGCGTTCCCCTTCTCTTGTTATCTTTTTATTTCATGGCTGAAGATCCTCCGTGCCTCCCGGTGATGCGCACAGAGAGCGGATACATTCCGGGTACTATGGAGCTGAAAAAAGGGAAGGTGTAAAAATTTTGTATACTCAAAATATCAAGTGGGGAAATGTATTTTGAAATTTTTATATCTGTATATTTAGTTACCAGAATATTTATAGATATTTTATTAAATATCTTCCAACGACCTGGAAGCTGGTAACTCTTGGGTTTATGGATTTCATAATAGACTGTAAAGGCTGTTCTAAATGTATACGTAGCTGGATAAGATACGTCGTGCGCGACGGAGCCGATTATCGCCGCGACCCGTCCATCATGCAAATACGACCTGCCGTTATTGTAATACCGACCAGCCACTTATTCCCATGTACCACATAAGATAATGACGTATCATTTAGCCATTATAAACCAATAACCCGTATAGAAGACGCCTATCGTATTTCTGTCTATTTTCACTCGCATCCCACGGATCGGACTCGATCAGAAATGAAAATTGAAATAACGTGTAGAACGGGAAAAAATTTTTTTTTTCATTTCACACGAGTCTTCGGTATCGCGCATTAATATGGTTACCCTTTTGGCCTAAATGATTTTAACCTGCGATACCGTACTAGTAAATCCGCACGCGTTACCATTGTTAAGGAATGAAACTTTTTTGTTTTCAAAGAATTCAGTCGCTTTCGAATTCGGCTCCTGGATCAGCAATCTTCGTTACGCCTTCTTTGCATTATTTAAATGCTTAACGTTGTTCCGTACCTGAGAATGCTAATGGGCATGGTTATCCAATAGAGAACGTATAGGAACCTTACCAGAGAATTTAGGTATTTTTGGGTTCGGCTTATGGAATTTATGGGATTTCGTTTTGCTCTCGTTCTCCTAGAAAATTCCATGAGCATTACGGGACCGTTTGAATCCACTTTACGAACGCGCCATTGATCTGCTTTTCTGTATACCTATATGGCAGATGTATTTTGTTAAACAGAATGTTAAAACAGAACACAGTTTTGCTCTGCTATACTTTTATTACCTTGCACGTCGTACCTGTGCATATGCGCCTTGATGCACAAATGTGTATGTATATACTTAGTGAATATTTCCGTAAGGTGGCGCCTCCTGTTCCCGTGAGCATATTCCGATCATGATCTTGAACCTGTGCTCCTGGTCGACCATTACAAGAACAAATTCTGTAGTACCAGCACCTCGGGTAATCTGTCGAGAGCAAGGAGAATGCAGACAGTAACTGTTGCGCATGCGTGTTTCCCTTTATTCCCTCGATTAAGGGAATTTTTTAACGATCCCTTACCGACCTTCCTTTTTACCTTATACGCCTTATTTTATATCCTGGCCACATTCGCCGGGTCCTGTTACGAAAGGTGTATATACCGAGTTACCAGCTGCAATCTCGGGCCGCCATAACCATTCATTTTTCACAGGATCCAATTTCGAGAGGAGATCTTGACTTCAGAGGATCCTGGTTGCGACTATATAGCAAAGTAGGGACCCCCATCATTACGTCGAACTCGCGGGGGCCTTAACATGCATCAATTATTTGGTGGGGATCGCGGGTGCCCAGCATGGCTCTTGTATTGCCGATTATGCTGATCCTGATAGTGTTGATGGCGGTTGTGGCGGTGGTTGTGGCGGTGCTGGTTGTGGCGGCGGTGGTGGAAGTGGAACCAGTCCTGGTAAAACCGCCGAGAAACCAATTGCACTATACATCATACTCGCACGATTCTCCTTTATAATATGGGGGTACGTGCCACATGCTACGTATAGGGAATTCCACTCTCGTTCCACGGACCACCCCATATTTTTGGACGATTACGTAGGAATTTTTTAATTGCCTCATGCAAAGGCCCCACGGCACTTTTCGAAGAAGAGTGGAAAAAATGGCTTAGCAAATAACAAAAAGAAAATAATTAGTCAGCCCCTCGTATGCGAAAAGATACGTGAAATTGAAAGTGGGGCCTTATCGATGCTTCTGCATGAAATCCTGCGCGCGCACCAGGCCCGCAACGTTACGGGGCCTTGTACCTTGAGCATTGAACGTATCTCGATAACGTTAAAAGCGCGGCAATTTTGAAATTTAGTGTCCGACGTATCTAGAAAAAAAAAAAAAAAAAAAAAAATTATTAAATTAACGCGCTCATCCGCGAGGCCCAAGATTTATCTGAATTTCATCGATCCTTCGTATCTCCTTAAGATTTTTATTGTTCCCACAAAAATCCGGTACAATGAACCGCGAGTCGTCGGTGTATCATGGCGACCGAGCCTGATTCAAACACAGCTGCTACGCGCACGTCCATGCACGGGGCCTTAATATAAAGCGTCTGGGAGCCAGAGACGTGGGAGGCCCCATTTAAGAAGGACAGAGCGGGACTCGCGAATTCGTTCCGTTTATCGGCGTCATTGTCATCGGTTTTCACGGCAGTTTAAATTATTTAACGACCAGGGGTTAACAAACCCTTCGATTACCGTAAAGAGCCGCAAGATCGTCGGCCTGGTGCCGCCGCTCGGACCTCAGTGCTGCCAACCGCTGTCGATCGAACGTATTGGCAATGAGCGAGCACGCGCACGTGAACTAGATACACATATATAGGTAGGTGTACGTACAGAACGCGCGTGGGAAAGAGTGACCATCTTTTTTATTATTTTTTCTTTTTCTTTCATTCCTCTAAAAACCGTATCGACCGATCGTGGACGTTCACCTTTACCAAGGTGCCATATACGAAGCTTGAGCTATCCAAATAAAATGAATTCTCTTAATGTCACAGGGGAAATTCCCGTAATTTTTTAACTATTTTTTACTTTTTATTTTTCATCAAATCGAAATTCCATAGGCGTCGCTTTTTGTGAATTAATAAAATTTTACGTAATTATAACAGACTCCTCATTCGAATCGTGAATCATACGGCACTCGAGTTACATCCATCGTATATTGTTACGTAACGAGATCTTAGGAAAAGACGCGTTTGGCCGGATAAAAAGGACGCGAAAAAAGGAAAAGGATAAAGAGAAAAAGAATTTTTAATACAGACAATCTCGTAATACCATTGACTCATAGTGTTGGCGCCGTATTATATTAGCAATCGGCGCACTTCGCGAGTACCGGATTTGGAATGATATAAAAAAAAAAAAAAAATATATGTATATTGACGTATCATCGTTTCTTCGATCTTTTCATTGGATCATAAGCGATACGTACTGTTGCTGTTACGTAGAAAGCGGATCTTATTATGTCCAAGACTCTGGACGTAGTATGTAAATTCATTGACGGCATCGAAATCGTCGTTCAGGTTCAGTGGAGGAGAATTGAAGAATTTTTGGAAAATTTATAAATTCACGGTAACTTACTACCCGGGTAGATGCACGTGGGTGTTTAATTGGAATTTATTAATGACGTATACAAAATATACGTTTTTACACGATACGATTGATGCTAATTAGTGTCACCTTGATCAATACGTATTGTGCAACCGATTGCGATTCTCTGTTTGCAATTTTCATTTGGAATTTCAAGGAATCGTCTTTATTCAATAATTTATTCTCTTATTCCTTATTCAAATATTTCTTTTTTTTTCCTTCTTCCTCCGTCGTGCCAATTACCTTTTATTTATCCTGCGCGCCAACCTCCCACCCTCTGACGCGAATCGCCCTCGAGAATAAAGCCAATGTTTTTTAATGGAACGCTATTAATTCTCCGATGGAAATTATCCTGGTGTTTGTCGCTCTTCCGTAATTTAATGGATTCCTGCGTTCTGGTATTTATTTTTATTTTTCTCATTTTCATTCACAGTCCCGATGCGTCCGAATTAATTGTGCTAGTAAAGTAGGATTACAAAAAATGAGGAAAGTAGGAATAAAAAAAGTTTGGCTTTTTAAAATTCCCGCGCTTTTTTACCGTTTCAATTCCTTTTTTTGTATATTTACTCGGCTTATTGTGACGCGTATCTGTCGACGCCGGATACTATTTTTATATACTTTTTTGTATTCAGTCCAGTTTAAATTTCCCTCCTACCTACACACCTCTTTACTCCACAGTCCACATACGTACCGGAGGCCGTTCGTCAAAATTCAATTAGTTTTTATTCCGTACAGTCTAGTCGCCGCTCGTCAATCCAGCGTCACACCCATCGATAATCAATAACGCACATCAATTCACACTGATTATGAGTACGAAACTTGGTTGTCTGCGATTTTTTGTAAATTTTCATATTGTTTTTTTCTCTCTTAATTCTGGTTCATGGATAATCAGCACTGTCGATATTACAGGTCGGCCCTTTTTTACCGACCGAAACGAGTACCGAGAACAAAAACAAGACCCCACCGACAAAATCCGTCTCGTCGATCGTCGATGACTGTTAATTAACGTAATCTTAACAGGTTTATATAAAACAGCTAGGCGGTTAAGAAAAATTAGCCTGCCCTTTTTTTTTCATAACTTTTTACACAAATTCATTTCGGATCATCCAACCGTCCCCAGCGAAGAAAAAGAAGACACACACGCACACGCCCGCCTACCATCTTCAAAGTCTTCGTACCTCGGCCGGTAAAGTTACATGCTCCTTCCGTACATTCTGGGCTCTTATCTTCCGATATACATTTCGTTCATTATTATCACCAACACAATACCTCATTAAGCATTAATTAAAAAGAACAACCGTTTCGGAAACTTTGCCACGGGTCAACGTCTTCCCTGTTCGTACGCTCACCCACGGCAAATAACGACCCACCACACGTAAAACAAATGACGCGCAGTGTCTACATAACCACAAAAACTAACTCTGATCTTTTCAGCATCATCATTTCCGTTAGCCATAACTTACCCGTACAATTATTGTCTTCCTACCATAGCAAAATTCAAACCACCAACAGTCCACCGGGAACAGAGAGTGAATGAATGAAAAAAATTTTTTTAATTTTCAAACTACCATATTCAATTCCTATAAGTACTCCCCATCCTACGGGGGATCCCCATCGACTATCATCGTACGGATTAGGATTGATACCAGATACAAAAAATATTCCCGCTGACCCTTCGGTCGAGGTCACCGTCTGACCTCTTGAAAGATCTTCACAGGTGTACAAATAAGAATTAGAACGGCCATCGAGCTTATTGGAATTCCTCAAGGTGTTCCAGGGGCCTTGCCGGAGGCGTCTGACCTCAACCTACCCAGTAACTACTTCGAAGCCAATTTGAGACCTCAGGTAGAATCTTTGCTAATGCTAAAACGAAATGGTCCTCAGGTACAAAGTAATACTTTGCACTTGGGTCCATGCTCCCGAAACTTGGGTTACCGCTGGGTCTCTCGTATACATAAAAATACACAGACACAAGTCTTCGTTCCATCTCGACAATGTAAAGCAGAAACTTAAAGTAATAACTGCGTTTAACTCGCTAATAACAATGCTGTACCATACGGATTGGGTTTTACGGTGAACAACGAACTTCAACGACCTACACGACAAACACTCGGAGCAAGCCGAAGGCTCGAAATCGATGTTCAGGAATAACGTGTAAGAGGCATACAAAAATTTTGGGACTTATCAGGGGCGGCGGGGGGGACTCTTGTAAGATTTTTATCGTTACTCCATGTCTTAGTAATTTTTTCTCCATCCCGTAGCCGGTCCAGCCTCCACCGACCCCAGCCTCAGCTTCTACCACGTCTTCTCGCCGGGATCGATGCTCCTCGCCGTTTACGGATCGTCTGAAAAATAATAACGCGGCTGTGGTTACCCCTGGCTAAATAATTGCGGCTTATTAACGGGTTTCCCATATCGTTTTTGAGAATCTCTCAATGTCGAGGTCGTGCAGTGCGTTACGTGACGTGTACACGTATGCAACGAACGAGCGGGATAATTTGAAATGCAATCGTTGCACCGAGTTAACGATAACCGTGCCAGCATCTTGTGTGGGTTTGGGTTCTGGAATGGTTTAAAAGAAAAAAAATTTTTGGGCAGATAGAAAAATTGGCAAAATTGCACGGCTGCCATTTTAAGCGAAGCGCCTGGTACTTTCGTTATGGGGAGAATCGTGGGTAACGACTTTACGTAATAATTTATTCAAACGAATTTCATTGGCCCTGATCAATAATGGCTGATTTTTATTGATTATGTATATATGGGTATATACGTATAAGCGATTGACTTTACTATAGCTCATTGCGTCTCATTTGTCTGTATTCCGCGTGTCCATCTTCAGGTTGCTTTACGTGCCTATCAGGCACAATGCGAATCGTCTGTCGTGTCACGATGAGATAATAAATTTTATCGCGGCAATTAGGACCAGCTTTGCCCGATCGACGTTATGGACATTTTTTCGCAGAAATACAGCAGCCTCGGAGAAATCTTAGAAAAGCCAAAGTACCCGGCAGCCACTCGAGTCGCTGACCTTAATGCACGAACGATCGAGGTAACCTGGACGTACCTATGCGAAAAGCAGGCGTCTTGCTGTGGGATACCCAGGTATGCCCGAGTGTCCGTACTGTCACTCGGCTTTAACGAATGAAAATTGCTTTTTACCTGTAAAGAGGTTATGTACTGCTCTTGACCTTAGGTCAATACACATACGAGGTACCTTTGATCAACCGAGGGATCAATAGTAATTAGTTTTTGGAACACTCGTGGCAGTGGTTGATCTTGAGGTGTCGATAAAAAAGGCCCCCTCCGTACCGACGAACAAGGAATCGCGGAAGGATGTTTCCTCCTGACCCCACGTGTCAGCTTTTGCCAAATGACGTAATACAGCGATTCGAGAACGCCAGTCATAGTGCGTTCAGGATCACTCTTTTTTTTGGGGGGGGGGGGGGGTTCTGGGGGAAACAGGACCTGACAATATACTACGAGCCGCTGGAGCGAAACCTGCATGTGAAGTTTTTCACGTGAGTCATACGGAATATTCTGGCCACTGTACGGTTCGTAGGGTTTGACGTATTGTATTTGATTTTCGAATTTTTTTTTTTTATATTTAACCCTAGTAACTTTTTTGAGAATTCAAAAAATCCCTAGGGTATATATCTCTGGCTTATGTATATAGGGATAATATCAGTGTGGTTAGGTCGACTGTACGGTTACCGCGTTATCCGCATGCTGTATTAATCATCGATGCCTATCCGGTCCACGGATGCTGAGATCATCGAAAATCATTGCTACGTTATTTTTCGCGAATTCACGAACGATTCGGGTATCATCAGTTGCGTCATTCACGTTGAATTTCAAGATAGCAAAATCATGGTCGAATCACGCAACGGACACTTCACTGGCTAAGAATTTCTATATGGATACGTATTTACATTGCGGGCGTATCAAAACAAGTTTCATTATATGGGAATATTATTTTTATCTATGATTAGCAGAGACACTGTACTGTGAGTTATATTATAGTGTAACGTTATGTTGTATGCATTTATGCTTTTTTTTTTTTCTGTCTGACAGCACGTAAAAGGGCACGTGGTTTTATTGTCAATCCCGTGACGGGGTTTGCCTGTTCGTGGCATTTAATGGTCATGGGACATAAATTCAGAATTTTTCGTGGCATTTGAAGGGATATAGAATATTGTCATTTAGGAATGTCTATTTTCTGGAAATTTTTTATTCTCTATTTTTATTTTTATACAGATTTCATCTTTCGATTGGGTTAAGTGTTTCGTAAGGCGCGAACGAGCGAGATTAGTCAAATTTGATATCTAAAATATTGATAAGGAATTTTTGGTGATTCGTCTGTCTCGATATTACCGTTTGATTATTAAGGCCGATCGTAAAAATTATTTATCGATGACAATTCTTTGAAAGGCAACGACAGATGCGATACACGGTAACACTATTAAGGCGAATCTCCATTGCTGTCGATCCGAGTGTTCATCTTGTTATTCGTATTGTACGCGAGGATGGATTAATAATATTCTTAATAAGAAGACAGGAGTTTACGTTTGAAATACGCGGAAGCCGGACCCGTTAAAAGTCCCTTATCCAAGAGAAGCTAATTAAATCAGATCGTTCCGTGATAAGGAAGAGCACGGTTACCCGCCGGAAATAAATAAATCCCATGGTTCCCAGGCTTAATTTCTGCTTTGATAACGGTCCCCCGTTCACTGCAGACAACATCCCGTGAGATCCTTGACTTTCGTCCAATGGCCGCTCGCTCGGTTTCTACGATTCTAATTCAGGCGACGAACGTTAGTCGGGTGGAAAAAAAAGATAAGAAAAAAAAAAAAAAATACGTATAATCAAAATTTCGCAAGAATTTCGCATAACGAGATATTCTAAATGGCACCAGGCGCATCTAAACGTATCCCGTGCAATTAAACTGTTTTACATGGCAAATCGTGCTGGTGCACTTATTTTGGTAACCTCGCGCCAAGGCTCAGCCTCCGACAATCGTCGTATTTTCTGCTCGTTAAACGTTATGGCGTCGGCCGTTAACGCATTACGTGGCAGCAGACGGAAATTATGGGAATCAAGGATAAAGGGAGTTCCTTGCTAACGCGACGGACAGTTCGAGGTGAGACGTGGAAAAGGAAATTTTATTAACCTTAAAAGTGTCTAACGCTCAGGACAGACTTTGTAATACTAAATTAAGATTATCGTGGCGCAACTTAAAATAGTCCTGCGCGTCCCGTTATACCTTTCCCGAGGATTATCGATGGGCAAAGCAACGGTTAAGCCTTCTTGCGGAATTTGAAATTCAAATTACCCGCCGGCAATTGCATTTCCCGGTAGAGGCACCGCTCTCGGTCTGGTATGGCGCTGCGATACCGGCATAGACTAAACGGATCCTATAGAGGCTCGACTCTCAGATCGGTGTGGCCCAAAGTTATTATAACCACGCCGGCTTACTCTACCGGTGCTCATTATCGTTATTGCGTAAGAGGGACAACAGACAAAATGATCTGTCAATAAATTCAACTCACTTTCGGCAAATACACCGGAGCTAGGCCCACGAGAGCTTCTATTTATATATTACTTAGCGATCTTGTGTATTTAAGAGCACACACGACTACACGTGTCCCCGTGTGGGTGAATCTCGTTCCAGTGTATGCTTTATGTAATCTCGTACACGTATCACGTACGTTCGCGTATCCTTAATACCGTAATAACGTATAATCCTGTCCTCATTGATTATTTTATTAATGCGTAATTCCAAAATAACAGATATAGCAGGCGGATGCGCGTGTATGGAAATTGGCGAACGCGTGTCTAGACGCAATATAGGAAAGTCGTGTATGGTAACAGGTGTCTCATGATATCTATATATAGTGATTACAGAATATCGTTAATGGATTCGATAAATCGATTTGTTATCTCGTCAAAGGCCCCACGAGGCCGTTGGAAATCGGCCATAAGGATTCGGCTCGAATGATTTAACGACGCTGTCTCGTTTAGTGATATTTTCTTTTTTTGGAATTAATTTCTTGTGTCAATTAATTAGTCACATCGGAGAGAACCTAATCATTACCTGTTTCTAAGGCGCGACGTCGTACGGGTATACGTATGTTTTCGTGGTGCGTTTAGGATGTTTTCGTAAAAATTATAATTGCTACAAGGTGAAGGAATCGTGTTGGGAAATGATTATCGATTGTCAATAATGGCTGAGCTTTATTTGGAGTCGCTGATTCTGCTAATTTAATTCGTGAGAAAAAAAAAAAGGTGTCAGTTCAAACAGTCATGAATTATGATGGCATCTTTTGGTCTTGTCATTTTTATATGTATTTTTCAAGGAATCGATCCCAGATGATCGTCTCGACACGCCGTCGTGAAATTCGTTACTCAACTTGCACTGGTGCGTAAATGACATCAGAATAAATGACAAGTGGTTGGTTTTTATTGCGATTTTGTCCTGGCCATTGGCATCGTGTCGCTCGAACCGTGACCGAACCTGTCCTCACGAGGAATTCCAAGATTTACCCAAAAATCGGGGAAACGGCTGTAAAAGCGAATCAGTGGATTATTAACCGGAAATAAGGTAAATGAATTTATATGGTGCATTACGCGTTTCTAATTCTAAGTAACGTACACCTTGTACGGTCATTTTTAATAAATAATTTTTAACAATATTTATTAATACATTTTATATACCATATCCGGTCGATCGTGAATTCAAATAGCTTTTGGATTCGCGCCAAATTTTTCACAAGCACTTCAAGTCATTCAGTACTATGGAATAGTCGTGGTAAGTTGCATTGGCAGCCCTGGCGGCAAAGCTGCGTTATATCCACGATCAGGGAAATGCGCCAGACTTATTATACGCATGTTAACAGTCATAGTAAAAGAAATATACTAGAACCGTGACGTCGGAACATAACGAGCGCTGCGCCATCTACGTCACGCTTATTATATAATCGTAATTATACCAGAGTCAGTTACAATTGTAAAGTTTCCACCAGTTGGACATCCTGCATGGAGTATAAATAGTTCTGGGCGCCCGAGGCGTTTCCCAGGCGGACTAGAAACGTTTCTTCTTTAATCCGACTGTGATACATTTGTTTATTTAACTCTCGAGCTACGTCACTTCCGGTTCGGCGGGATAAACTCGGTAACGGTAAACTTTTGACAGTTCACACGATCGAGACGATTATTTCGGAAGCTTCCTGTGGTCCTTTACGATAATCGAATAGGAAAGGATAATCTTTCATTTTTTATTATCGTTAATTAAATTATCAGTGTATATATATCGCCAGATATAAACGTGGAAATGCATATTCGAACGGAAGTTGATCTTACTGAACGGAAGCGAGGGGCGGCCATGACAGTGTTTATATATAATAACAATATATTGCAGAGCACGAATCGCCAGCCGTGAAGCTGTCACGTAGCTTCGTCAAGCGGATGGACAGTAGCTTTGGAGGAGGCTGAATTAACCTAAAAAGATGAGGTATAAAAAAGCGGTGGGAACCAAGTAAAAAAAAATAAAACGAAGAACAACGTCCTAATCGAATTCTCGGATATAAAGGAAAACGACAGATTCCAGGACAAACCGCACCGTGCTCGGTAATTAATTGATTACATCCAAATTGGCGAGCGATTCTCCGAAACTTATTTTCTCAAAGGCTCCCAAATCTTTAGTTTTATTTGCGCCCAACCTTCTTCTACGGCGGTTCTCTTTTTCCTCGGTTAATTCCTACTTACACTTGGTCACGGGTTTATAGGTTAGAACAAGGGCTGTGTTTACTCACGTTTCGACAATCTTGCTCCTCGCGAAGAGTTCCTTGTCGTGTCTTGTATTATCGGAATCCTAACCTATAATACTTCTATTGATTTTTTGCATCCCTTTTTCAGACTTGTGTACAACGTGCTTTTGGCATTGATTCATTTAACTCGATATACACCGCACTGACCTGATGCTTTATGAAAACGATGAAAAGTGGCTGACGAAAATTTTCCTATCCAGTATACACAGGAACGAGAACCGGAGGTCGTTAACCATTATCCTGACACTGGGATCGATTACCGGCCGTAAGCAAGCTCGCTATGTATTTTGCTGATATAAATTCCGTGACGCCACCATATCTCGTTTAGGTTCAATAATCTCAGTATTGTAGTTGGGATTCACAATCAATGGATTTGGGTAATGGGCGCCGGGCAAGTTTCCCAATTGGTGTCTGGTAACTGTACGTTTCGGTAATTAGCCATTATCCTGCCGGGTAATGCAGGTTAGGTTATATCGATGGATGCTAAAAGAACAAACAATAAGCAGAAGCGTATCGGGGGTAATAAGAAAGGAGCTATTAAAAGTAAATGATATCGATTCTCTATGGGGGGCTGTGTGTGTGTTTTTATCCGTATCCACAATTTCTAGTGCCTACGCCAGCCATGGAAGGTTCAACAATCTCTTAAACATCGCTAGGAATCCACAATTAATGGATTTCACGGCTGTCGCGATACCAGATCACCTCGTGGCGTCAAATCTGGCGGACCCCGCCGAGCAGATCGGGCCCCACAGCTGTGACAGTCACGAGAGAGAAGGAACAGCAAGTCCCACGAGAAATGGTGAGACCTGGAAGGAAGAAAAATGAAGAAAATAAAATAAACATTTAACTGATCTGAAACATAATAATTTTTTAACAAATTTTCTGTTTGATAAATATTCGTTATTCATTGTCAAAGGATAATTTTGGTTTCGCGCGATAAATTGAATTTCCCACCTTTTTTTTTTTCCTTTCCTCAATTGGCGCATGCGCAGAGAACTAGTGTCGAATAGCACGATCGGACGGATAAGCCAAAGTGCTTCCTGCTTGTTCCCTTTTTTTTTTTTTTTTTTTTAAAGAACGCTTCAGTCGATTTATTTTTCTTACGAGTTTCGCTTCTTGCACCTCTACCTCTGCCACTCATTCTTTGGTCTCTTCTACTTCTTTCCTTCTTCTCTTCCGCGTCCCCTCCGCTTGCCTCTTACAGTCTTCTCGCCTCACGAAAAAGGAATGTTGTTAGCGAGAATTCCGAAGTTTCATGGACAAAAAAAAAGAAACTATTCAGAGTGACAACGTCGGTGTCTTTAACCTTTGAGATCTCAAAGGATTCGCAAATAATAGTGACGTTTCGTTTAAACAGTCACTTTAAGAACGAATAGGGTCATCAACTCAGGAATTTACTAGAGCGCATCGTTCTGCCGATAAACGTATTTCTCTTTGTAGAATTTCCAACGTGCAGGATGATTTGTGATTTATTTAACGGAAGGATTATAATCCACGATGGAAGGAATTTGATAAGGATCAGACCCTGAGGCAGAATTGGAGATAGCACAAAGAGAATAATGAGGCGATATTCAATATGGCTACGACCAAGGACGAAAATCACGTTGATCCTTGTTCAGGCAGAGTAAAGATACAGACTTCCTCTATGAGGAGTACCGTTTTGATGTTCTTGAGACTATTATAATTTTTTATTTACGTTATTCTACAGAGATACTGACGATTCTTCCGTTCACGGAGAAATTGCCTGAGAACGATGAATCCAGTTTGCTAATTTTTAATTTTATATTTAATTTCCAACTCCTAGTCGATAATATATTTATAAAGGATCAGCATGATGTAGACTCTCGGCTTTGGTGTCAATACTCCTTGTAACGACACCGTATAAAATTTGCATTTAAAGCTGCCAAAACTTTGTCAGAAACAATAATACGCATATAAGAGTCCGCCGAGGAACCGGTTTTCTGAGTCCTTGCAGAAGGATGAGAATCTCGATGGCAATGATCCAGTGGTGAGATCGGGAAATCCTGTTCGGTATCTTGAGTAACCAGGACCGGAAGTTCCAGCAAGAGATCCATGGTCCACCTCGTGGACTATAACCAGGACTAAATCCAGACTGAAGATCCTCCATCCTCAGGAAGACATCCTCCACGTCGCTGCCAAATCTGATGACTGGCCAATGACGTATCTAAAAAAAAACGTTACATAGAAACAATTAACCAATTAATCATTACCCGATACAAAAAATCAGCGGACCCCTCCAACCAGGCCTCATCGACCATCGTTTAATCATCTCTATCAATTATCACCCAATTACCAAGTCAAACTGAAGAGACCTTCGACCTATACAGAGACTTTCCCTTTCAAACTATTAAATATCATTAGATCATTGCGCCATTAAGAAGATTAACAGGTCTGGTCACTGAATCTATCAAAATATACCAATAGTCATTAGAAACTCCGTAGAATCCACTAAAGAGTCATGAACGTCAAATGATCATCAGGACGCTGGCAAAGTCCTCGAATCTTCTTCCGGCTGACCTCAACCGTCCGTATCCACTGGCATAAAATTCCCTGAGACTAGAATCACGAACCCATCCCTGCCTGTGACAATGACCCGTCACCTATAATGAAGCGATCGATAATTCATATTCCACGCCTGAACCCATACGCTACGGGTTTTCACTCTTTTACAATCCACAGGTTAACAGACTTTAACTACAGTGCTTCGATACACAATGTACTCTGCTTATCCACGTTACACTACACGCTATACACATAGGTTATCCTAACTCAGAGTTGAGGCTAGGTCGAGGAGCGTCAGCTAGTTAGTTAAGGGGCACATTTATACGCAATGAATTAGCTGCTATGGTTAGACGTATAAGGGAGGACAGGTCGCCCACGCCATGTTGCAGCAGCTGGTATCCTGCCTCGCCGTGCTCAGGATCTTTTCTTGGTCCTTCTTCCGGGGCACGACGTCCTGGGATCCTGGTGACCGTAACGATTATCCATTCGCGCCGTAACCGGTCATTTCCAGCCTGGTACCAGGATACGCGGGGCAACGGTTAGTTGGTTTTTGTTGATTCTGAAAAAAAAAAAATTTAATTCCCAATCACCAAAATTCATTCTTTACATTTAATTGATACCAGTCCGACCGATCGTCCACCATTGAAAACTTGATTGGCGGGAAAAGAAGAATGACAAGCAATCGGTATTAACGCCAATAATCTAGGAAGTATCGATGGAATCTATCATGCTCGCGGTTGCCATTAGCGATTGGGGACGCAAACCAATGTACAGTGGCGTATTTACAAATGGACCCGTTGACAGAGACAACACTGGCCTAAGATTAATCAATGATTCTGACAAAATGCTGTCTTCTGGATGGTCGCTGACTCGAGGTATTCTCAAGGTCGTATTGAGTCTATCGCCCATGACGCTATATACCGCATACTCGCCGTGACCTATGACCTGTGCTGTACACACACGTATGCAATTACATGTCCGTATTACGTATCGACTAACATGGCGTCGGCACGATATTGCCTTTTTATTATTCACCTGCTCGCATGGCATGGGGCCTCATACGGACGAACAGGTGTTCGCCATGTATTACATCTTCAATGATTATCCTGCGAAGGGCATATTCGATCTAATGGCTATCGTGACGTCAACTTAAAGGATTCTTTTTTTTTTTTTATTATCATTTACCGAATCCAGCGACTTATCCTTCGGTCATCTTATTGATGGGCACATGTGGATGGAATTTGTTGGCACGATTGGCGCGCTAATCTATATTAGGTCAATAGGTGACTTAATGACTTTACACAGGTGTCTATGATCTTTTGCTATTTTTAACTTGGGTATGTATGTATATATATATATATATTAATAAATAATAAGGCATAATGCAATCGCAGAGTGCCACGTTCTTCTTTTGCATCCTTGCAAGGACGTCACCTCGACTGTATTCGCTATTCTCGTGATTCTACCGAGTCTCGGCGCGATTGGCCTCTTAGCCGGGACTAATTACGCATAATCGTTACTAATCGAGCCCAGAAGCCATTGCGCTAACGTCCTCACTTTATTATAACTGTATTGTTCATGGCGACGGGACGAACGCATCTCTTGGCCTTTCTTAATGCAATTTTCATATTCAGATAGGGTTGTTAATATACTTAAATTAATATTTTATATTTTGATGACGATTTTTATTAATTTCTTTTTTCTTTAATAATTTTGATTTTTTTTTTATTTCCTTTTCCAATTGCGCGTCTTCGATTCTGAGATCTCTCGAGCGGGTGGCTGCGACCTCGAGGACCAGGCACGTTGGTAAATCAAGAGAGGTCAAATCTTCGGCAGCCACTGGAGGAGACGAGAGGAAAGGAGGAATAGAGATGAGAAAAAAAAATGGCGAATAAAAGGTAAGGTCAAACTTACGCCTAGGATCCATGAACTCTGTACGATCGTGTCCAAGATGGCTCATCTTCGCTACTGGACCTTCGGCACTTTCATCATCGACCAGTCAGGATGCTGGACGTTCACTCTCGATTTCATCTGGAACTGGTATACGATCGATGAAATCGTTAGAGAAATTCATTCTTGAAGAGTCGTTGAAATTTTTTTTATTGTACAGGTAAATTGTTCGTGTATTGGTACGGTTTTTTTTTTTTTTAAATCCTGTGTAATTGTAATCGACCAAAATTCATTCGGATCGGTCCCATGACATCGAATCGGCTAAAGATTTTTATTTAATTTCTATGCTGACTACCGTAGCCCGGGGCCAGGTCGTTCCTCGTAGTAATCTTCATGCGCGAGCTCACCGGAAGTGAACTTGGCAAACATGAGCGAGCGATGATCAGGTGTTATTTTTTGTTTGCAATTATCGTTGAATAATTAATTGATAAAAACAATTTAGGATAAATTTGATCATTTATTATTAGCCGAAGAATTAATGAAATATATAATATTCATTTTATCTCTAGCACACTTGGATTATTTAAACACACTGTGAACTAGAAACATCTTCCCGTGAAAAAAATTTTGCGGAATTTTTTATTCCTCAAGGTCGCCCTCAAAATTAATTTTGAATTACAATAATTTGATCATCCTACGAAATTATCGATTTTATAAATACGAACTTTTGGAAATACGCATCGAAAACGATGCTCGTCATAGATATGTTCGTAGGACCGATACCTGAGAATCGTGCTTGATGAATAATTTTCTGAATTTCATTAGTCATGCGAAAAACATATATATATATATATGCAAATATATATATGCAATATATATATATATATATATATTAAAAGTCAAAATTTTGTTATTCGAGTAAGGTAAAAATACAAAATAAATGAAATTCCGGAATTTCAGTAGACTCCGTGAGATTTAAACGTAAATAAATTTAAACGTGATGCTTGCTCGATAAAGAAAAAATGTTTCATATTTATCACGTTTTGTAACAAAGACATTTCCGTACGACGAGAAAGAATTGCAGACGGTATATCTCCGTGTATCGAATGCACGTTAAAATCCTTTCCGATGGGACTCACGTGTTACGGTACTTAGTAATTTTTTTTGGGCCTTGTACCCAAGTACACAAGTACCTGGACACTGTACACGTGTACCCATGCATACAGTCACATCACAAAAGACCCGCATACAAGATTCTTCTGTATGGCATTGCATGTTCGCAGACACTTCAGGATCTCATAATTCCCGCGTAACCTGTAGACTCTCGTGACCTCGACGTGGCAGCATCCCGTTGCACCTAGTGGACGAGGATAAGGATGACTGACGGAATATCTCCTGGAATATCCCTCGTACAGTCCGAACCGTCATTTAAATCCATTCGTGTAACACGTTAACCGTAGAAACCGACTGCCATTTCGCATACCAGGAATCCCTTGGCTTCTGCGAATAACTGGCGATTCTAGGTCGAGAAACTTGAAGGGTACGACTATATACTATAGCAGTGTACTATAGGCGATATATAGCGAGAGGAAAAGTTTACCATAGTCACTGTACGATATACTGGTGCGATACACAGCAATGGTACCACTTGCAGGTGCACCTGCAAAGTAGCAAGTTCTAGTATAGAAATTTGTGAATTTTTCTTTTTGATTACATTTTCATTTTTTTTTATCCAAAAAAGTACTATCTGTACTGGTACCGTTAGCGGTAGATTTTTGAATTATTTTTTTTTTGTTATTATTTAAACTATTTTTGTATTTAAACTTTTTTTTGGCTCGTACCCGACCGATTTCACCATGGAGATTTCTGCCTTTGCTGGCGAGTTACGATGCTAGATCTCAGATAATTTAACAATGTTCTCATTATTCCGCTATTCCGCGAATAACGACTGGCTATCGGTACTACGGAAATACCTGGATCGGGACTCGACAGCTAACCGATGCTGTTCGAGAAATTCCACGTGAATTCTCTTAGTCACGATACCTGGCCAATTAATGCGATTACTTTAAGTGGTGCCTGTATGGATATCGTGTAAAAGTAGACGCGTGCGCGTGATACGCGTGAATCGATATTACAATCATAATTATCGGATCCATATAAGGCTGGAATGACGATTCGATGATATTTCGATTAATAAATACGAGGCAATTAATCATCAGAGAAAATTCTATCCTTCTTTCCTACGGTGAAAGTATCGAGGTTACCGGTCACGTATGTCCCATGTGTAATAAGGTACACAGGTGTTTATAACGCACGCGAAGACGGCTGATGCTTGATTACCCAGTATAAGCAATAGAAAATGGAGTTTGATCAACCTTGACGCAGTCCGAGTGGTGAGGTTTCTTAGGAAGAGAAGAGATTCCGATTGTTTGATATAAAAAATTTTTCGATCTTGACTTTCTTCGAGAATTTTCGATCTGAAATTTATTCGATCAGATAAAAAATATAAGAACTTATCTATCGAATCTGATTCCTTTCCATCTCCGTACACACCTTATCGATACTCTCTGCTTGGTAACGTTCAGATATAATAATTACGTCATAGCTATAATTATACCTCGCGTCCTTCGAAATGCGTAGTATCATCGAATTCTACGAAGACGCAATATAGTTATGATCAGTGACGTGTCGATGATTATAGGATTAATTATAATAATAGTTTCTATCAATTATTTGTCAGATTACGTCACGGACAAAGACTTATATACATTAAGGATTTTAAGATTGCCTGCTGTGTATGCCTATAGATACTTTTTTTTTTTTGAAATACCAATAATTCCCTGTTGGTCCTAGGGAATTTTATTTTACATGGGTATATAATTAGAGAAAGAAGCAATCTTTTTTTTTTTTTTTCTTTCGTTTCCGTTTATCCAATTTTCACTCTCTTTATCTCGCATGCGAATTCAAAGTTTATAGTCTAGCAGCATTCGCAACACCTTAGCCACCCGTTAGACGGTGACGCCCCAGGCGTTAATTCTCCCGTCGACTAGCAACCCAGTAACCACGCAATAAGGAACAAGCGAGGGAAAAAGGAAGCAATCCAGGAGATTCAATTTGCAGGCGAATTTTTCGTGGCAATCACTTCGAGGAGCGAGCGTTAATCTGGTCGAGGGTTGAGTAGTTGATAGTGGGGTATTTTCAGGGCAATCCAGAGCGCGGACGGGACCTCCAGGCGTGAGTCAGGAATCCTGCATGCGATCACCTCATACTAGTTATTGCCGATGATACTCCTTATGTACCAGGGATGCTGATCGACTCGATATAGAAATACATGCACTCACTTTATCCTAATACCGAGTGACAATACTGTGGTAATACTCTGATTAACCTTATTGTGCATCGAGATTTTTGTACCGCCCGATAAAAAAAATATGGTTCACGTTGATTGTCCAGCGAAGAAAAACTTGAGAAGTGAAAAGAGATGAAAGACGAACATTTAAAAGATATACAGTAAATACCGATTGAGGAGACTGAGCATACTTATTTTAATTCCGTATTGATCTGCATATCGATTAAGGGATTACGTCACGTACCTGTGTCCAGCATGTCTTCGGAACGAGAAAACATTTTTCATGAGGTATCAGTGATTGTGTATATTATCATACCGCGTATCCATATATCGTGCTTGACATATGCTATGCGGTTGTTGCGAATTGCTATGGTCGCGAAGAAAAAAGGCATGAGAATCAAAGCGAAACGGGTAGAGTCCAAAACAGGTATGGAAGAAGCGACTTTTTCCAGGATCAACTTTTAGCCGGTATACGAAACTTCCTTGTAACGGCTAATTGAAACAAGCTTCCGCGCGTCGGTAAGAAAAGAAGGTCGACGAAAACGTCAGGACGGTAATGCCGGTGCGACGGGGATTAAACGGCACGAAGAAGAGCAGCTTGTCGCGAGATGCACGCACTGGTCGTCTCTATAAATTTCACGAAGAGCGGGAGCCGCCATCTTGTTACTGGAGAATTTGGCGCTGCCGTAGTGGCAGCCCTGAGACGTTGGCTGCTTCCGCAAATTCTCAGCTGACACTGAGAAAGACAGTACCAATGGCCCGGATGGTCGGATCGCATAACGACGCCCGGTTTTTGTCGTAACGAGAATGCTGCGCGTTCGCCCACGTATAAAAAGTGCATTTGTCCGCGAGTGGTATGCAACGTCAAACTTATGTGGCGCCAGAAAATCGAAGCGTCCCTTTTTTTCTTTTCAAGGCGCGCGACGGGAGTTCCGTAGGCGCGAATTCTCTCGGAGGTTATACGCATCCATAGGTATCTCTGTATCTCGGGAAGAGGATGCCGTGAGTACCATAAACTCGAAGGTCCTAAATCGTAAAAGTTATATAAGTATAGGGGGATTCCTCTTTTACGAGGCACTGTCGATATACCTTCGAAATGTAAGATTATGCAAATGTACTCGAGTGCTGCCATCTACGATCTCAATGGACAACTCGGAACGATTTCGGGCGAACTTTAAAACGCTCCCTCCCGTAGGGACTCTTGGAATTGTTTAGTACGCTCGACAATACCTGACACGCCGTGGGTAACCCTAACCTCTCGACGTAACCTCAACCACGATCGTAGAACGGCCGGCCCTTTACTCGCGTCTCCGATTGTGGATTCTTACCGATCCTTGGATGCCGGGCTAATTGCATGCCGATAACTTGGAATGCACATTGTTCGGGGTGGAAGGAAGTCGCACGCGTTCGGAAGTGAGTGGAATCCGCACGTGGAATACCAGCGGCGTGTTCAATTTTCTCATAATAGGAACAACGGGAGTCCATTAACTGCAAAGTACATAAATGTATTTATTTACTGCGCCGTAATATCGGTGGCTCGGCTATTCTTTGGCATTCGGAAGTATTAACCGGCAGAGATTCCATTGTGCGAACGACCTTTTACTAATTCCAGATGTAACTTGGAAATCGCAATTACTTGTCTTTTTCATCGTGCCGAGCTGCCATTAGCATTGGCGCAGGTTATAAACGTCAGGGAAGTTGGCGAGCTTTGCTCGAGAAATCGTAAAGATAAAAGTACCGATCGCCGTAAACGTAATTTGTATCATCGTCGTGAAATTATTTAACGTGTCGTTCAACCAAGGGAATCGTGTGTTATCACGAAACGGTATATCGGAATGGTAAGATTTCGGGGATCCGGGAATGATAATTCTTTTTATTGGACGCGATAATAAGGTACTGATCACGTTATCGGGCTAAAAAGTGCGAATTGAGATATCCCTTGACACGGTTATGTTAAACGAAAGATAAAATGGCGACGAGTGTTTGAGTTAAACAATCTCGGGGACCCTGGCCCACATGCCTTCTCAAATATTGAACCTGCTCCGCGTACTCTGTGGCCCAAGAACCTGCATCGCTACGTGCTTCTTGGATGATATGCTGACATTTGCAATTTCTAGTTTTTTTTTTTTTTTTTTTCTTACTCCGTTGGTTTCTCAACGTCCCTCCGGTCGAATTCGCGAATCAACAATAATTTCGTCATTGCCGCAAATATCGTCTCCCCGAAAATCCGCTACTGCCGTTCAAGGTAAATAACATAGAAACGCAATAACTACCGGAAGTCCAAACGACGTACCTAACCGTTCAACCATCCTACACGATGCTCCGTTAAACTCGAACCTTTTAAGCTTTTCGCGGTATTAATATGGCGCGTGTTTTCGCGGTACCATTGGACCTTCCGTTATTAGCCCCCCGACCAAGTCCCTCATTAATGGCAACGAGTGGTTTTGCGAATTTAATGAAGCGCAAAGTGGCGAGAAGTAAGTACGAAATAAAATGTTTTTAAATAAAATTAAAAGGTCGTCACTGCTGTCCATTTTTTTTTTTTATCGTATGTCCAACGTACTTAATCAAAGTTTCTAACCTATACTGTACCCTTATGAAATATTCTTACGAAGGTTCATTAACCTTGCATATTGGTAGCACGCTAATTTAATACCGTATGGATATTCCACGTATGTACGTAGTTCTCTATTACGTACCACCTCCGCCCGTCTTTTAACCAACGGATATTTTCCGTTGCGTGCATCCACCGTACGGATGATAGATGGTTGGAATTACGCTCGAAGGCTGCCATGAATGTGACGAAATAGGCCATTGACATTAGGGCCCGAGTACGTTTGCGTTTCCTTTATGTGGAAATAAAGAATGCCGAGTTTCGGCTTCGTCGAAACGAAATGCCCGAGTCTGTGTGCTCGCGTGAGGGAAAGGGGGGGAAAAAAAAAATGAAGCAGTAAAAGTGCACGAACGAGAGGAGGAGGAGGAGGAGGAGGAAGAAGAAGAAGAAGAAAAAGAAGGAGCAGGAGGAAGAGGAAGAAGAGAAAGAAGAATGAGAGTCGGTCGCGAAGTCTGAGAAAAAAAAGATGATACAAAAGAGAGGATATAAAGAGAAGGTTCGAAGACAAGATAGAAAGAAAAAAGGAGAGAGACAGAGAGAGAAAAACTTTAAGAAAACTAACATGGTACCCATCCCGCATTAAGATACCCATAAGGTACCCCATTAACGGTCCTCTTTAATTATCATTAGTATAGAAAAGCACCTGCTTCCGGTTAATTAAATTGTACCGTGTTAGTTTCAAAAACACGGAAGCAATGGTCCTCCTCCGTTCCTCTTGTCGAGGAATATATTTTTTGGAAATCTTGAAAACTTTGTTATCCAAAAAAGCTGATTTCCAAATTTTATTATTTTTTAGAGAAGTAAGACATTCTTGCGACTCGAATGACTCAATTGCAAGAGGATAAAGTTTAAGCCTTTTTTTTTTAAAATTTTTTTTTCGATCTTCACGAACCAAAGCGGGGTCAATACTCGGTCGCGCTTCAGAGCACTGAGCATCTTTTCAGGAGTTAAAATTTATGAACGGAATCGCGCTCAGCCAAGACTTCCGCTCGTATCGTTTAATGACGATTGAAATGAAATTTTTGAAATTTTCTCAAAAAATCGAGGCGTAGATCAGAACAGTGAAGCTGTGTAACTGGAGCAAATGTATCCTTACCGTACTTGCAGTAGGGATAGTATTTTGTATATCTACAGGTATCGCTGAGTAGTGGCTATAATGAAAATCAAAAGTGCCCATTGAGAAACGTTTAAATTCGAGATAATGCTGGTCGACAGGCATGAATCAGTGATCGCAGTGCCAAAGTTTATTCCAGGCACGCTCGGTATCCTGGACTGTGAAGTCAGTAAGCCAGGAAGATCTTGCAGGATGGAATATCGACTTTGGCACACTACTCGAATATCCGAGTATACTTGGGCATTCAGACCATTCAGAATTCAGCAACGACCCAACCACGTGTCACTAGATCTGTGAATTCGGTACGTCTTTGGCATAACGAAATATCTGCCACAAGCAAGTATTCGTGCCTGACTTCAGGTTGTACGTCAGAATTTTTATTTTCTTATATATACATCATAAACAATCACTCTGTATCACTGTAGCTCATTATTTGTAACGCCTGATATTTCTTCTAGGATCCTATAAACAAGATGAAAATAGTGAAAGAAATGTCTAAATAATATTCCCATTCTACATGTAGTTGGGAAACCTGTTTTACGTGGTTCAATAATATCTTTTATGGTTATGGTTCAGTTAGCCAGTAGTAAACTAACGAGCTAACCAGACAAGAGCTGCCACCGTCTTACGAACGACGTGTGCGAATCCCAAGTAAGAACAACAAAAAAATATGTCAGCCGAACGTAACCGAGCGTGGAATCGTCGAGTGGAACAAATCAAAAGAAATCCGTCACCCCATATAACGGGTGAGTGATAAGACAATAATAAATAAAACGAAAAACTATGAAATTATAATAAAAAAAATTATCAACGACTCCCCATCACGATAATTCTTTCTTCACAGATGCCTGTAGCTCCTGACCCTGGAGTCTCTGAGGGAAATGCATGGGTTCAATAGGTCGCAGAGGTTGCTGTAACGCGAGACAGTTCTTTTATAATAGTTATACAGTAGAGGAGCCTTTCTATATTTTATAAAAAAAATTTTGAGTATCACTGTGACAAGGTATAGGGTAGAAAAAAAATTTTAATTCACTTATTTATGAACCACAACAAAAAATAGAATTTATCATGCAACGAGTATACATATGTTACAGCAAACACTTGTGCACGATAACTGTTAACAATAGCAATGATATATATATATATATATACTATAAAGACTGTCTATAGTACATACGGAGGAGGCATAGTTGATACTACCAGTTTATCCTAGCGCTACTAGGTTATTCCCCATAGGAAGAGGATCGCGGTAGCAAGGCGACGCAATCTGATCTCAGGACAACGGTTCGGAAGCATCGGTTGACAGTAAAATATCAGCAGGTACTACTCACTATACCAGAGATACTATCACGGCAGGTAGGCAGAAGGCACCTACCATAGTACTGTTAGCCAGATGAATGATAACCATATCGCGATATGCGCGCTGATACAATGGAGAGTAAAGGAGAATGTATTGGTCAGGAACTGTTCAGAGATTCTGAAGTAGAACGCGTATTGGCACGATAATTCAACAATGTCTGACCATCGCGTGAGGAGCATATTGGAAGTTACGTTGAATGGAGTATAGGTATGCATATCCTGAAAACTGATAATTTAGACAACAGTCTTGAATCCTGACTTGCTCGTCCGACCAGGTACGGCAAGTACCCACTGATTCTGAGATATTTTTTTCAAATTTGATTCCGCAGATGGTCCAAGCTCAGTCTGAGAAGTTTTCAAGAATTCCCAGTAGCAGCTTGGCTCGGTGCGAGAGCAAAGAAGCGCATTTCTATGAACGCGATTCGCATAGTTATCGGGTCACGTAAAGTCGCGACGTCTTAGCCGTGTCTGGAGTAGCGCTGCGTGTCGGGAGTCGTGAGTCTGGCCAGGACGTTCCTTTTCTACTTGGCCGGTGGTAAAGGGCTTCCAGGTTCATTGTCACACGTGTGAACTCGCCTTTGTTTACTCCTGCTGAACCCGAGGATCACGTATCTTCCGATCTGAACTGCGTCTCTCTTACGCCGTCTGGTTAATGAACTGAAAAGTCTGCCGGCCTCCTAGTTTCTGGAGTCAGCCAAGTGGGTATTAGGTAGGCAGGTAAGGATGGTACGGATGGTAAAGGTTGGGTAAGGAACTCTGGGTAAATACCTACAAGGCAATTGTCTCGGGTACCACCGAGGTACTCCACTTGACCTTCTTGTAATTAGGATCCGTGCCCTTTTCCTCTTTTATATTTATTACGTCACGCAGATGTCCTTACGTTACGTATTGCTGCGGTTCCCGGTGCTCCTGCCGTCCGCTACTACTGGAATACTTTGTCTGCCCGTATAAGTAGATACCTACTAGATATACCTGCTGGCTATCGCCACCGTGTAAGCTCATCTTGGCAAGACTCTTAGCTTTCTTCGGTTCTCTACGAAAGAGAGCCCCAGCTTTGCCCCGTGGTGTCAAAGCGCGTCGTGGAACTTGAAAATTGTATTAAATAGCATAGATTGATAACTGACGTATGTTTATTTGCTTTTAGGGTGACTGCGCTTCGTGCCTGCGACTTTGTAATGCGAGTGTGGCCTGGATTTGACATAACGGCTCGGCTGGTAAATACCTGGCTACTTCAGTGACGACTTCAGGGACTCCTTTTCTCCTTCCATTACAACGTACGGCTGGCACTACAGCCGCCGTTACTACTGCTGCTGCTGATGCTGCTGCTGCTCTTTCTCTACGTTCATTTTTCTTGCCGTTTCCTCCTTTCTGCGTTCCTCAAGCGTGGAACGATATCTAACGGACTCAAACGCGTATATGGGTCACCCAGAAGTCAGATAATACCTTGAGAGCGACCTGGACAAGAAAACGGGAAATGGGAACAACGAAGAAGAGTCGATTTTATCGATCGGATCGAATTACTTTGGTGTCTGACCTCTGAACGGCCGGGGTCGTGGTGGATCTTGAAAAAAGGGCAAAGAAAGTTTAGTATAGCCGGGAGGAGAGTTCGGGCGTGACGTAAAAATTCCACGTGCAATTCTACTTGCTCTTCTTATTTTCTCTTCTTCTTTATTTTGCCGAAAACTTCACGGACCCCCTTTCCGCTCGGCTAATTCACTCGTCTGGACGATACTGATTTAGAGAACCCATCTCTCTATATTTAGCATGGGAAAGATCCTATCTGAACTGGTTCCCCTACGCCTCTTACGTTGGATAATTATTACTCGATACCAGGGAAAATTGAACTTATAGGTTTTAGATATCGATCGGTTCCGTCATGTAAAACAGGATTTAACGAAGTTCTCGTTATGCGGTTTCAATAAACTCCAATCCAATTTGAGAAACAGTCAATTTGCTATTGCGCTTCATTAGGCTAAAATTATCTTTAATCGCTATTTCATAATATACCTAAGAAAATCACATAAATTTACACCTGTAAACCATACAGTGAGTTAATAATCAATTACTATACAATTATTAGCTCGAGTCTGATTATTCGAGAATTAATAATCAGCCCAGATTAGGAAACCATTCACATAAATATTTGTCTCAATAATATTTAGTTTGCCGTCAAACATTGTGGGTCCTTTTTTTCTCTCTCGAGCTATGTAATAGGTTGAATAATAAGAATGCGAAATAAACATACAAGAGAGAAACGCATAAATTGCAGGAGCGTGACGCGCATGGGAGACGAGGGTTCGCGATGTGCCACGAAGGTGCCCGAACCACTTGGATACAATTACTATCCCGAAGCGCATATTTCGGACCATCAATTTCCTCGATAATAACGCGAGAAACAAGTACCGTCATTCGCCAGGAGTAAGTAGTGCCTGCCTACAAACTGCCAGACAATATTCAGAAGATACTCAAAGAAAAAACGCTTGCATAGAAATACCACTCTTTGTTTGTTGGTACCCTTGTAAAAAAAAAAAAAAGTCAAGAGACCAATAAGCTTCACCTTCGTCTTCGTCAGTGCAATCTTCGGATACTGAGATCAGATTCACTTGGGACCAATCAAGACAAGATCCTCAAGCCTGATTGGCCGAAATCCTGGTAATTCAAAGTAGCAGTAGACGAGCGCCCATAATGCTCAGACCTCTTAAACCGTTTTCATGTAGCAGGTACACGCGTTCAGCAACAGCTCGTTAAGGCAGCACGGCTCGAAGAAGGAAGAGATCCGAGTAAGCTAAGAGGAAGGTAAAGAAGGTGGCACGGTGAAGATAGTAAAGAAGGTTAAGGATAAAAAGGTTAAAAAGACAAATAAAGATGGCGGTCATGCTCCGATGCTCTACGGATGCGCTGCCATATCGTGTTTAACAAGTAGAGACACTTCATACTCGGTATCTCATCTAAATATAACCCCGGCACTTCGCGAGGTACGTTACCTTATCCCTATGACCATTTCATTACCTGTGATCGAGTAGTTCTTTCGGCCACTCTTTTATATTACGGGTACCTCCGCTACAGTGCAGACACGATCCTAAGGTACAGCCGCGAAGACCGAACTCGTTGCACCGAATGCAATTCCCTGCAGTTGTTGCACTTGGTAGCCATCGGGCATTATGGTAAGTGAATGCCATCGTTTATTGCACCTAATAACAGCTCGTAAAAAGTCCATGTAAAAGATTTATCGGGTGATCCGAGTGGACTGGCGCGTCCTTATTGCTGGTTCCTTCAGGTCTGACATGGTCGGGTAGATATCTACTAGACATTTGCGAGTATCAAGAGATAAGACCCAGTCCGGAGTCCATAGGTGGAATAGAAAATTGTATCTTTCTCAGTTTAACATGGTTTCCGATATCAATTGGATTTTTCGTGGGTATGCACCGAGGATTCTTTAATTCGAGAGGTGGTACTGGAGGATGATTAAGAGTAGGAAGAAGAGGAGGAGGAATAAGAAGAGCAAGTAGGAGTAACGGGTTCCAAGACCGACGATACAATTACACGCTATATATAGAACACGATGGAGGTATAAGTAACATGATTAATGGACGATAACGCAATTACGCCATGATACGCCTTGCGTGCAGCGACGTCAAGTGCATCTCTTCTCTTCGTCCTGGCCTTGTCTTGGCACACGGTGGACGTTGCACGATCCACCGTGCACGTTGCGCCGACATAACCTCTTTTAAATTCGTAGTCCTCTGTGCATCTTCGAGAGTTCGTTCCGCCTGTCGACGTCGTCGGGGACGCTCGAGCGTCGACTGGAATCTGGGAGAGACGTCGCTCTCGGCACCGATACCAATACCCCCTCTCTCTCTCTCTCTCTCTCTCTCTGTTGCTCCCGTGGAACCAGTCTGCGAGAGAGAGAGAGAAGAAGAGAGATTGCAAGAGTTCAGCCACAAAGGAAATCACTCTCGTTACCCAGACTCATCATTTGCACGCCATGCACAATCGCGATGACTCCACCGATGACTGTTCTTCTTCGACGCCTTCCTCAAGGTCGTCTCTTTGTTTTTTCCCAATCCACTTCACCGTCGCATTTTACTCCCTTGGTGTCCTTAGACAATCTCAGGCAAATGGACTCTTTCCTTTTTCACGTTTTTATCGTCAGGATCATTTTTGGCTTCTTATCTCATCCCACGGATCCTTATCGTACAGTCCTACCTTCGGTTGTGGTCCCAATATTGGAGCTGTATCTGAGGTGTCGAACTGTAAATGGTATGGTCGGTTGAGAGAGAACAGAGAGGGAGAGAGAGAGAGAGAGAGATAGAGAATTGAAAGTAAAAAGTGACCGGATGCCTTCAGAATGAATGAGCAACGCCCATGGCATATCCAGCGCACCGTGGCCAAATCGCCTGAATAACAAACAAACTTTTTTGTCGATCACTGCCCAAGGTATGAACGCCTCGATGACTCCTGACGATCGGTTCAGCGACGAGGATGAATATCGGACGAGGATAGTGATGAGAAAGATGGCTCTAGGACCAGCAGAGTCTACAGCCTCCGGTGGTACCGCTACGCCTTGAAAATCAAGATTAGCATGTCTCATTAACTTCTGACTCAGGTTTAAGAATGACATTGTATTTTCCTTCTGTTACTTAGCCAACTTCACGGTACAGGGGATCTGGGAATCGTTTCCCTGGAACTTGAGGGCGTAAGCGAATAACCGAAAAAAAATGTATGTAACTCTTCTTTGAATACGTATACACAGGTAAGACCAAGATCAAGGGGAGTCGTTTGATTTGAAATACGGAATAAAAATTACAAGGAATAACCAGCGCTACGTCACTTCGCTTCTTGTGTTTTGTATCTATTTACATGACATAGGTATGTAATTACATGTGTAGTGCATTAACAGAATACAGGAAGACGCTTATCATTCAGTGCCGGCTACCCGGTTGCCCATTTGTATACGTTTATCCTTACAGACTTAGTCACTCTCGCGTAAATTCAATAGGGAATTGCTGAATTAGTAATTGGCTGAGCCTAAAGGCGAATCTTCAAAAATCCTAAGACACTGAACGTAGCCGAGGATCCGTGAATAATGTGTTACACGAAAAGTGTTTGTCCACCGGATATCCGGTGTAGGATTGAGAGCGAAATGACGCTACGACGAACGTGGACTAAAATCTAATACATTTTTCTTAATTAGTATTTAATACACGTATAAAAGGTTTATTGACTTTAACGCGGATCATCAACATGGTCGCAATTTATATGGAATGGATGGAGATGCGTTCCAGGTAGGTGCTCGCCAGATTCCACGTCGTTCGCATGTGGCGGCGACGCGATGCGTCGCGTCGTGACGTCGCGTGGGTTTGTCACGCAGCTTGACCCTCGCAACTCCATCGAGCAGTGCCATTCCAGGTACTAATGACGAACCCTTGATTAGGAGACATCAACAACAGTACCCACGCGACAGCCTCGTAAACCTTGGAACAAACGGGACGCGCATTCCCGCCTTAAGATACCCTGAGGCTGAAGAATGTACATTGAGACCATCGTTGGAATGCGTCATCGATAAAATCCTGATGACGAGCTGAGAAAGAAAAAATTGTTTTAAAAATAGTTTAGCTTTTCCCAGGTCACCCTAATCCTGGATAATAAAATTAATGTCGCCATTCGATTTGGCCATTGGCCAGGTCAGTCGTTGCTTAGGAAGGCGCCTTTCGCACGAGCTTCACGAATGACAATTGGCGGTGTACAAAGTTGACCCTCGTGGATTCTAAGAATCTGGACATTCTTTATTTCCTCCTGTCAATGATGCTAATGCTCTTAGGGTTCCCGGGGTTCGTTTTAAGTCATGCAGTCACTCTATCGAGTGATAGTCTGTGCCTAACGGTATCGGTATTTCCATAGACTCGCGGCTGATCGAGAGAGAGAGAGAGAGATGAGAGTTAACGTGCAGCTCAACCAACTATTTCAACCCCGAAGCCATAACCATTAGGTTCCATTAAATACCTCCAATCCTTGCGGCACACGCATCGACTACCGTAGTTAGATAGTTCGCCGGTAGCGGCGTGGATCGACATTCCACCGTGAACATAGCCATACACCGAGTACGTACCAATGCATGTCTGTCTATCCTAACGTCCGTCTATTCATACCTACATATCTCCAGATAGAAACATGCACAGGTACCTGGACCATCTCCTTGTTCACCGCTTCCAAGATCTACGGTGGTGGCTTGTCAGGAAGCTCTGCTATACGGGTAAATAAGATCGTTTGGAGAATTCTGAAAAATAATTGTATTTTTATATTGCTCATCGAGTATACCTAGAGAGAGAGAGAGAGAGAGAGAGGTTAGAATCGTAAAAGTAAAGCTGGCACTCATCGAGAATCTCTTACGTGACGTTCTTTTCTAAATTCACCATTTATATTCATACTGGTATTTTTAATTCTTGTAAAAAAAAAGGGAAAACATCACTCTTGTACTTTTTGAGTTTAGTGCCATCATCTGTCACGTATGAGGCTCCCTCCGAGTCAAACTACATACCGTGTGTGCAGTAAGTCAATTCAACTTGTGCAGTGCACGTAGGTGGATGCGCTTTTATTTGAACGCGTGTACTTACATTAGATCGCTATATACGGCAATTTCCATGCAGTCGTACGTCTCTGCCGAAATAAAGAGGTCAGGACGTTGAAAGGTCGGTGCCACCACGCAGGTGGAATCGACATTCACGTGACGTCCTCATTCAATCTTTCGAGTGTCCTCGAATCGTTTGCTGCGTATTTGAATGCCCGATGCGGATTTTTCTGGAGGAAAAGGATCTTCGACGCCTCTCCGAGGAGGGGATGAGCTACGGAATGGAAACAGGAACGGCAAGGGTAGGCGGGACGAAGAATCCGACGAGCAATAAAAATACGAAGAATTTTATTGCTTGGGAAGTTTTCTGACTCCCGTGGGGCATCTTCGTACCATCCTGGTCTTCTGCGAGTCAGGTCACTGACTATACGTATACACGTGCCTGTTCACGGAAACGTTTTATGACCTATCCCCACATGGAATTGCAGTACGTACGTATGAAGACGGTCGCTACGAGCCAATCCGTGCTGCTTTTATTATTTCAACCCCAAATTTTTCTCTACAATGTATCCACTTTGTTTCCTTCTCGGACAGATAAAAAGGACTCTTCCGATTCACGTTGGCAACCAGGGAACCTCCGGCTCTTTTTTTTTTTTGTTCCTCTAGGTAGACGCGCTTTCACGCAACTTCAGCAGACCTTGACTCCGTGTGTCGCGCCGCTGGGAAGTTTATGGGCCTTCGCTTCTTGGGGCCCTTCAAAGGGCGTAACGTGACACTGATTACTATTTCGTGAACTAAACGTGCGACCGTTAGGTACCCATTTTACATACCGTGAAGAAACATAGAAGGTTACTTTTATTTTGGTGTAATGGTACGAGAGCGTCAGTGAAAAAAAGAAAATTTATTGTAATTTTATATCGGAGCGATGAAACGTTGGATCATAGTTTGAAGTTACTGACCTCTCTTGGCTGTAATTGAATTTTTTTTTTTTTTTTTCCTTCGTGTCTCAACTAGATGGACATACAAGAGTGCCAACATTACTGGCAAACAGTCAAGACAAGCCGGACGATGTTGGTTTAAAACCGAGGTGACTAAACCTTATCCGGAAGAGAATTTTGCAGGTCTACCAGCGGACTGTTTGACTTGGGGTCTTGATGTTTCTCTTACTGATCAGGATTCGTGGGTTCGTGTTACATTGTTGGGAATACTGAGTGTAGCAGGACGGTAACGTTTTTAACATTTAAATCCTGTGGCGTCACGTGAACTTCAGCTGTGCTTCGCAGAAGACGTGCAGAGGGTCTCAGTGACTCCGAGAAGGAAGTACAAGAGGAAGAGGTATCGCGGGTTTCGTGTCTTGGTCAATGATACCTCTTGGGTGGAAGTCCAGGCGGGTCCTTCAGGTTTCATCTTCAAGCAGTAACACAAGAACGCCATTATCTCAGCACTTGGGTCGAGGAACCGCGTCTTCCTAGTGCACGTATCCAGTGAGAATGGCGTAACAGTCCACGTATCGCGTGTACCAGCCACACGGTATCTCTGTGAGTCGTTATGTAAAATTTCAAATTTGATATTCCCTTAATTAGTACGGTCTCAATAGCAAATCAAAATCCTGAGAATTTCATCCAATCAAACTGTCATCCACAGCATCCTTTACATAATGAAATTCTCTGGATCTAATCGACTATTTCTAGTTGATTAAATTCAATTCTATCATATCATTCGCCTAACCTTACGAGTATAGGCTACTGAACTGTTAATGACATCGTTTTGTTACCGTTGTCTCTCACTAACAGCCGTAACGTGTTCATCGGCCGGTGGCTGAGACAAGCTTGTTCGGATAACAGCATCTTATTTTTTTCCTGGATCTCTATTCAATTATATTGCTCTTTTTTTATCGTGACAATTCGTCGCCATTTTTTTTTTGCCCTACTCGCTAATATATTTTTCAACGTATTTCTTATCGGGAGTCAGGCTAATCAAATTGATTTTCCTGCTAGGAGAGCAAGTCGTTTATCTTCATCGTCATTGCTACTGATAAGGACATTTTCCAGATCTGCTGTGACACGGGAAGACACTGAGGATTTGGGAAAGTCTCTATGACGCGTGCTTCAGGTGCCTTTTTCTCGAATAATCGGATCTTCTGGCGTGACAGCGTGAATGCCCTGAACGGCTGGAACAGCATGAACGGACCCAACGGGCATCGACCATCGGGGACCCAGTCGTGATGACGACGCACTACGTGCCCTTCTTCCTCGCTGATGGCCTTTTTTTTTTATAATCGTTGGATTCCTTCGCGGCATTCGCATCGCTCGACTCGACCTTTGAGAAGACCCGAGGATGAACCTTGTTAAGAAAAGGGAAATCGTAAGTATATGACACATATATATATATATATATATATATATATAAAAGTCAACACCGAATTTGAATTTTTGCCAACCTTGACGCAGCCACTGTATTAAATGACGATAATGGTCACTTAAGAAATCATCATCATCATCATTTGCAGATACTATAATTGTCCCCTGATCATCACCGAGGCTGTTTACACAAAAAGAATAGATTTCCATTCCTCTCAAGGCCAAAGTCACTTTCGCCCTGGCCCGAGGTCTCTCCGTTAATTATGATTTCTGCATAATTCTTAATTAAGATCCTGATTGACGCTCTTTGTGTAGCAGTCCATTGCTAGAGTTTAGCCTCGTACAATGCTGAGCATTACGTGTTACACTGTTAGAATATCACAACCTTAAGGCCCAGGGCCAATTACGTATGTCCGTACGTTTACCCGCGTTACCTACTTTTACGTTTGCACGTTCGTTTCGTGTATCATGCTGATTATGCACAATCGAACAGATAAGAATCATGCGTATCGATAAGAATCAAGGAGGGTGTATCGATCGATCGCCCAAAATTTCTGACTCGCGTAACGGCTCTGTCGCTGCGTCAGAGTCGCGTTTCTTTGTTCGTCGTACAAGAGAAGGAGGGGGAAAAAAAAAGAAAGAAAAGGAAAAGGGACAAAAGTCGACATCGACGGTGCCATTTATCATTGACGGAAGCGCGCGAACCGTGAAAAGGCGAATTATTATTCATCGGCCATCGACGGCGCATGCGCAGAGCTTCACGCAGTACAGAATGTCTCTGGCGTGTCCCTTCGGATAGCACGTGAATAAAAAAGGAAAATATATATTATACTGAGTTTACTTTGAATACACTGTCTGACTGTTAACAGCCGTTTCTACTAGTACTATACTACCGCCACTGCTACTACTAATATTTCTGTTATCATTCATCTGTTTAGATCTTACCACTCCAAGTGAATCCCTGCCAAAGAAGTCTTTCCAGGATTTGGATATCCTTAAAAGAAAGCCGACGTCTTCAAAAGACCGCAGACTGTGCCACTGTCCTGCCGGTATAGATACAGTAGCGGAGCATAGGAGCAGGAGTCGTTAAAAGTGCATAAATCACAGTGGCATTATTTTGCCGAAAGACTCGAGAAGAAGAAGAAGAAGAAGAAGAAACCAAGTCTGTTTCGCATTATAATTCTTCTCTGAATATCGTCGGCGTCCCTGGCATCCGGTGGAAGAAGAAGATAACAGCGCGAAGAAGCGGATGAGTCCTGCACGGATTTGGGAAAGAGAAGCTGGACGAAACCGAGATACAAAAAGGACTTACGGATCGGATCCTCCCAGGAGGAGAGGAAGAAGGGAAAAATCACTCCGGTGCAATTCGTTAACCCGAAGACTTCCGAGAATAAGATTCAGGGATAAATAAGAATGGACCGAGATCACGAGTAAAAGATAAGCACGAGACTCATTATAACGTATATACGCGTACAATAAAGAAAATCAAATGGCACATAAAGCATTGACAAAGTTAAGAATATGCATGAAGAAAGGAAGATGAGGACGGAGAAAAATTAAGAAAAAAAAAATCCAAGATGAAGATTCAGTCTGACGTAAACACGCGATAGCAATTAACACGAAGTCCAGACGCGCGGAGGCCACCTAGGGATTCTTCTTCTCTCAGGAACCGACGACGACGTCCTTGCCGGAGGCTACTAGATGTATTTATAGGCGATGATACCCTAGGATCCTTTTCTTGGGACCCATCGTGAATCATCGCACGACGTCCGCAACCGATCCCGAAGGAAATATATCATTGGATACCCGTAAACACATTAGATAGGAATGGTCCGAAGCCTTTGCATAAATAATTAAAAATAAAAAGACCAAATCAATTGAATTGCGCAGAGATTCCACGGTATGACATCACTTTCAGCAGCCAATCGGTAAAATTATTTAAAGGGAAAAAAAAGAAAAGCTTACCAAACAAAACGCCATTGTTCCCAGTCAATAAGATTCCATTAAATTTGAACAATGACTCAGAAACGATTAATATAGTTTCGGACACCATATATATTTATCATGCCCCTGACGATACACCGCGATTTTTTATCTAAGGTGATCCCGAGAATGACTCAATATTTTATTAACGATTAATAACAGTCAGGTCCCACCGTTTGGGAACAATGGCGTCTTCTCCACAAAGCCTATATTTCATTATAATCAAAAAAGATTCGACCAAGCGCGTCTCGTAACCGGTCACGATATTATTTGCCGTGGACAGTACGTGCAATAATGATAATAACCCTGTCAATAATAACGCACCCGTTATCAACTGCATTACACGAACCATGGCGCGGATGCACACATGATTTTCTGATTTATGAGAATCGACGTTCAGCTGCTGATTTTATGGGACGTCATCAATCATGGGAAGACGAACTGACATTTCCGGTGATCTTCGTGTCATCGCGAATGACAGTCTTCACCCTGCGCCTCCGCACGCATCCAGAATACACACAGTCATCCGAAAGCGTGTAAGAACGCTGAGACGCTTTGATATTATTCAAATTTCCCGCCACTGTCAACAACCCTATAGACCAATATACCCATTAATACACATATAATTTATTGCGAAATTAATATTATCGATATTAAATCACAGGACAAAGAATACCTCATTCTCACCCAAGTCGCATTGCACTCGAATGACGTCACTGCGGGTCATCGTCATCGCCTTGAGTCTCCTGGTTCGTACGTCGTATGTAACAGGCAATGATACGCCGTATGGATTTTTCACGGCAGAAATACTGAGTGACATCACAAACCGGTCACAAGCGTATCCCATTGGCTTCCACGAAGTTCAACGGGATTCGACCCGCGATACCGATCTGGCACAGGTGTGTTTTAGCATCTCCTGTTGTGGGATGACGCGTTAAAAAAAAAAGGGGGAAAAAAAAAAGAGTTATTAGATCCAACGATTACACCTATGCACGTCGACGCGTCACGGGCACAATGGGGACTCTTGTTCTTCGACGGGGAAAACGTGATATTCGCGTGGGTAAGGAAGGAAATGATGCAATTACGTAGGTCGATAAATCAACCATAACAAATCAATTGAGAATTGTGCTCTCCTGCTGCACTCCGTTTCAGCTCTCAATAGCAAGATACTCGGACGTCGTCGGATGTATTTACTCGAGGCTCCACATACGTGAAATAGCATCGCGCCATAAACACCTATAATTATTGGGCCCGTTAGCATAACCAGTCCCAGGGGAAGACCTTACGTCGTCTTATGCAGGTCCTTATGCCGTGGCTGCTAACGTAAGTAAGAATTACGTACAGCGCACGGCAACTGTGCTGAACCTCTACGCCACTTAAGTTTATGCTACCTGAAGATCGTGCGATTGTTTAAATACACGGACTTGCGTGGCTAACTTCTGACTCATGGTTGACTGTATCTGTGCATGTAATATATAAAGATATTCAGTAGAGAGATGCGGTCCTGCGATAATAAAAATGTATGTAAAATTAAGCAATCTCGGAATGATCGAGTCATTAGAGATCGATTGGTTATAACATGATTGCGAGGAGTTTTATTAAATTACATTTGAATATTGGTTTATCCGTTACCATGGTAACGGCAATGAATCAATTTATGCGTACGTCCTTGTATTTGTCTTATCTCAATCCTATATGATAATTTTGTCACGGACAATGGTATCCATCGATCTATCGCTGTGCAAGACGGTGATTGAATAATTTTTTATTAAATTCTGAAGATTATGTGCGGGGGTTAGAGAACCTTTTTATGGGATTTAAAAGAAGTTTTCATCAAATATTAATGCTCCGTCCTTGCACAGATATTAAATAGTTGAGTTAACTGTTATTCATGTAAATGCAATTTTGACTTGAAACGAATAAAAAATTTATCACCTCGTTTCTGGGAATATTCAGTCACGGCTGATTTAAGGTGTAATTTCGTTAATGATCGTTGCAGGACCGTCGACGTGAGGACGAGCACGTGTGCCTGGGAGCCATTACCCAGGATACGGGATATATTCCCACTTGCATCCATCGTTCCTCTGGAATATTGATGAGATAAATTTTTGTCGGCCCTTTGGACGAGCACTATATATATATATATATATATATATATATATATATATCTACGCACAGATTTTATATAGCACTGTGTATATGTATATATATATATATATATATATATCAGCTACTCACTATAAAAGGCAGGATGAAAGGCGCTATATAAAATGTATTACAGTACAAGCTGGTATAAAGGTGATTTTACATAAAGCATCAAAGAAGCCCAAGTACTTGCTCGATGATGGACGAAGTAACTATGTAAATTTAAGAATGAAATTATAGAAAAGTAGGCTCTGATTTTTGTGTAGAAAATTGTCCTTTCTCTGGATCGATTCCCGTTTCCCTGAATATTTGAGCTACTCGTGCCCCACGATCGCGGGTCTACCAACCTGAGAATAAATTGAGACGGCTTCCTTCTGGAGCTAGTTAACTAGTTTCTAGTTAACAAGTGGAACAATCAAGTAGCACGTCCAGTTACAGTCAGGTTGACGCGGTAATAACAGCGTTTATTTCAAATCGAGGAAGACCTGCGCGCGCATTTTTCCTTCGCACATCGGTCCGAACGTAGCAGCAGGTGAGGACGGTAGAGCAGTTGAAAATAATAACGTCGAATCGTGCGACTGGCGGGGTGAGGGAAGAAGGGAGACCTGGTGGACCGTACGGAATTTGCAATTCATTGAGAAATTTTGACAGGTTTATTGCTCCGCGTATATCACCGTACCAATTTCGATTATAACGGTCGACCTCGCGAATTCCGGTGTGGATCTGACTTTAACTATAAAACACTTCCAGTGCCTGGATTACGAGTTTCCGTATAACCTGTCGAAATTTTAACTGCCGATATAGGGTATCTTTGGGATAATTTACCTCTTAATGTTATGCATCCCAGTTAAAAGCCGTTTGCCAGTTCAGTCCGCGATGACTTTTGAGGTTATCTCAACAAGCGTTGACCGTCGAAGTGTCTGATTTATATTCTGATTAATTAGCCAGTCTGAGCGAATCGGTCAGCGAGCTATTTTTCGATAGCAGGTCAGTATTAATTTTTTAAATCAGTCCACGAGAAATATCGATCCGCGTTCGTAGCACTGTACTATTGGTATGTTCGAAATTATCTAATGGTGGGTACACACGTATACTCGGGTTACGGCTACCGTCTGTAGAACGGTAATATTATTCTCTCACGACTTGCCTACTAATAATTTCTAATTACGACAGCAAATTACGAATACAATGACTTCGTAATCGACCACCCTATACAAGGATACGTCCCTATACCAACGTCCAACTCCTTGAGACTCTTCATACAATTTTTTTTTCCCCACGAGAAACAACGTAAATTTCTATCTCGATTATCTTTATATCAACGTTTTTCTTCTTATCGCCCTTCGGCCGGCAACACTCTGCTCGGAATTATATGAATCTTTGTTCTAGAAGCTTTGCCACTTTCGTTCACGAAGAATGAATTCTTCATGAAAGATTTATCATTGCCTTGCCATTGAGACGTACTAATTGCGTACACGTCACGCATCCTCGCGCGATAAGGCTCCTCGAGACAACGGGAATAATTATTCGCGAATCTTCTCCCGATAACCTTTCGATAGATTTGCTCGATTCCCACGACCTTTCAAGATATATCAGCCAATCGGACGTCGGGATGCTTCGGCCTACACTGGATACGCAATTGGTGCAGAGTAAGCACCAGGGGACAATGGGCCCTTTGAAAAATTTCCAGAAGACCCATATGGACTCATCGCTTGATGGTCTTCAAAGAAAATATTTAATTTTCAAGTCGCGCAGACTGATCTGTTCACATGTGTATAATTACCTCCATATGTTTTTGAACGTATGAACGCACGTACGTACGCGTGCGCACGTGGTCGAAGGGTCATAGGAGGGTGGTAAACTGGTTCCAGGATTCGATGATTCCTGCTTCCTGGGAAATTCATCAATTTCTTTGAACGCCATTAATCCACAATAAGAGCATTTCCACACTGGGAGTCTGGAAAGTTCTAGAACCATTTTTCAATGCGTACCGCCCTAACCTCCCCATAGAACGTGTCCCCATAGACCTAGGTTACACAGGGTGGACACGCACGCATTAGTTCCCGAGTGTAGTCGGAGCGTGCGATTGTGGCTCTTATTAGTCAACGTCCGGTAGAAAGTGCCAATCGGGTCCAGATGGGTCCAGGAGCTTTCCCGTGAGAGGATCTATTAATGACGTCAGTCCCTCGAGAAATGCCTTCCATTGTATTTTCCGGGCCCTTGCAGGGGTCGGTCGTTATTGGCCAAATAATAATTAGGTCATTAAACGAAGTTACTACGTGCAGGATATTTTGCAGCATCCCCAACGGGTCCGGATGAGACAATTTTATTTTGAATATTGAACACCAAAATACTTACATTCAAAATTCCATAAACCATATATATATCTTCTATCAAGCAATAGTATATGTTACATATCTACAAGGAATGTACGAGAAGCCAATCTCTCGTGTAATCTGGTAACCAATCTCTTAAGATACGATGTACTAGTTAGATCACGTTTGGACTGGTCTAGCGGTTTTTTTTTTATTTAACTTGTTTAATTGCTTCCTTTTCTTCTTAAATTCTTTTCATATATGTATATTACTAGCTCATACGACAACGTGTTGCTTGCATGCCAGTCGTATGTGCGTACTTTTAGTACCAGTGCATATATATATATATATATATATATCGGCAAGTGGCGGAGTCTGCTATGCCGGCCCACACCATTATTTTCTTGAAACTAGGTAAACGGATCTGGATCATTGGAACTGGAACGAAATCCGTTTTATTAACTGTAATTTGATTATGAGAATTTTTTGAATTTATTCAGATATAAATTAGGTATCAGGTATCAGGTAAGTATGTAGTTAGTATCTAGCAGATGAACTCTTACCCTCTTGATGAAACTGATGAACCCCGTGCGAAGAAATGGAAGAAGGAGCTCGTGACCCAGGATACAATGTAACGGTGAATGGATCCTTGAAGAAGGTACTGGCCAGGTACGTACACCGAATAAGATTAAAGTTCATCAGAGCCTGGATATAAAAATGTAAAATAATAATAATAGAAGTGAACGACCGTCAGATTAATTTTGGATATTTGAATTAATTCCAGGTAATACCTAAAAAAGAAAAAAAAGAGATCGTCCATGTCTGAAGTGAACTTCCTGCCCAAAATGAAAGCCCAATAAATTCAAGACGCGAGTCCCAATCGTCCGAGTGACTGGCACCCTGAGGTTTTTATCGGTCCCAGAAGGATCGCCCTGGCAATCTTGTCTAATTGTGAGGGAGACACAGTGGCGCGCGACAGATGCCGTGAAGAGGCGCCTCGATGTTTCTTGGAAAGGATGCGAAAGGGGTTCATCGTCGTCCTGGACAGTCGAGTGAATTCGATATTTATAGTGGCAGGAGCTGACACTGGTAAAAAACCGCGGCCGATTCGCAATCCTGAAATAACAGGTTACGGCGCAAGAAGTCCCAGGAGAGGAGGTCGTGGTGGTTGGTTGGTAAGAGGTTGGTACATTGGTTGGTCGGTAGGTACAGGTAGGTGAAGTTGGTGAGGTTAGGTTAGCTGTCGTTGTCGAGTGGACGAGCCGCGAAGAAGCAGGTTCTATTTATACCGCATCAGGAGCGCATCAAAGGGGCCTTGCGACGTACGTAGGACCCAGGAGCTTAGGGCCTCAAATCGTTATATAAATCGTTGGTATTCGGTCGGCGTTACTGCGTGCTGCTTTGCTGCCGCCGTTTATACTCGAACCAGAAGCACCAGGGCCTCAATCTCTTCCTGGGGATACGAAAAGGGCCCGTATCACTTTTTACTCGCCTTTTTTTCCCTCGATTAATGGACCCGGGGCAAATGAGTTCGCGAGACCAAGGTGTTCCACTGATCTTCGGGTCGTTGGACCCTGTTAAACGCGAAACCCTTTTTCACTTGGGAATTATAAAATTTATCTGCTGACACTTTTTCGGGCCTTATCCAGACAGCGTATAATGGGTTGTATTTCACGATCTCCAAGATCTGTCAGAACGGGCCCAAAATTTTTCTAGACAATTTGCAGGGTCAGTGTACGGTTTACTGTATATTGTATAAATTTAGGAGGATTTGTGGGACTTAGTTGAAGATCATGATACAGTTAGGACATTGTTGGCATTAGGGGACTTACCTATCATTGGACCCAAAGAAGTTAACACCAACAGCACTAAGACGAACACGTGTTATCCAATGACGCAACGAGTGCGAGAAGTCCCGCGTAGCAATGTCACGTTCGCGCGAACACAAAATGCTGTCAATTAGCCGTGACGGATCAGGAGCGTCGATATTCTGGGCCTTAGGGCCCTCTCTTAAGACTCCATTACTTATACACAGTAGCTATATATATATAACAAATAGGAACGATAATTCATTTTCATACGTGAGAATTATAAACAGACTTCTGCCCCAATCCTCTTTTCTGCATAAGTCCCAAAATTATATTAAGGGACTTACGAGACTCGGTTTCACTTACCAGGTATAATCTCATGACAGAAGGACAGGAGCTCTTTAAACAATTTACCCAGATTAAATATGCAAATCCAATGAATTTGAATCTGATTTAAATAATTAATAAAATTATAAACCGCACGTATCTTCGTATATTCTAATATCTCGTGAACTTACTTATCCCCAGGTACCTTTTGAGATGCTGTGAAACAAGAAGAATCTTCAAGCAAGTCGAATTCCCCATCCGACTCGGTTCTAGAAGAAGAAGAAAACTTAGTACCGTGTTGCATCACGCTTGGGACTTAATCGGGCCTTTATAAACGCGGCAGCAGGGACTGTTGGTAATTACCTTCGATTTCTGACACGAGATATGTTAATGGCTCAGAGATTTTTGACGTGGATCTTCATGAAGGATCTCTGGAATAATGTACCACACAGCATCCCTCTCTCTCTTTCTCACTCTCTATTATGTATACATGTATACCTAGTCTACCTAGTCCGATGCCCCTGACTGTTATGGGCCTGAGCCCCTGAGCGCGAGTAATTTATAAATTCCAAAAGAGTAGCGCGTGTGCTCGCAAGATAATAAGGCCCATCTCTCCTCCATTGATGGGTCTTGCGAAAGACCGACTCCCTTTGTTTACAGTTAATATCTTCAAGATATAAAAAAGCAAAAGATTCACCTGCCCTAAAGCTTCGGATTCGAGCAGACGAAGGGAGTATGTGAAATTTTACTAAATTGGGGCCTTACGTCAATATATACCAGAGCGATCCTCCTACTTGTAATCACTGCTCGTATACGTATACACTTATATCCACCTAAGTTATCCTTTGGCTATCTTCTTCTTGCGTTGCTACTCCATACCAGCACCGAGACCGTTAATGCTCTGGATGGGCCATTGTCAGCACGCTTGGAATGTCATTATGTCCAGCTGAAATTATTATCCTAACGGATGTGTGAGCCGCCCAAAGAATGCATAAAAATGGGTAAAAGCATCCGCACGCGTTGCCCATATTAATACGGTGGACCCCACGGGTACGTACAGTGCGTTACAAAAGTCATGGAATCCTTCAGCAATGACATACTGCTTCTGACCAATTTCAACTGTCCCGATACTTTCCCCTTCTTTTCCAGGGACTTTCGTCCATACCCACTTCGTCGCACGTAATTTCCTCAGGGCAACGGAATCTCGAGGGCAGGAAGTTCGACGCGTGGGCGAAAGACGGACGGGAGCTTGAAAAAAAAAATTGGATCTGTAAGAAAAGTTCTCAGGGTAAACTGTGATTTTTATTATATGTTAATTATTTTTTTTTTATTACCACAGGATGCTCACCGGCCCTTTTTTTATAGGCTGCCTGTTTGAGTTACTCCGGTATGCACTTTGGGATCTATTAAAATTTTTTACGTCATCATGAGCGACACGTGCAGCAATGCTTCGACTGCCACGCGAGGTGCCGGGTTATCCAAACTGTGGATAACAGAAAATGGCTGCAGCATCATTCCACCGGATGAACAATGCCAAACGAGGTTTCACACCAGGAGAAACTCTGCATAATGCATCAGGCGAAGACCCTGACGAAAGGTACCCCGTCAGCGTGCCGTAACGTTCAACTTTTTGTCACGCTTAAAGGATCAAGTGTGACTCCAAGAAGTTGGTCCACCGTCTATCCAGATCCCAGCCAAGTCCCATCCCATCAGTAGATTCGTGCCAGTACCATCGCCTGTAACGTCCAACCGCGTCTTCTTCCTCACGATCTTGAATACGGCCGACCACTAAGATCATACGGACTGCTTTGGTTTCTCGTCCAGAATTATTCTTCTTTTTATTATCTTCATGGTCAGGAGCCACAAAAAAGTACACGGCTACGACGAACCGTTCGGTAGTTGTAGCGTTGCGCGATAGAACAAATCACTTCGGCGCTATCCGAAGATAAGGAGACTCATTCAATTTTTCAATATCGGTATTCTTAAACTTTCTTTTTTAATTCCTTTTAATTCAGTGCGACTTTCTTTTGCCGCTCGAAAAATCGTCGTTCGAGTCTGTAATTTTAATATTAATTTTCATTACGTCATTCCAGGGTATAATCGAGTTTCGGATGTAACGAGTTCAGTATGCAAGAAGACTGTTTAGCTAAGGAGACGAAAAAGTTGATGAAACACAAGGAGGATTCTTTTGGGAGGCAAAGAAACGGAGCTTCGGCTCAATAAGAGCAGGGAGAGAGAAAGATTGCGCCGTTCGTCCTCGGTGGGGTAACGGTACCTAGGAAAAAAACTTCACTTATTAGACGGAACGTCGGACTCCCACAAAAACAAGCATCGGGATTGCCTCACGTAGTGCGCCCGTTCATTTTTTTACCGCGGAATTTTTCAGACCGAATGCAACACGCCTTCCATCTTGCGCTGTGCCCACTGGCTTCTATCCTCGTCCTGTACCTCTTCGAATCTCCTTTTACCGGACTCGTTCCCTCTGCCGATTCTCATCCTTTTTATTCGCTCGACTCCATCTACTCTCCGGATATTTTATTCAGTTTATTCTCACTCTTGATCCACGCTGGATCCATTCCATCTCTAATCCGTGTCTACGTAGATATATATATATATATATATATATATATATATATATACACAGATTAGGAGAGAATCGCGTGCACGTGCGCGGTTGCAGTCGACAGGAAATAAGAGTGGAATTCGATTTGGATGGGTAACCCATACTCCGCCGTTTCCTTCCCTTCGATTTTATCCACTAGCAACCAAGAACTGGATATCGTCTTATTCCACACTTTCTCCGCCATCCGGGACTCAGTCGCCAATTGAATGCACTCGATTATCGACTGCCAGTGCGTACGACTATGGCGGCCATAATCATTCTGCGAAATTGAATAGTCTCACTGTGAAGAGGATTCTTTTTTTTACTTTTTCTTCCTTCTAGAAGCAATAGAAAAGATCCTCAGAGATTTACAACATTTTCCATTCACTTCTTCCTCCTCCTCTTCTTCTTCTTCTTCTTCTTAGTAAAGGTACACGTGTATCGCGTGCAGGGCACTGTAAAGAAATTCGTAAAGAATTCTTCGTTCAACAGATAGTCATTTTTTTCTTTAGGTATTTATATTTTTCTCTAAACGTAGTTTGCATTAATTGACCGGTTTCGTAACGGTGCTGGGTAGAATGCTCGAAGTACTTTACTGCTCGCCTGAATCGAACACCGGCAAAACAAATCGGCGAACTGGTCGCTGGTAATTCGCCATTATGAAATTCATTGGCAGCAAGATTCATTAGAAGCACCAGGATCTGAAGTATCTAAATTGCGTATAAGGAATCCGCTTTTTAAATAAAAAGTGATGCTGTCCTCTGTAAAAGAAGAAAAAAAGAAAAAAAAAATTCAAGAACATGTGTGTCGCACGTGCTTCAAATTCATACGAGAATCCAGTACGAAGAAGTACTTTACTTTCTTAGCTCCGCAGGTTGTACACCCTGTACTGCACGTGGATCCTCAAGGCGCCACGTAATCCGATCCACTTCGCGGTATGGTAGCGAAGTGGAATCGACTCTCGTAGACAGAAAACAGTACTGCCTTACGTGTTGCTACATTCACACTGCTATTCCCACATATGATAAAGTACTCGCCAGTGAATAACTCATATAGGATTATGAGTTATTCTCATATATAACTCGGACAGAGTACTTTGGATAACAAATTGAGTCTTCCTGCAGATGCATACATGAATAATATTTGTATTAAGTATAAAAGAAAAGGAAGAAGAAGAAACAAAAAAAAATTACAAATTTTCAGTGGTTATAAGTCCAATTTTTCAACTGTCAGTAACACTCGTACCCGTGATACTAAGTACGTGGATGTCGTTGCTCGAATAAATTCGGTGTAAATATATTTCAAGAGTTTTGGTATTACAGGAGCATACCGTAGCGCTTTCAGAACCGGTAGCGCTTGGAAAGATTCATTAGTGCCATTTAAGACGTATAAATCAGCAAGACACGGTATTAAAGTGTCACTTTCCGTTTTCATAAATGGCGCGTCCATCGTACGGTAACAATTTATTCTTGATTTTTATAGGTTTTGCCTCTTCTTTCCGCCGCGAATGATTTGTCACTGGTTAGAATCGTCGAGTGAAATGCCAAGTCGTTAAAGTCCCAACGGTCGGGACATTAAGGTACGTTAAATCCCTGTAAGAAATACACTAAACCGCATGTAGATGGCGGTAATGTGAAAATTGCAACGAAAAGACAAGAAGACAGGGCGCGTACGTACGTAACTACAGTTCTTGGCGATTATAAAAATAACACGGCTATCGGAATCCTTTTCTTCTTCTTCTTCTTCTTGAACTCTCTTCACTGCGTACCATAAATTAACTGCACCGTCCGGTTTTACCGACTGCATATCACGAAACGCATTATCGCGTCACCTTGCACCGATCTCCTAGAGTACCGGGCTTATCCACGATCTTCTTTGCCGGACTCCGTGGCAGAGTAGGTAAAGCTTGGCGCCAGGTTGGCCGCACTCCTCGAAGCGTGACGTAAATATGCAAGATGCAAGACACATTGCGTTCGCCGTTCGCGAACTAATCCCTCGTAGGGCGACGCGACTCTACCGGAACGCACAGGGAAGGATAGGAGGTTAGGATTGACTGACCAACTGATACACGTATATATATATATATATATATATATATATATATTTATAGATACCTGGAAGGAAAAGTGTTACGCAGCGTGCAAGTTCACGGCTACCACTTCGCGACCGCTGTACATTCGCCTCCTGGGTAACTCTTGCGCTGCCAATGTCGAGTTTCCACTGGTGGCAACCCTGGCACCATGAGACTGAATTACCTAACGCTTCGTCATTGTCGACTGTCTGCTAGACGCTTGTACGGAAATGCATTGCAGAATACATGAGTACGAAGCACGTACACGTATTGGGATATAAAACGCATAAAGGTACCGTGTATTATACAGTGGATGATTCGCATAGCCGTGTACATGATTTTGTCTTGCTAGAAACTTCTAGCGCGTACGAGCCAGTGATTATTCGTCGTTAAGATTTTGGAATTTCCGTTGATCCGTAATTTATGGTATTTCGTGCGATATCGAGGAGCCCCATTGTTCCTTAGAGTTCTTCGCTTTTCGAAATCGAGGAAAGAACCGGTCGTTGAGATATTGGGAAATATAAATGAATCGTTCGTATACCCAGGAGGAAACTTTAGCGGTACTCCGATCAATCGTAATGACGATAGCGATTGGTTACGGAGATTTCAGAACGACGGAAGATCACGTTGAGACATAAGGAAAATTCGTTGGATACCAAGAGCGTTCGTTGTTGAGATTCAGGGGCTCTTTGGGATTTGCCTTTTCAAGGCGAACGCCGCACCGATGTGAATGGCGTTCCGATTTGCATTTCTAATTCTCGACAGGCGACGCTCGAGAGACCGATAATTTATGCTAGTTGTGTGTTATAGGTATTACGGCTAATTTACGTATTACGTGTCTGCGCCCCGAGCCAGGACGATTACCTCGACTGGCTGACTGAACTCCTTGGCTGATCCTTCCTACCGTTATTGATTATCCTATTATACTGCTTTTGCTTATGCAGAGTGGAAGCTTTGACAACCGCATGTCCGTTCCCGTCTCCCTTGGCGGGAGATTCGAATCGAGAGATATTGCAGAGTCATAAAGCAAATAGAGAATTGATACAAGGATCTGCAGCTGGTACAAATGACTCTGAATGATCATCGATACAATGGATGAAAGAGAAACTCATTCATTAGTACAAACGTATATTCTTCGTATCAAGTAAGGAAAAAAAAAAAAAAAAAAAAAAAAAACAGAGATTAATACACTCTAATACGTTTCTCTATATTAATCATTCATGGGTTTACTGTACAAAATTGATTTTAAAAAAATCCTTCCCCAACAAAGCAAAAGATAAAAATTAATTAATCAACATGATTTCTCTCAAACAGGAAGCTTACGTCCATCTTATTCTTCTTCTCTGCATGATACGTAACGTTATACAATAACAAGAACAACGCACTGAGTGATCTGTCGCCATTTATGGCGCCATGACTAATTCGAGTTTGGCAATTGATCCACCATTGTTGTATTTCACTGCCACCTACATTTGGCACAGAATCACAATTTCACAACGCTCATCCGGTATGCAGTTCATGGAATTGTCATATACGGCTTCAGCAATTCCATGGTAATGTATAAATAATAAATTGATAAGTATACTCTTTCACGAGCAATTCAATTTTAATGATTCACAATTTTACAGATACGCTATCGACCAGAAAAAATTATCTTAAGGAATTGCCATATCACCCCCACTTCGGACGTTAACTCCGTCTTCATCCCCGTTCACCTTCTTAAGGTCTACCAAGGGGTTATTACGGATCGGCGAGAAATACGATCCAAGTAAAGGGAATTACAAAGCATTTTTCTCGTGAGAGCGCTCGAGTAGGTACCTACCTACCGAAGCATCCTTGCCAGGATCGACGCGATAGCAATCTCTTCTCCACGGAAGGAAGAGGATACATGGCTCTTTCGATAGCGATCCATCGTTAAACAGTTTCCTGGAAGAATATGAACCACCCACCGAAGAATTTCATGTTGCGATAAGTCTTTGTGATTTTGTTTTTTCTACAATCATTTCCTTCCTGGATTAAAGATGCCTTGGCGAGTACATAAAGGTCCGTGTACAATGCACGAATATACAGCAAATTGATACATTGAAAAAAATATGATGTAAGGAATTTGTATGTTTAAAAAAAAAATCAGGGTCAAAGTTCAGGGGACGTAATACGAAGGTAGATAATGGTATGGCTAAAGTTCCCTGAGGTCATCCTCCTATCGATTAGGGGATGAACGAGTGTGTATAATAATAATACTAATGACAAGGTAACGCACGAAAGTTTAAGATCGTGATACTGACTTAAGAACTTCCTGTATCTTCCTTCAAGGTCCTCTTAATAATTTGTATTTTTTTTTTTTTCTTTCTTCAAGTCTAACCAAAGAGGAGGACGAACTGGTCCATTCGATGGGAGTTGCACAACTCGGTCATTACACTCTGTTATACGGAGTCTGGGCAATTCTGTCTTCTGACTGTGTATACTGTGTGCACCTAGTTTATAATCTATAGTACGTGCAGTGATATACCAGACTGTACTGTTACTGTCTGTTCGTGGCTTAAGTAAGGAGGTATAGATTGACGAAGTCAGCGTAGAGATAGAAGTTAGAAGGCCGCTTAACGAGCTTGTTATTATTGCGATTACGTTAACGCGCTGTGATTATGAGTTCCTTATGACGCTAATGAATATACCTCGATACGGTAGGAGCGTCTTTTAATTTTTAAATTTCCCGCGACTTTTTACCGGTAATGCGTGCTCGAAAATGGGTGCTCATTTTTTGGTTATTTATAGAAAAATCAAGTGAATTTGACAGATTGAAATTATTATTCTATGCTGACAGGACTCGTCAAGGATGTGTCTATCACGGCGTAAAAATAGAACGTACAATAAAACGCCTTGTTACACACCGGAAGACACATTATTACGTACAATATGGTTTTTAATGTACAGTACGAAGGTACACAGTCTTATACATATACTGTGATTGTTATATATACATATAGTGTGTTTGATATATCAGGACTTTATGTCTGCAGGGATATAGAGTCTCCGTAAGAGACAGTTGGGATGGAATTTAGTTATCCTTGGAAAATCCAACAGGCAGCCAAATCCTGTGCCAAGTCAGGGAACGATCGAGACTGGGAGGAGGGTGGCAAGTCTGGTACAGGACCTACCCCAAGGAAGGGTGGATAACTGCGTATTGATTTTATAGGATACGAAGGGTTCCTGCAGGAGCTAGGAATACACCCTGTATATAACGCTTCAGTCGTATCCAGTTCCTGGTGCGAATGGAAACAATTGAATTTAGGCACGATTTTATCTTCTTCTACAAAGTTACGTTGTCTTGAAGTGCAGTCTCTTCGATAATTTAAACTTGAACAATTTTTTCACATAAATTTTAATTTATGTAACTGGTAAAAAAAATGGTTGCGCAATTCCTTGTGTAATTGCAAAAAGCGGCCAATCCGAAGACTGCACTTTGGTCGGAACGAGATGGCTCCGTTAAGGGCTGCTGCAAGGGGTCACCCCCCCTGGAAAATCAAAGGTTAAGTGGGCAGGTACCCGAGGGTGAAAATTCCGTGAAATGTAAACTCCAGGGAGTTCTGTGTATAGATATACAGACGTAGCATAATGTAAAGCACTGTAGACTATAGTGCATAACGTCTATAGCGATGCGTCTCACCGTTCGGTGCATCGCGCGTTGACGCTGTCGGGCGTGTGAGTGACTCCTTGAAGTGGAGCCACTTCACGTCAAAGGGCTCTATAATAATCTGGACTCTCGCCCTTCCCACTTCAGCCCTAAGCATTCCGGCTCACAAAGACAAATCAATTTCTCAAGAGCGAGGAGGAGGGTGCAAGCGACGGAAACCGATAGAGTGAAAGGAAGAGAGAGAGAGAGAGAGAGAGAGGGAGATGGATGCAAGAGGATGGAAAGAGAGAGAGAGACAGGATTCAAGATGCTGAAGATCCTGACACCAAACAGCCTGCTCTGGCAGGTTATTTCATTTCAAGGACCGAGACCTTCCAGAAGGATTTTATAGGGTTCAATCCTTTTCTCATAGCGCCCTCATACTTTCTAAGGGTACCGTCAGAGATGATCCGTTTACATGAAAATGCATAAAATTCGAATTTTTTTAAATTTACCTTGTTAATTGAAGTCGTCATTTTTGCGTACGTTCAAGTGATTTTGACTTGATTTTTTTGGAAAATTATTAATTAACTTACGAAATTGTCATATTAATTTGAGGCAATTGAGCTCGGATAATTTTAATATAAATAGAGAGTTTAATGGCAGATTTTTAATGGGGCTTTATATATATATATATTTTTTACTGTCACTCGTACAAGGATTCGCTACTGAAGCTGCACGTGCACCGGGAAACGTGCGGCTGCCTACGTGGAATATATTTAGGAGGCTGTGTCTAATAAATTATCCAGTCATCCATCTCGGAGATACTCTCGGCTGGTTCTCATTCATCCCTTAACACTACTGGGGAGTAGGTGCCTATACCCAATGTACGAAAAATCTCCCACTGCTCACTGTGGATTCTAGGATGAATACACGTATATGACGTCACCGTATGTTGGACACATGTGCACCCTTGGCCACCCACGCGTGCACCTATTGTAGACCCTTCCAATACGGATTAATAGAAATCAATCAGCCCTTGGGACAGCTGACCCTGAATTGGGGTGGACGGATTAAGGATTCCAGAGGGTGGCTGGGGGAGGGGGGTCGCCGACACATAATTTCGTTTATCCCAGATTCAGAATTCACTATATATATATATATATACAGCCATAATGTATTTGTCCAATATTATCTCAGGGTTCATCCCCTATTCCGATAAAGAAACAGGTACCAATACGCGTCTCGATTTATTATTAATGGCTACAAGGGATGAGATAAGCACTCCCTATTTTCTACCCTTATTTTCGTCATATAGATCAAAATATTCTTTTTAATGCGGGGGAGCCTTATAACTCTGCATAGACTACTTCATCCCATTTTTTCTTGTACCACTCAGCGGCCTTGAATTTAAAGGCCGATGAGAGATCGAACCCCCCGTATCCGTTTTTCATCCCGCGAAGCCCAAAGTCTCGGCAGAATGACGTTTGACAAATGTGAGGGGTCGTCGCGGGCGAGAAGAGAGAAGCATAAGGGGAAAAAAAAGAGGAAAGCCTGCGCTAGGGTGCTTTTCCAATTAGGTGGGGTAGGAAGGGCGAGGGTGGGTACCGTGAAAACGCAGCTTTATGCCAACCCCCGTAATCCGCGAGTCTCCTTAGCCGAAGACGTTGATGTACCGAACGCGGATAAACTTACCCCTAAACAAGCGAATCTTTTGGTCCCAAGGGACCCTCTGCTGCACCCTCTCGTTTAAGGGATGAATGACTTTGGGCGGAGAGCCTCTTTTTTTTTACCTTCAACAAATTGCTGCCGTATTTAGACACGTACGCGCCTTCTCCCTCTGCGTCCCTTTTTATTGAACAGAATCCACAGTGTATCCAGCACTTGAGAGACGGAAAAGATCCTGGACCAATTGTCCATCGGATTAACTCTTATCGATCAGCTTGCCTTTAACGAAGATCAAAGATACTCCAGAAACATTTCGATGAACAATATTTGCTTAGTTCGCTCAAATATTGACCCCTCTCGAGCAGGGGTGTTTGGGGGGATGGTTCCACTAAAGTTCCATCCACAGCCTCACTACGTGATCCTTTCCAAGGATGAACGTTCTGGTATACAAGAATTATATAAAAGTTTTTACATTTTTTCCTTCCCCTTTTCCAAAATTCTATAATAAAATTATATCTGTATAATTTACTTATAAAATTCGTACACACGTATATCTATACAATATATCTAATGGCTTCTCTCTGGCTCGGTTAACGGCATCCCATTCTCTCACGCTAGCCTAGCAACGCTATTGATTTCCTTGGTCCCCTTTGCGAGAACTATCTCACGGAATTTACCCTCTTCCTGGCAAAAACAAGTCCGGAATAAATATCCAGAAAAGCAACCGAACCCGAATACCTGGGATAAAGCTATCTCAAAACAGGAGTACCTTGATATAAAATATATTAAAAACACCCTTTGCTCCTTATAAAAAAAAAAATGCTATAAAATATCACAAATAAAATTGCAATAAATAATAGTACTGTCCCTAACACTAACGGTACAGTAATACCTCGTTTAATGAATCCTAAAGGATCGAATAGTCCTTTATAAAAAAAAATTCAAAAACTTCTAATTTCACGTCCACGAAAAACATTTTTAATCTTCGTAATTACAAATAAATCTTATCTTTTTTTTATATAATAATTTCGCAAAACGCATCTACCTCGTTAAATTACTGTACCACACTTCATTCTGTTAGCACGTTAGCCAAATATACCCACGCTCGGCCAAACCTCTCCGTAGTCATCCGAAATGTGACTGTAACGCACAAAAGGACTCGCAGTCTTAACGTCTAGACATCCAGAGTCCGATTCTCAATCCGTAACTCGAAAACTAGCCGGCGCCGGCAAATAGAGCATCGCGTCGACCTCAACCTCCGTCGTCGCTCGAGTCAATGCTCGTGAAAGTCGCAAGGTCGTTTCCGCGGCTGATCGCGCTTCATCGAAACCACGTGTTTCCGGTAATAAAGAAAGAATATACGTCATGAACGGCATAAGCGTAATACGACGATTAAGAATAATAACAATGAAGATAAATGGTCAGGATCCTTGGCTACGAAAATTAAATAATAAGAACAGCGACAATAAATAATCGTAGATCCAAGTGAAAACGAGGATATTTCAATTGGTACTTGGCACAGCGTCGATCGATCAACCGTAAACGACCTTTAGTGGCCTTGAGCAATTAACGTAATTCGAATAATCAATTTTTGTCTTCCTTTTTTTTTTTCATACACTCCAACCGATAAGAAACATGTATACGAAGAGCGTGCTTAAATATTACCGGGTGAAGTTCCAAAGCGTATCGAAAGTAAAAGTCATTTCTCTCTCCTTTCACCTTTCTCCAGGCCACGATTCTTTCTCCGGATTCAGGTCAAGTTCAGTGTCTGCTCTCTTGCGCGCGTCATCTTCTTCTCTCTTGTTCGTTTCAGGTACAGCTTTGCTAACACTCTCTCTCTCTCTCTCTCTTTCTCTCCTTATCCCCTCCATCTACCCTCTACTCACTCTCTACTTATGCAAGATCCATTACCTGTACCCATATTACTCTTACGTTACCGGGCAATTGCTATTCGTGGCTGCTGATTGTGTCAGTGTCAATGACAGTCGTGGTCTGGCTCGCATCGAGCTCACTGATCTCGCCCACTGCGAGGAGTTTTGACTTTTCTGACTTTTTCTTGGGATACTGAAGAATGATTTTGCAGATTCATGTAATTAGGATGATCTTTGTAGATTTTCGTATCCTGTAAAAATGGAGATCAATACGATCGGAGGAGATCGGGTAATCGATGGACCACCTGTTATTAATGGGAGATGATTTTGATAATGAGACTTTTTTTCAAATTGATTATACCGAGGTATCGATAAGTAACGATACTTCGGGATGAATTGGTGTATTATTGGAGGATGATGAGATAATAAGCGAACGAAGAACTTGTCGAATGAAGAATCATTAGAAATCATTCTACACGTCAATTTCGTGGAAGATGTACCGTAGCGAAAAGTTTCCTCGAATTTGCCACACCCCGGTACGACTATTTTGAAATAATTAATTTTATGAAACGTCCATCTTCGATTCACGTAATTTTACGCAATATCGATTACCAGCTAAGATACCGTCGAATACAGTATATCCCTATCTACGTGTCACGAAGTAGAAGAAACTTTCCTGCTCAAGCGTTAAAATTTCCAGTTGAGATGCATGAATCAGATCAGCCATGAAATCCAAAGTCCTTTAACAAGAAAAAATAAGCACACCCTCCGAAGCATCCCCATAGATTTAACCCTCGTGTAATTACACGACCTCAAAAAAAATCTGTTCAGCCCGAAAAAAAAGGACCCTTGGACGTAGCACTCGGAACTGCCAAAAAAGAAAATTCTCATCGACCCCTTAAATCCTGGGATGCCCAGTATAACCGTTGAATAATTTGTAATCGAAAAGAAGAACGATAAAAAGAATGTAATTAATCTCCAAAAAAAAAATATTCATCCCACCAGGTTATCATCCCTTGGCACAAAATGACAGGAGATGCGTTCGGCTCAAGATCCGTCGCGCGAATGCGTCCGTACCGAAAGTGCGAAGTCCGGTAGACGTGCGCATGCGCACTGGGAAAGAGAGAGAGAGAGCACTTGAATATCGCGCGGCGCGCAACTACGAGGATGCGTGCACACGAGGCGGAGGAGATTCTTCTTCTTCCCGACGACGACGCTGTCCATACGTCCGTCTTCTAGTTGGGTCCGTCCGTCTGTCCCTCGGTCGGTGCCGTCCGTCCATCCTAGGAGATCCGGAGGACCAGGGAGAACCAGGAGACTCTTCTGTAGCCGCGGGCATCGCAGGCTCCCCCGCCAATCAGCGCGGCGCACGAAGGTAGGGGCCGCGGCACGGCAAGGTATTTAAGGTACCGTGAAGCAGCGGCGCACGAGTTCACTTCTGTTTGGTGCGGTGGTGCGAGAAGACCGCGCCACGAAGAGGGTGCGAGTGACAATCGAGCATCCTCGGTATCCTGGACATTGGCAGAAGGAGATAAAGAGCGATATTAAAGTTACAAAAAAAGATACCAGACATTTTAGATAGATTCCCTTTTTTTTTTTGAATCGGTCCAAGTGTACGAGGAATTATAAAATCATTTTTGAATATCGGAATTTGGCTATCACTCGTGAGGGTAACCAAAAAAAAAAAAAAAAAAAAAAAAAAACAAGGGAGCGGATCAGATTGGCGACACGACGACCAGGGGCAGCACTTAACGACCACGCAGAATAGAAAGAGATCCAATAGGTAAGTGACGTATGTGCTGATGACGATCCCACGAGCCGATCGTACGATGATACGTGAGAGTTTAATGCGTGCAATGATATTGCATACTGTATACAAAAGTGTTAACGGGGAAGGACAATTGATACGTACCATTGTGTGAGTCGAAAAAAGTGAGTTTTAATGAAATCAGTGCGACGATTTTTCGTATTTCGGTTATAAAATATATATGTGCTTGTCGATCATTAAATTTCGGTTCTTTTCCTTTACCGCGACTATCCGCGCTGGAACCTTGTGCGGTGATGCTGCTCGAATGGACGTAATGATCAAGCACCCGAGCCTCCCTCCTCCCCCCAAGGACCCAGTGTAAGAATTCAAATCGAATCTCGTAGAAAGAAAAAGACAGACACACGAGTGTCCCTTGACGCAATTTATTGAGTAAATTGTAAGTAGGAAATGCAAAAATCTAATATTTTGAAAATATACAAAAAAATTTGTATAGCACTCAAAAATTCATTTGATTTATCTCAAGGGTGGTAGCAGATAACGATACGCAGGGACTGACTCTGGGCCATTGTATGATTATAAAAATTATCTTGACTCAAGACGGTAACAGATATCGGGCCCCCATAAAGGCTCGTTCACAAAACGCCCGTTTTAACCACCTAGTAGAAACTACTCGCGACTTGTCTCGAAGAAACAAGAATACAGAATAAAGAGAGGAAGCAAGAGATAAAAAAAAAAAAGAAAAGAAGTACATAACGAGTCCCTCGAAGACAGACTTCTCGGCCTTAGCGTCTAAATAATTCAACGCGGCGTGCGATAGGTATGCGTGTCTCTCGTGGGGCCTTACGGGTCCCAAAGAGCGATGGTCGGACGTGCACGAACACCTCGTACAATTAAGCAGTGACTGAATACCGAAGCGAAAAGGAACCTCGGCGGAGCGTGAATACCAAAAAAAAAAAAAAGAACTCCAACGCGAGGATACATCCAGGATTTCGGCAAAATCGAAAAAGTCCAAAAACTTCGCTTAGAACGAAACGCCAATTTTTTCGTTAAATTTCCATAGTCCCAAAACGCCTGAAGTACCTCGAAACCAGAGTACACTGACAAAGATAGAAAAATTCAAAAGTTCTTGATAAAAATCACATTTTCAAAAAAAAAAACCCATACTCGAATCCTCCCGAGCCCTCCATTGTGCATACGCGTCTTTGGAATTCCTAGCTATTCTGAATAGAAATTATAATAATAGTATATAGAGCTTCTTCTGCCCCCTCCTCCCCCCTGCCTAGACACTCATCTACCCATATACAAAAAAAAAGAATCGATATGTAAATTTTCTCAGAAGTCTCAAAACGAACGAACCCTTTCTACATGAGAGTTTCTCGCCTCCCTGAGAGCCTCGACACAGTCTTTCCTCTCAAGCACCTCTTGGTACATACATATGTGACACATGAGTCTTGATATATCGTCGTATATCGGTATGTGAAAAATTCGGCGAGATCAGACTCTTAAATGCGATCCTGAACGCGAAGACGCGTCTAATTCGTATTCCACGTATGTACGACGCTCAACACTTGGTTTTCCTAGGCAGATATAAACTCCAAGTCGGTATAGATATATCTAAGAACACGCGTATCCAGACCACGCGTGAACATACGTGCTCAGTAACAGTATATATACATATGTAACACGTACGAAAAGTTCCTTGTAATTCAGCCGGTGATTCGGCAATTCGTGTCACCGGTGCACAGAGAAAGGATCATACCGAGATTGAACCGTTGCAATTTTTCGTTGGCAAACTCGATCGTTTCGAACGGTAATCGATCTTCTTCCCCACCTTCGTCAACTTTTGTCTCGCTCTTTAACAATTTTTTTTTTTTTCTTTTACGAACGTCCTTTCCTTCCTTACACCAACGCTTCGTCGTCCACCAGCGTCCACGGTATTTCTTGCTCCATTAACTTGCGACCTAAGAAAAGTCTAGGAGAGTAACGCAATTAATTTCTTTAACACAGTGCTCCGTGTAGTCTATGCCAGCTGGTGCCTGGATATATATATATATATATGTACATACGCACAACTGGCTTCACAGTCGAATACGCTAGGTTATCGTACAGCTTGAATTCTTTTTTTTTATATTCACTCTTCGAGTTGACCGTTTTGCAGTGGGTATCCACTTCGAAAAATGTTTCGTACGTCCACCTCGGTAGAACGATACGCGATAATTGATCGTTCCTTGGATGGGTACAGTCCACTTAGTAAAGGATGATCCGTACGATTCTGAAAGTTTTTATACAAAATTTTTTTCTCAGGACTCAAGTCCGTCTCGGCTCGGGATCCATTACAATCTGCGATAAAACTAATCGGGAGCAACTACCGCGTGTCGAAGCAACGGACCAATCCCAATAGAATGGATACAGATACCAATGCGTGGTCGCTTCTGCTACAGGCTCAGAGGGAATATCCGTACAGTGTATAGCTGACTGTACGTGTCAGCGTGTGATAAAAAAAAAAATTAAAAAATAAATTCAGATCGCCTCGCTCATTAGACATAATTTTAACGTGTTACCGTAATACACGAGTGCCAGGATCCATGGAGGTAGCTACCTGGGTCCACGATTTCCTGGGGGCGGGGGGTCTCGCTTGAACGAGTCTTCGAATCACGTAGATTCGGAACGGTAAAGAGTCCCCCTCGCCCTCCCCGTAATCCCTCGTCTGTCCTCCCACTTCATCCCTCGAACCAGAGACACGTTCGTCCGAACCAGAACGCTCTTGGGTCCAGATCCGCACGGAAATAGGCTTTGAGGATTCGTTGCTCCTGAAACACGTATATTAATGACTTCTTATGCGGCATGTATAAGAGGTGTTTAATTATGAAAAAGAATATTTGTCAAGTACAAGAACCGGTAGATGGAGTCAAAAAAAAATTAAAGACGACTCCGATCTCGACTACTTGATTATTATGGACCAGCCATTACGGATTACACCTAATAAGGCATTATACGGACAAGATGCGTTAATGAACTTGACTTTAAGACGGGTTCGCTGGACGTGCCAATGTTTATAGGAGTGATCAGCGAAAGGTCTTGGTGAATACGCGAGTCGGCAGGAACCAGTTTTACACAGTATTTATAGAAACGTCCGTTTACTAGCTCGTACGTTTCCTTAAGGGTTTCCTAAGGATCTCGTGGAAACACTGGAGAGCCTTAAGTACTTATTAAAAATCAATAGACGCCATAAAATCGTTATCGAGGCTTCGGTATTCTACGCGTGTAACGTCAATCTAGTCACACTCGCCACGATAAAAATCACTTCTCATTGGATCCGGGGAATCGTCAATGGATTCCACAGAATCGGTTAAGATACGCAGCACGTAATTCTGTACGACGTTACCGCTCACCAGGAACAGGGTCAAAAAGCACAGGTGTGGTCGTGGCACAAATCGCCATTTTCTTGTCCCTTTTGCTACTTTCGTTTGTCCGCAATCGCGTTAGGTACGCATACACGAAGTTTATATTGTTCTACAAAAAAAAAATGTGGAATCAGCATAAGCACGATTATATATATGTATATATACCTGTGTACGTAGTACCCGGTGACTGTATATCAGGTAGGAGGACCTGCGTTTAGTGAACCTGCACACTTGGCCTAGATCCAGTCTCCGCGTGTCGGTAATAATGTCCATTCCAGTTCGTGTGCCAGTGACTTCCACCTCACACAACCGGCCTCTCTTCAGGGAACGGGGTAACCTATAAGTCATAACTCGGTCTTATAGGTTAGGTAGACATTATTATACCGGGCTTACCCGGGATGCCTAACCAAATCATTGGTAACGGGTAACAGGTTCTGCTATACTGGTCCATATTAAGTGACTAATATCCCGGAGGGTATACCCTTGTATACCGATATATATATATATATATACATTGATGTACCATTTTCTAATGCGTCATCGCAGGTACCACCGGCTTATTGCTAATGCATCTATTAATAATTTATTGTACCTTTCTCTTTTGTCATCCGGAGCCGGTTACACTTTTTTTTTTTCCTTTATTCATTCTCTCCTCTGTTTGCTCTTCTCTCTTTGGCTCCCAGAGGATGTTGCGGTAGCCATGCTTTTAATTGTACATTGGCATTTGTCACGCATGGTATATTGATGGGGTGTTCTCATCTTGAGATGCACGACTGCTCGGTTCTGCTAGGCGTATAACATATTATTGATTATCGACTTCCATATCGGGGGTAACTAAATTAACTTTCGTGTCGTCGCGTCGCGAAAAAAAAATGTAAACATCGCTTTATCCGCGGATTAATCTCCATTAACGACTGGTTTAACGGTACATTTTCGATCGCGCCGGGATGCCGGGTTGCTCGCGGCTCCCGCGCTGTTAATTATGTTACACGCCAGGTAATTAGCTCTCACGTGAACTTCTCTCGCGCTCCTCTCCCATTCGACATTTTTCTCTCTCTCTCTCTCTCTCTCTCTCTCTCTCTTATTCCTCCTTTCATTGTCGGTGAGTGGCTCCTGCATCCTCCTTCTGCCCCCTTTGCATTGAGGTTCGAATGGACCGGATCGTCATGAGGGACACTGGAATAGAAATGAAGAAAGATAAAGTAGGAAGAAAATAAATAATAAAAAGGGGATAAATTAACGTAACAAGGGGGTAGTGAGCAACGGAAATAAAAGGGAGAGAGAGAGAGAGAGATTGCTCTTCTTGATACGTGAGATCAAGCAGATGAACCTCCCAGGATGAAGATTCGCCATTATTCGCCGGTTGGGAATGGCTTGCGTGAAAAATTGTCATTTAACGAGGGTCCCCCCTGAGCACTGGGGTTGCGCGGGGTTGCACCCGAGATCATTAACCGTTCGTTGCTGGGATAATGTTTGTACACAAAAGTCGCTCGACCGTGAAGAATGAAGTCGAAGCTCGCAGTATCTATCTTTACGCCGTAGCGAGCGCGCACGACCGTCGTCGCGCGTGACGGCCATTCTGAGATTAATAATGTCCTACCTCTTCCTCGCATAGTCCCCAGTCTTAGCCAGTACTGCCAACGTAAAGAGCCCCGTGGTCTGGTTGTTCGCGTGGAAAAAGGAAGCCCACGGCCGGCTACACAGTTGCTACGCTCTTGTGTACCCTTGATGAAGACCATTTGCGGAGCTTCGTAATAAGATAGCATAAACCAAGGAGTATAGAGGTACATACGTGTATCCAGAGGAAGCTTCAACAACGTAGCCATTTCCTGTTTTAACAGACAGTTCTTGCGTAGCAGCTCAAGCCTGCTGAATTGCGGGAGCACGTCGGCTGCTCGTCCAAAAGAATATTTAGGTTGAGTTACGCAAATATTCTCACAGAGGGCACTGGAATCGGGCAAGAAGTTTTCGATATCATTGGTCGGCATTCAGTACTCTGGGTGTCCAAAGGGCTCGCTGTACGGTGTCAATTCTCTCTCTCGTGTGGACGTGCCCTTAAGTTAAGCTACTCCGGGGACAGAAGTCGACGAAGATCGTATCGCGTTGTCCGGGGTAGGACAGCTTCTCTGGGTGGCTTCGTGGCCCCTGCATCCGGTTCGCCATCCACATTATTTCCCCCGTGCCTTGTCCACGGCCAAGGAGCTGATCTTTACTGGTACATACTCGGCAGGCTCGTGCTATTTATAGGGGGACATGGGGGGCCCACCTGGACCATGGAGACACGGTGCCCTGCTGTGTGGCTCGTGCACGACTACGGTACCTTTTTCTCCCTCTACTCTATGCTCATTTTACGAATCTAACAGTATATGCCAATAGGACACTCTGTATACGATGACAATGTATATTTACATTGTCAAATTGGCTTACTCAAATTCTTAATCCGTTCCGAATCTACCGATCATTCTAGATTTACTTGCAGAAGGCGTTGATTATCAATGCTGGATGATTCGAACAGGGTTTTCCCCCGATGACGCTAATTCGTTTCGGGAGTCACGAACGCGCTGCCATGTTTAGCGCATAGAAGGTTAATAGCTCCGAGACGGCGCGTGTCACGCACGTTCTTGTAGCCTTACTGGCGCCGGCATTCCTACACCAGACCAACATCTCCAGCTAGAGGTTAGTCTGACCAAACGGTAGCAAGCGGTAGTACCAACCTCCTGACGATAATACCAATAGGACCAGTTTCCTAGTGAGGTACCCCGTGACCGATCAAAGAAAAGCTTGACAAGAAGATAGCCAGCCTTGATTCCTGTCCGACTAAAGGGAATGCTGGACAGGTGTTCGTCCTCTTCTGGGACGACTAGGAGAATATCCTACCGGGTTGACCATCGTCAGTCATCCCCAGGTCATTAAGGAGCTTCTTCTGACCTTGCTGGATATCCTGCTCTACCAGGAATCTCGTGGAACGTCAAATAAAGAAGATTCGCCTTCTCTCGATGCTCGTCCTGTCTCCTCCTGATACCACACATCGCCTATACACCTCGTATGTACATATCTCCATTTTCTTTTCTTTTCTTTTTCTCGTCTTTTCCCAGGAGACGACGAAGTTTCCTTAAAACATCATCCTGTGCCATGTTTACCCGCGAGTCCTGACTAAGTGCCTTCGCACTCGGGTAAACTCGATATTTTTCAGGATTCCGTGTAAACGCAGTGTAAATAAAACGCGCTAGACGGCTGTTGCCTGCGTGTAAATAATAGCCGAGGAGTCCCGAGAGAAGCTTCGCCTGCTCCCACGCATTTGAAACCTACCCAGGACGTATTCGCCGTCGGCAGGACCATCAGGGCCGTCACTATTTCTATTCCTATACGATTCTCTTGGAAATTCTTTTCCGGCTACGCAAATATTGGCGGTCCCGTTCCTGTCGATGAGTGTCTTGTTTTTTTTTTTTTTCTTCCAGACGTGGATCACTTTTTCACAGAGTAAAGACGAAACTGGAGGGTGGAGGCAGAAGGAAATTTAAAAAAAAATGTCCAGACCCCGGGATGAACTCTTGGTAGAGAAGCTTTTGAGATCCTTTTAAAAAAAGAACCTTGTCCTAGGTCCGGAACTTGACATTGCTATGTCAGTGCCGTACATCATGGCGCCACGCCTCCCTGCCGGTGTCGGATTTACGTCGCATTGTTCCACGCGCTAAGTAATTTCAGCATGACCGGCACATCCAGTCTTGAGCAGTGTTTAAGTCCCATAAGGCCCGTCATCGCCGCTATCAGTGCCTCGGGTATCGTGCACAGCGATTCCTTGTTTTCTTTTTCATAAGAAATTGGGACCCAGGACGGGGTTCTTGTTGCTCTTACATATTTCTAGAACTTATAATCCGAGTTATTAATCCTGTCGAGGCGATCACCCTCTGGGCTTCTAGATGGCGTTCATTTGATAATTAATAACGTTTAATTGGTCCATGATAACAGTGCACTGAGTTTTAATTACAGAGATGATACGATCGTTATTATTATTGAGGGTGGCAATTTAATCACCGCAACCTCACGGCGCTTGAGACTTCATTACGAAACTAAACGTCGAAATGCTTAAGCTCAAAATTCCTAAAAAAAACAAAGAAAAAAAAAAACTAAATCACACCCAACAGCCACAGACACGTTCCTCTGTTCGACTTGTTAACCACAAAAAAAAAAACCCTAGAAAATGAACACAGTCAAGGAAGACCGTCAGGCATCAAGAAACTTTGCACAACGATAGAAGCGATAACGAAACCGGAAGCAATCTTCGACTTCCGCACCATTCGAGTCCGCCGGACGTCTCAGGAAAACACTGTGGCAGTCAGAACGAGAGCAGCGACTTTGCAGGGGCAGATAGAAGCATCGTAATAAAAAAAAAAATATTTCAAAGAGAAAAAAAAAGAATTAAGTGCAGCAATACCAACGCGAAAAACGAAGATAATGAAGTAAAGACGCGCCAATACGAAGGAAGGATGTGGCTCAGCCTTTGATCATATAAACTTTTTTTTTTTTTTTTTTTTTTTTTTTCATCGAGATAAAAGCATCAGATAGAAAACCCAAAGAGTTACAAGCAAGTTATGGCGGAGTTATGTGCGTGGTAATAATATCGACTTAATTGTATGGTGGCAACGGGCTCCACGTACGGCTAAGTATAAACCGCGATCCGACGCCATGGGTCTCCTAACTCTTCCTTACCTTTCACCGTCGCACTATTACGTACTATCTCATACGTACTAGTATCTACAGCCATCCATAACCATACCGGATAGTACGTACAGGGTATACGTATAGCTCAGGGTACCGTCCTCCTCTGTACCTGTATCATCCATACGGTAGAGGGTATCACATGGTACTCGGTGGTGAACGGCACGATCCGTATCTCTCGTCCCGGCCCCGAGGGTGCAGATCTGATCTCTTCTGGAGATATGATATAGGAGAGACCCACGTCAGCGGTAATACGCGTTATTATATGCTGCCGATCGATCAGAGGGACGTTTCAATCGCGAAATATCGATACCGCACTGAAATTCTTTACCCAAGCCTTTCTCTAGTGATTTTCATTGTATCCCTAAGGTTTTTCTTTTTTAATGAAAATATTAAGTTGCCAGTGGGTATACGTAGGGATAATTCGGTTGGTACTACGTGTATCTAGGTTTGTATGTGATTCTTGGTACGAGGGTGACTAAATGATTATCAGTGCCTCAAGGGTTAAAACCCCTGTAGGGTTATGTACCCCTGCAGGCCTGCTGGCTCTTGGTGAGGGACTAGGGAATTCTATCAGGCTGCGTAACTCTAGCTCAGGTAGGATATAAATAGAAGCGGGTGCAGCCAACAACAACTGTGTGCGTTGGCCGACCTGTTGCTCGAGCACCCTCGTGTGAACGCCGAGGCCTGAAGTAATCGGACCTTGCTGTTCCAACTAGCTTTGCGTGCGGTACTTACCTAGTGCAGGGTAATGCGTTCCCAGAGGGTAATATTGCGGGCTGGAATCATCCTGATGGTTCGGGAGGATCTTATGGGATCTAGGGAATTTTTTGGTACAAATCAAAATTGTCATTGAACCTTGGGTTGTTGCACTTGGGTGGATATGTGTTTACCAGGTTGGGTATTGGCACTGAGCAAGGATGCTGTGGCGTAAAAGATGGACCAAGTTCTCTTCTGTTCCTAGCGTGACGCTGTTGCTTAGACATTGGTACGACCTCGACGAATTCACGCTGACCTCGGCCTTCGGGACGTCCGGAATTCACGAAGAAGAGTCGAAGGCAAGACGAACTGGTTGGGGCCTCATTGTCAGCACGCGTACAGCTTCTTCCGCAAAATGGCTGTTAATCGTATGGTGCTGTGGACCATGTCAACAAGAACTAGTTCTAGCTTCCTGATGATTAGAATTTAAAAAGGTTGACCACCCACGCGATGGTTAAATTTTTCAAATGATAACTTTCATTTTTCTCAAGTCCAATTCACACGTACAGACGCTTCTTGCGTTTACGGTCCAGATCGTTTAAAGCAAACCCACCTTGCTTTTGGTTACTCTTAATGTCACTCTGTTTCTTTAACTCGGACCCACCTGGTCGGGTTAACCCACGCTCGTAAGATGCTCCTGGCGAACGCCGTCATCGTCACATTTACCGGGCTGCCATTAGTTACTCAAAATAAGATATTACCACAAATTGCTCCCATGTGTACACAGGTACACAGTGATTATTAGAGTTCCGCCATCTTGTCACGAGTGATTCATTCTGTAAATTCAAGGAGCCGCGCGTTATATATTTATACGTATACTTATAGCCAGACCGGTTACCCAGTTGACGTCCCTCTACGTAGCCAAAGATTACTGGCTGATGATCGCGTAACGAGCCCATCGCCGTCAACCTGTCCCGAGGGGCCTTAAGTCCCTTTTACAACACGGGCTACGGAGCCGTACGTGGACTGGCACGCGGAAGTCACCTTCGGGCCCAGTAGAGGAAGGCTTCCCCTTCGGGCCAAACTCCGCGTGCGACCATGAAGCGGTATAGAGGATGATCCTGCTAATTGTCATAATTAACCGTGGAAGAGTTCCCAGGGTCAGGTTGGGTTAGGAACATTAGATACCATTCTGCGTAGTAGTGGTAGCGGGGTCACGGAACTTATCGTTTGCTCTTACAATTTGCATGAGGTCACTACCATACTTACCGACCGAGCACTGCTATATCTGGTGATACACAGTCTGAGCTACTTTATCATCACCCAGGTCCCCTCGTGCTTCTTCGTTCTCTCAGGTCCCCTCTTAGTCCTCTGCACTGTTCGCGCCACTGTATAGGAATAACAGGATAAATTTCGCAGCTGCGGAGAAGATTTTGAATGTCGATTTTACCCCTCTTTTTTTCTTTTATTAACCGATAGACAAAGACACTGACTGACAAGTGCGCTGTGTAATCGCGATTACAGGAATTCACGATTCCGTATTAAAACTACATAAGAACATCGGTCAATTTCCCCGTTAATAATGGCACAATGGCACGTACCGCTAACGCACAGACGACCTGTTGTCTGCCATAAGATCGTTGATCGTGCAGAACATCCATTGGACGGCCTGGTTTCTTTTATTATTACTTTTTCTTCGAATAGCCCCTCTTGGTTCTTAATTTCGTTCCAAAAATATTGGACGCTTTTAATTAATTCGAGAGCGGTACCAGACTTCGGCTGCTGAGATCCAAGATAATAATTTTTCTCTTTATCTTTCACTCTTGGGAGGGTAAGAGAAGGTTCCCAGCAAAAGGTAATCATATTCCGCGTTCCAAGATAATGCCGAACCTTACAGCCTACAGGCAATAACGGTAATACCCTGAAGTACCATCCATGGGCCCCAAGAATCCTTTGCAATCGATTAAGTCCCATTACCTTTGACCTCGGAGATCCATAAGGAGCATAAAACTGTGACCCATGGAAATAAATATAACGAGAGTGCAAGTAAAGTTAATCGTTAGTCCCAAACCAGTCGACTTGGTACCGTTATCCAGAAAATTTTTAAAGATAATTATCAAATAAGTCCCAAAGACAGTCCGACGGTTGGGACCTATACGTTGTCACTGCCATTGACATTGCCATTCACCCGGCATCGTGGGTGTGTCGTCTCTGTCGGCTTACACAGTCCCATACTGCCGAGTAAATGCTTACCCATACTGACCCAGGTCCGTACCCATTCACCGAATTCCCTGTTCAATGGGGCCGTACCGTGAATACAAAATGACGTAAGGCCCCGCGCTAAAACCACCCGGAGTACTTTGACGCGCTCTGAGGTTATCTCACTTTGCACCGTTGCTATACGTACACACGCACTCTATACTTCAGTTCATCCCGACTCTCCACAGTCCCATGAGGCTACGTACAGTCTCCTGGTTAAGTTATTATTTTAGATACATGATAAATTCCTCCTGATTATCAGCTGGTTATTTACTGCTTTGGCCCTTAGACGTTAACGAGTATCAACCTTGGTTTGAGTCCCAGGAAGACACGCGTCGAGATCGTCGATAGCGACTCGCTTTGGGATATTTCAATGCAATAAAGTCACCCGATGACTTTCAGTTTGGATCTTATGACAAGATAGCGAGTGCTCGCGGCGGTGTGAACGGTGCTTAAATTTAAGCGGAATCCTGCGAATGGGAACGCATTCCCACGCACCCACGCCTCGGCTAAGTCACGTTACGTACTGGAACGTGGATGAAGTTATATGTTTATCGTTTTGCATTGCGCAATTTACTGTCTAGTGGTTCTTCTTCTTTCTCCTCGGGATTTTTTGTACTTTTTTTTTTTTTTTCTTTCTTTCTTTTCCTTCGCTATCCAAAGAACAGGACACTTACGGTATCCTACTCGCGAAATTCACGATTAACATGTACGAGCCGCACGCGTACAATAACGGAGTGCGGTACTTCTGTGACCTCTTTTTTTTTTTTTTTTTAAATTGCTGGTAACGCACGACGATACGAGTTCTTCGTCTCTCGTTAACGAGAATCCTTGTAGTCTCGTGCCACGTGCCTGGTGGCTTCTATACATGGGGCATTTCTCTGTGCATAGATACCGGAGAAACATCTATGGACAATTAGGACTGAGACCTTCGACCCTTGTGGGTCGAGTCTAAACTTTTTTTTCTTTATGTCCACTTGTTTTTGCGACGTCTTCGTTTCGCCAAATAATAACGTGTACTAGTTCTGGAACTTGTTACGCAATAAAGTGATATGGACGTTTGACTAATGACCTTTTTTTTCTTTTCTTTTTTTTTTTTAGAAGAGTGACGAGTGCCGAGATGTCGGCGCTAAGTGCCGGGATCCATCGACCCGGGATTATCCTGTCGCTGCTGATTGTGCTGCTGGTCCACCTCGCGCACTCCGGTGAGTAGAATTACTTTTTTTTGTATTTTAGGTAAAGGAGCTTCGACATAATTTTTTTCTAAGACTCTTTGGGCAGCAGCAGAGCAGTGGTGGCTTTCACTGTCCGCTGACGGGGATGTCGTCTGGGTAATTACTGGGCATGAATAAAGGGTCCCATTTGGTCTGGGGGGCCTCAAGGGCGAAGGGCCTGAAAGGCTCGTCATGGTCCGACGCTTTAGACACGCTCGAAGAGTCGAACAAAGCCAAACTGATGGCTATTTATTCGGTGAAGTTCAATTGGGTCGGTTGTGCAAGAGGCTACCTCGTGATTGTGAATCCTAACCTAAGAAAAATCATTGAAATACTCAGACAGGACCTAATCGTCTTCTCGGATGATTCTATTGGCTCTCGTTTCCACGGATGCTGGATGGGTCGATGAACGTTGGACCTCTGCGACGTCTCTCCTTCAGTTCCATCCCTCATTCTTATTCTCTCGCGTCTGCTCAGGCCAGACTGCAAGACCCGCGCGAACTTTTCCCATGAAGCCGTTCGCCATATTCGCATTGCGTCGGGACGCTCTTCTCTATCTTGGTCCACGGGCTTCGCGGTATTATGCCCACTGCGTTCCTTCTGGATCCTCTTCCGTTTACGTCGAGCCGGTTTTCCACTTCAGGTTAAGGAACCTTCATCTCTAGCTTGATGAAGTCTCATTCCTAACTTGAAGATCCTACTGGATACGGATCCTGCAAACGTTATTGTACGCTGGACCGATTCATTATAATTGATAAAAAATTATGAATGATATTAATACCCAGTTTCACCAAGTCCAGGTCATCTTGAACCATCCTCGTAAAAGGGCACTGGAAGAAGTACTTGACCCGAGTTGACAAGAAGCTTGAATCACCGATGACTCCTCATTGAGGATACGGTACCATTTCTTACGGTGGATGACAGTGCAGCTGCAGTAGCAACCAGAGATGCGTCAGGGTCCAGATCGACTTCCGGACTGGGGTAACTTCTTAACGGGTTAGGGTTTTGCCGATGAAGATGATGGACCAGGAAGCTATCCGAGCCTGCATAAAGTATATACAAGAAGATGAACCGTACGACGATGAAAAATACTTTCCCGAAGATGGTACGCGTCACTTTGATTTCGGAATTCGCGACGTGCTCCACTGAGCAAGCAAGTGCGACCTGACGGTGTAAAAACGTCAAAAGAAGTAATAGCTACGCAGCTGCGTATAGCGGTTCGCATTCTCTGCATCTGTGATGCTGCGAATTCTGGTCAAACCTGTAGCAAGGCCCCTCTTCCTGAGACGCCTTGGACATCGTAGCTGCGAACGGGATGTCAGTGACCTGGACCTCGGGGCCACTTCACTTACGGTCCCTTCTCACACCTGACCCCGAGGGCACCTTACATATTTATCCATGCGATCTTAGTAAAGTGTCATTATACCGTTCATCAGAGAACTCCTGGATCAACCCTAGTCCAGGTAATAGCGCCAGCATCGCGTGGCGCGGGAAATTCAAACGGACCATTAGAACCGGTACCGTTAACCTGAAAGGAGCGAGAGAAAAGTGGTGAACGACAAGTAAACAATGCAAAACGGAAAGAGCGTTAACAAATTGTTTTTTTTTTGTTAAAAAAATAAAATGGCACCATTGTTACCAATTGCAGAAACGTGCTCTCGCGTCTAAATAGAATTTGCTCTTCTCTCCTTCCTCTCGGCATCTCGGCATCTCTCACCCTCTTCCATTGCAGTTCATGGGTACCAGGTAGTCCTACTCTCCTCTCGACTACTTGCCCAGGTGGAGAGGTCAGTCGCGGTCATCGCAACGAGGAGTATAACGGAACGTGTGGGTGCAACGTCAGCGTGACACGGATTAAGTAATCCCATTAATTCATCTGAGTAAAGCACGTGGACAAGGCAGTATACGCATCGTGGCGAAGATCATCGTAAGAACGAATCCGAAACCCGCTAACCTCCTCATGAAAACCGATAGGTCAAGTGCTATTGACCCTGGTCTCTTTGTCTTCCTCCGTTTATGGATACCAGAGACGGACTCCAACGGAATTGAGAATCAAGACGAGACATACGAAATTTGTTAGTTTTGACTTCACGTTCCATCACCTGACGATCGTCCTCGTGATCATCATCATCATCATCATTACCATCATCATCATCATCATCATCGTTCTCGCCAATGATGACCTCGAGCCAAGGATTCGCCTTTCCATAACGAGAGGCAGATGCTCGCCGGAGCATGTGCGGTTAATGGTAATGAACTTTCACGCCAAGGCCGCGAGCGATGATTTCATAACGCGCAATGACTCCGAGTCTCGAGACTCGCGTAATATAATAGCATCCACGTATGAGCTCACATGCGTGCCTGCAATGTATGTTTGTATATAAAGGGGATTCAAGGTAGACAGACATATATGTGTATCCGTAAGACTGGACCAGGATCAAGATCACTAGGAACGGTAATAGGAAACTGAAAATATATTCAAAAGAGAAGGAAAAGAAAGAGAACGAACGTTCGTACGCACTCGATGGAATCCGGTATTATCCTTACGTAAGGTACCCCTAATGCTTCTTACTCGAGATGTGCGTCGATTTTGTTTGGCCGTCGTTGTTGTCATGGTACATTTTTTTTCTCCCTCGGCCATTCGGCAATTTTCACGATCTTTAGCGCCGGTGCTGCCACCCGTAGACGGTGGCCGCTGTCTGTAAACAAAATACATGGAAGCCCATCGAACCGAACATTTTTTCTCCATGGGCAAAGAGAAAAATATTGAGTACTCGAATTCAAAGTGACAGTTCGAGCAATGCTCAGAGTGAAGTCGAGTGAAACGATTATCGAAACGGGTCGAGCGAATCGATTCTTCGTCGCGTCGATGTGTGTCACTAGCCTGGGATATTTTCCAACCTCTCGCTGACAGCTTTGCAGGACGTTCTCGTTACTCGAGGACGATGGCCACGTTCGGCAGGATATAAACAACTGGGTAAGGACGTTTCGGATTTTGAAGACTCGTGGGGAAACTTTTCAGGTTTATCGAGCCGAAAGAATCAACCGTTGCCGGAATGACAGACGCAGCCGAGTAGCCTATCGGGCTTCCCACGCGGATTCTAGTAACTTTACTGCATTCGCTCTATAGCTGGCGCGTGGGCGTGTTTATCGGTATACGCTGATCATTCTCTTACTCTCAATAGAAGACGGTCGTAACGTGCTTGACCCTTTCTACGTACGTTTTTATGCCGTGAATATTTTTCAAGGAGGATCGTCCCGTCCTGTGGGAGATTTCGAGGTTACCGCGTCTCGTTAGCCGTTTTTTTTTTCCTTTAATTTCCTTTCCGAGAGACCCCAAGAAATCTCTGAACAATTTGTCAGGGTAGAACGCTAAGCGGTCGTTCAGGCCCCCATTGTGACCCACGTAGAACGGCGAAATTGCTTAATTGGGCCTCACACAAGAAGACCGTGACGCGCGGCGCTGGGTCTTCGCAGGTTCGCGATCAGTTACCATGTCGTGCTATTGGGCCTTTTTTTCCTGGGACCAATCTACGCAATGAATGCCGGGGTCCGTTAGATACTTTCGTGCATTGTTACCTTTGATTTGGCCTGTAGAAAATTGTTGATTGGTGAACGGGATCTGATCTGCTTTATTATTATTTTTTTTCTTTATATATATTCAGAAAACGGTATCGATAATCTTATCGAATTCTAAGAAATTCTTATGCGACAGGTTCGATGTCCTTTTTACTCCGAGGTATTCTTGCTGCTGTCACTTTTGTAACAGGATACGTATTACACTGGAGGGTCTACCAAGACGATATCTATGTGAATCTCGTACAGGAAATCTTAGGTCCAGTGCACAAGACGTATATTAATACCGCGGCGAACGGTAGCGACAGCGCTAAAGGCTACTTCATATGTGACGTGTCGCGCTAAAGCACGCAACGTGGAGGCACGCGGCTGAACGGCTCGTGGGACAGTGCGAGAAGTGACGGGGCCTGGTAAGGCCCATTCATGGAGCTCGCCATTCCCAGTACAATTCGCTTCGCTGGAAACTGTCTGCATGTCCCATCGTGGAATGCTGATTTCTTTTCCTTTTCTTCTCCTCCTCTTCCTTCATCTCTTTTTCTTCTCTCTTCTCTCTCTCTCTCTCTCTCTCTCTCTCTCTCTCTCTCTCTCTCTCTCTCTCTCTCTCTCTATCTATCTATCTCTCTCTCTCTCTCTCACACCTGTCTCACGTTGCTAAGGGCGCTGTCGTACACGCGTTGCATCCAAATACACCGCCAGTTCTTCATCGGAGTGTCGGCTTCCGTTCTCTTGCTTCCCGGAAACCATCCGCCCTTCAGACCAGTTCCTCCAGACCGTTAGGTACGTGTCAGCATACACGTCATCAGACCATACCTTAGAATCGAGAGTAGAGGGTAAATGCCCTAGGGACTTTTATTTATTTATTGTCCTGAAAGAATCCGGCCCCAATGTCCTGGACCAGACACGCTTCCCAATCCCTCGGAGAGCCTGACAAATAGAGAGTGACATCAGGATAGAACACTGGCACAGAATTTGAGAATGACACCGGGGCGATGAATGCACCATAGGAACGACCCTAGATGTCCATAGAATCCTATAGAATAGCATAGAATTCGCGAGTAGGGTGTTTCACGAGAATTCATCCATGTACACAGTGTATACATGCTGTACTCACTCAGTGTATAGAAGAAAAAAGATTCGCGCCATATGACGCTTTTACTGAGTCTCATTCTTGTTCTGCTGGATTTCTCACCCCCTCACTCACCCCTCCAGGACAATATATCCAGCAGTAATTACTATGATAAATCTACCCTTATCCAAGGTGGAGAATATTCCCTTGGCTGAGGACGACGTCCCCTAGGCGATAATGTAGCCACATCTGGCTGCTGCTGCTGCTGGGCCGATGCCTGCTGTGGCTCTGGAAAATGAGATGGTCCTTTGTGATTATATTGTGGATTAGAATAGACTGTGGGCTATGTAATAATTTATGGATCGATCCATATCGATTGTACTATTCACTGTGTTGCAGCGCCAGTACACGATCAGGATACCACAGAAGTCGCAGAGTACGATGCAGGTATGTAGACGCCGTGTTCGCTGAATGACTTTTAATTAATAATATTTCAATGGGGATTCATTGATGTTATCTTGTATTGATTATAGGTGCCAGCGGTTGCTATTACAATTTTCAACGCTATCAAGAGGGCGACAGAATTATAACGAATGAACCATGTCTCAATTGCACATGCCACAATCGGATGCTCATGTGTTACCTCAGGGTCTGTCCCTTCACCAAGGCTATTGGTCAGGATTGCACGGTTGAGAAACGACCTGATCAATGCTGTCCTGTTATCACGTGTCCCGAGGTACCCGTTCAACTTTTGACATCTACTACCAATGTGCCGTACACGTCAGGATCCACCGAACTCGGTTTCCATGACAACTATGGATGCAGCATCAATGAAAGATTCTACGCCGATGGCGCTCAGCTTCCGACCGATCCTAATAATCCTTGCGAGTTGTGCTACTGCATCAGGAACAGGACCACGTGTGTCATGCAAGAGTGTACACTACGTGTTGCAGGATGCAGACCAGTTTATCAGCCTGGAGTATGTTGCCCAGTCAAGTACAATTGTGGTGAGTATCGGTTGGATTGGATCGATCGATCAGGCTGCCTTTTTTCTGTAAAATAAATTTTGTACCTTTTTATTCTCAAGAATATGACGAAGAGGACCAAACTACGGTTGGACCAACTCCAGGTCTGTTGATGACCACGACCATAGCACCGGGAATCGCAGCACCGCAGTGCAGCCACGAAGGCAAATTGTATGAGGATGGTGAACTGATCTACTCGACCCAGCCTTGCCAGCACTGTTATTGCTTCCGCGGAGACATTGCATGTGCAGTTCAGGACTGCGGAACGCCTATGAAGACTCAAGGCAAAAACTGTACTGCTGTACCACCGCCGGAGGGAGAGTGCTGCCCGACCACGTACCAGTGCGGTAAGGATTCAATTTATTCCACATTGGAAGTTTTATGTTACATCAGCAGGTTCCCGCTCCCTGACTCTTCAGATTGTTATTCTTGTGTCGTTTTGTTGCAGAGGATGACGAGAATGTGCCTACTAAGTTGTGGGAAGGAGACGATCAACAGATTGAGGATCATCAGGACAAGGTTCCTCTTCCTGAAGAGGATGAGAATGCTATTTTGCCCACTCAGGCTACTTTACCTGACCAGGATGATACTCAGCAGATCAGTCAGGTCAATGAATCCTTCCCTGGCGCCGATAACATCATACCTGAAGAGCATGAGGATATTGAGCACGTTACCGATGGTACTGTCGAACATGTTCCTGTTACCGAGGGTCATGAAGTTCCTGCTTCTGAAACTTCTGCGCCATTGGATGAGAATGCAGTTCCTGAACAACAGCCTACTGGTGCCACGATAGATGAACTAGAAGCTCAAGTTCCTGAAGGACAAACTGAAAGCAGCGTTGAGAGGAAACCTGAGGAAGAAGTTGAAAAGGTTGAGGAACCAATTGAAGTAGAGGAGCATGCTCCGGCGGTACCTGAGGAAGAAGGGTCTACGGAAGAGTCTACTGTTGAGAAGAAGCCAGTTGAAGATGGAGAGAAACCGGAGGATCATTTTACTGGAACACCCTCTAGTACAGAATCGCAGACTGAAGCTAGTGAACTTGAGCAAGGCACTGAAGCACCTGTTGTTGCTGAAGAAGAACAGACTCAAGTACCAAGGATTGCTGAGGTACCGGGAGCTACTGAAGCCGGGGCTGTAGAAGAGAAGCCAACGGAGGAAGAGATTTCTACCGAGGCAGGAATTTCTCAAGAAGAACAGAAACCAGTTGAAATTCCAGCTGTCGAAGAGAACTTGACTGAAGCATCTGTTGAGGAACAGCCTACTGAAGAACCTGTTCAGAAGTCTGATATAATGCCTACTGAATCTACATCAGAAGAACAGAAACCTGTTGAACCCACGCTTGAACAAGAAGTCACTGAGAAATCGCCGGAAGCCGTGACGGAGGGTGTAACGGAATCTGCTGCTGAGGAAGAGAAGATACCGACCAAGACTCTCGGCAGTGAAGAGCATGCTGAGGGTTCCGGAGAAACACCTAAAGAAGTTCCTGAGCAACAGACGGAAGTCGTCGAAGAGAAACCAACGGGGGCACCAATTGATGACGAACTCGCAACAGCAGGACCTGCCGTTATTGAAGAGAAGCCAGAAGAAAGTCCTGAAGTTTCTGAAGAACTTCCAACTGAAGGACCCGCTGGAATTGAACTTCCGACAAAATCTGGAGTCAGTCAGGAACAGACAGAATCATCATTAGAAGGATCAACTGGTATTTCGGTTCCGGAACGTGTACCAGTTCATAAGGCTGAGGATAAGGATGCAGTCAATGAAGTTCAGGTTACCGAAGGATATAGTGACACTGAGCATCCGGAATTGCACGTTCCTCATAGCCAGATAGCTGGCGAACAACCCACAACGTATCTTCCATCGAAAGAGTCAACTTCCGACAGAGCTGATACTGAAGTAAATGAGAAACCTATCGCACCAATTGAAGCTGGAGCACCAGATCAGCAAGAGCAAGTCGAACCCGGGAGTCACGGTGTTGTTCCTGAAGTTAAGCCTGAACTATCTGTTACAGAAATTGATGTAGAGACACCTGCAACTACAGACTCTCATATTCAACATATTTCTCACAATACTGAAAGAATTCCGGAACACGGTGAAGTTCCTGAAGATAAACCAACTGACGAGAAACTAGCTGGTGAAAATGTACCTACCAAGGGATCAATTGATCAGGAAAGTGAAGCTAGCCCATCTACCGAAACTACTGCTCAAGAACCTTCCGAGGAACAGAAACCAGTTACCGAGGAAAGAGTTGAGGAGGCTGTTACAGAATCGGTTCCTGCTGAGATATCCACTGAAGCACCTGTTGTAGAAGAGAAACCTACTGAAACTGAAGTATCAGAAAAAGATTCAGTGATTAAGACTGGAGCAGAGGCTACTTCCGCTGAAGAGATTCCAACAGAGTCTTCGATTGCTGAAGAGAAACCAGCAGAACCAAGTGAAGAGGTAAAACCATCAAGTGAAGAACATCCCGCACGACCAGATGAGGAACAACAGACCAAAGAACCATCCGAAGAACAAGCTGCAACTGAAGTACCAACTAAGGCAGTCGGCGAGGAAAAACCCATTGAAATGCCAACTTCCGGTGAAGAGCAAGTAACTGAAGGACCTGCTGAGGGTGAAGAAAAGGCAACCACAGAGCCTACAGGAGAACAGGAATCTACTGAAGGACATGGAGAACTTGTAACGGAGGCGGCTGTCTCTGAGAAGCAGCCAGATGAAGGTTCTCCTCAATTGCACGAAACAGAAAGTCCACTTGAAGAGGAAAAACCAACTGAATCTGTTGAGGGGTCTACTGAAGGTACCCTGGCCGTGGAAGTTGAACCTACCAAGGCGGCGGAAAAACCTTCTATCCAGGAAGAAAAGCAACCTTCTGAAGAAATCGAACCGACTAAATCAGCTACTGAATCAGAGCACACAGAAGCGCCAGTTGCAGAAGAAAAACCAATTGAGACTACTGATGAGGAGGAGCAGAAGCCTACCAAAGTCTCTGTTGCTCAGACAGAGGAGGAGCAACAAACTCAACAACCTCTTACAGAGGAAAAATCAACTGTAGAACCCGTTGAAGAATCGGTAGAGGAACATTTGACCGAGGGATCCATCGCGGAGGAACACATTCCTACTGCACCTTCGGTTTCGACTGACGAGAAACCGGAAGAAGTTGATGCAGAACAAAAACCAGTTAAGGAAGAAATCAAACCTACGAAATCTGCTACTGGTGTTGACGATGAGGTTCAGAAACCTGAAGTTGTAACTGAAGAAAAATCAACTGAATCTACGGAAGAGGGAGAGAAGTCAACAGAAGTTCCTGCAGTTCAAGAAGGAATCTCTGAAGGTCCCATTAAAGGGCAAGAACCTACTAAAGTTGCTACTGAATCAGAAACGCCATCTTCACCTACTGCAGAATCCACTGAGGCATCCATTTCTGAAGTGAAACCAGAGGAAGCTCCTGCAGAAGAGAAGCCAGAGAAACCGGAAACTCCTGAGGAATCTAGTGCAACTCCAAGTGTGGAAGAAACTCCTCAGGAACCAAGTGGAACTCCAGCTGTCCAGGAAACTCCTGAAGAACCAAGTGCAACTCCAAGTGTTCAAGAATCTCCTGAGGGACCAAGTGGAACTCCAGCTGCTCAGGAAACTCCTGAAGAACCAAGCGCTACTCCAAGTGTGCAAGAAACTCCCGAGGAACCAAGTGGAACTCCAATTGTCCAGAAAACTCCTGAAGAACCAAGTGCAACTCCAGCTGTGCAAGAAATTCCCGAGGAACCAAGTGCAACGCCATCTGTGCAGGAAACTCCCGAAGAACCAAGCGCAACTCCAAGTGTGCAAGAAACTCCCGAGGAACCAAGTGGAACTCCAGCTATCCAGGAAACTCCTGAAGAACCAAGTGTAACTCCAAGTATAGTGAAAATTCATGAGGAACCAAGTGCAACTCCAGATGTGCAAGAAATTCCCGAGGAACCAAGTGCAACACCAGCTGTGCAGGAAACTCCTGAGGAACCAAGTGCAACTCCAACTGTGCAGGAAATTCCTGAGGAACCAAGTGCAACGCCAACTGTTCAGAAAACTCCTCAGGAACCAAGTGCAACACCAGGTGTGCAAGAACTTCCTGAGGAACCAAGCGCTACTCCAGCTGTACAGGAAACGCCTGAAGAACCAAGCGGAACTCCAGATGCGCAGAAAAAGCATGAGGAGCCAAGCGTAACTCCCACTGCAGAAGAAACTCCTATAGAACCAAATGTAACGCCAGTTGTGCAGGAAGTTCCCGAGGAACCAAGTGCAACTCCAGCTGTGCAAGGTCTTCCTGAACAATCGACTGAAATTCCGGCTGTACCTAAGATTTCTAAGGAACAAAGTGGAACCCCAGCAGAAACGCCTGATATGCCGGTTATACCTTCCATCGATAATCAGAAGCCTGAGACTACACCCAGTGCCGAAGAAAAGCCAGTTGAACCTTCAGTTTCTGAAAAGAAACCTACAGATGTTTTGTCTGAAGAGAAACCAATTGAACACGAAGAGGGTATAACAGTCTCGGCAGAAAAGGAAGAGATCCCCACGAAGGGTATTCAAGCTGAAGATCATTCAGAAATACCAGCAACAGAGGGAGCCATCACTGACGAAAAACCAATTGAGGGTCAACAAGAAGTTTCAGTTCCTGAAGAGAAACCAATTGAAGTTCCAGTACCTGACGGAAAAGAAACAAAATCTGATCAACAACCTCAACCAGCAATCACCGGGGAACAGCCAAGTGAACCAATTTCTACTGGGGGTCAGAAAATCGTACCAATCGAAGAAGCAGTGCCAACTGAACCACTTGCACCTGGCCAACCAGAAAAACCAACTATCGAAGAGGAGCAAAAAGTTGATGAACCTGGTCTTGAGGTTTCAGGTCCAGTTGATGTTCGTCCTTCAGGAATTCCTGGGGAAGGCAATTGTCTCGTCGATGGTCAATCTTATGGCAATAATTCAATCATTCCACCATCTAATCTTTGTCAAATCGGTTGTCGGTGCATCAGCAGTATCGTTCAATGCGATCTTGTTAAATGTTCTCCCCCACCAACTCACTTATCTAATTGCATGCCAATTCATGCTGGCCCTGAATCGTGCTGCCCTATGTATACGTGTGAATCTGCGCCTACTGCAGAATTGGAATCAGACAGCCAAATGTCCGAACATCATACTCCAGCATATGAGCAACAAACAGTTGGTCCAGTTGTTCCCGGAGAGGAATTACCAGCTTCTCCTGTTTCTCCTGCCGAAGGTGATACTGTACCTGAAAAGGGTGTTGAGTTACCCGTACAGTCTGAGCATCCTGAGGAACCTATTGTTCCTGTTTCTCCTGCAGAGGAGACTCCACTCAAAGGTCATACACCTGAGACGCCATCTGTGGAAGAACCTACTGTTCCTGCTGTTCCTGAAAGACTTCCTGAAGTGCCTGCTACTGTTGAAGAATCTGCAGCCCCTATTCCTGAAGAAAAGCCAACTTCTGAAACTATATCTATTTCTGGAGAGGAAGCTGAGACTGGAAAACCTCAAGGGCAGACGACTGAACCTATCTCTTCTATTGAAGAACAGACTAGTGGAATAGTTGAGCCTGCTGAAAAGGAACCAACTGATGAACAGCAAACAGTGGAACCAGCGAAGAGTGTTCCTGAAGTAGATCAGAGCCCTAAGCCAGCTGATGAAGACGTTACTACACCGGAGACCGATCAGACACAAGGACCTCACAAGGAACCAGCTGCAGAAGGACAACCTGAAATACCAGTTGTATCATCCGAAATTCCAGAATCAGCAGAAGAACACACAGCTGGTCCGACTGAGGAGCAACAGACTGCTGAACCAGTTGAGGTAGTTGAACAAGAAACTCCAGCTTCCATTCTGCCCACAGGAGAAAAGACACCCGAAGAAGGTACTAAAAAACCAACAAGCGAAGAAGAGGCACCGCAGACTGCAACTCCGGAAATATCTGGCAAAGAACCCTCAGTTGAAGAACGTCCAAATGAACCTGCCAGTCCTGAAGAGGGTCAGATTGTAGTTTCCATTGGTGAACCAGTACCTGCCGTTGATGAAGTAGTTACTCCCATTGAGGAGAAACCTGTTGAATCGACACCAGAGCAACCAACTGAAGAGACTCCGACCAAAACAGTTGAGACTGATAAGGATGAAGAAAATCTGTCTCAGAGTACGGAACCCTCGATTATTGGTAGCGAACCGGAACAACCTATTGAATCTGTGGCACCTGAAGCCGAGGAGCATACAGCACAGCCAGTGGAAAAGGAAACTCTTGCACCATTGATCCCGGCAGAAGGAATTTCTGGACAGGAAGTTGAGTTACCAACTAAGACCGTTCAGCCTCAGGAACCTGAAACAGTCATACCGGAAGAACCCATAGTGCCTGTTAAAGATGAACATCCTGGTAGTACAGTTGCATCTGTCGAAATTGAAACGCCTAGTCCTGAGTCTGCTGAAGTAGAAACTGGTAAACCAGCAGCGGAAGAACCTCTCGAGCATCCATCTACTCCAACAAGTGAAATCAAAACAGAAGCAGTTGCTACAGCCGAAGGTGAAACCAAGGAACCTGCACTTGAAAGCTCTACACCAGCAGTTGCACCTGCTGCAGATGAAGAAGTCACTAAACCAGCACAAGAAACTGTTCCTGAGGAACAGCCTAGTGCACCCGTTGAACCTGCCTCACCAAGTGAACCGACAATTTCTACTGAAGAACAGCCTGAACAAGAGACAACCGATTCGACTGGATCGGTTAAGGGACAGCCTACTGAATCTGCTATTCCTGTTGAAGAGCAAACTTCACAACCTACATTTGATGAAAAGCCAGCCGCCGCTGGAGAAGAACAGACTGTACAACCATCAGTTGAAGGTGAAACCCCTGCACCAGTTGAACACGAAACCTCTCCTCCTGTCATGGCTGTTGAAATTGAGACGTCCGCACCTGCAGTTTCCGTTGAAGAGCAGACATCAGTTCCGGTTGAAGGAGAGACTGTTGCGCCTGCTATTCCTGTGGAAGAGGAAGCTCCAGTTCCAGTTGAAGGAGAGACTCCAGCACCTTCTGTACATGTTAAACCAATTGAAGGAGAAGCTACTACGCCAGCTGTATCAATTGAACAAGATACTTCTGCACCTGCTGTACCGTCTGAGGAACAAGCTGCTGTACCTGTTAAATCTGCTGCTCCTAGTGAAGCTGAAACACCTATTTCACAGACAACGGAACAAGCAATTGGAGCAGTTAAGGAAAAACCAGATGAATCTGAAATTCCTACTCCCGTTGATGAGCTACCTAAGGAACAATTACCTGAAGAGCCTGAAAAACCTATTCAGGAGATTCCAGTTTCTATACCTGGAACAATGGAAACAAATAGTGAATTACCAATTGAAATCAAACCAGATCAAGCCATTAAACCAATCGAAGGTGAACCAACTGGCGCTTCTATTGATGAACAGCCGGCTACACCAATTTCTCCAGCTTCGGAGGAGACTAGCACACCTGTAGTAGAAGAAGAAGTTTCAGAAATTCCTATTGAACAGCAGACACAACAACCTGCTGAAGCAGAAGCACCAAGTTCTGAGGACCAATCGAAAAAACCAGTTGAGCCAACTGTTAGTGAACCAGCTGAAGGATCGGTACCTGTTAAATCTGCCGAGGAACCTGCAGAAAAACCAAATGAATCAGTTCCAGAAGAAAAACCAATTAAGGAAGCTACCCCAGGAACTGCAGGTTCTGTCGAGGAAGAGAAGCCTACCAAAGCTGCAATTCCTGAAGAAAAACCTGCAGAAGAAGAGGAAACTACGAAAGAGAAGCCTGCAGACGAAAAACCTATAGAAGAGAAGCCAGTGGAAGAAGAAAAGCCAGCAGAAGAAGAGAAACCTATAGAACAAGAGAAACCAGTAGAAGAAACACCTACAGAAGGACAGAAACTTGCAGAAGACAAACCAGCTGAAGAAGAGAAGCCTGCGGAAGAGAAACCTGTAGAAGAGAAGCCTGCAGAAGAAGAGAAACCTATAGAACAAGAAAAGCCAGTAGAAGAAACGCCTACAGAAGAAGAGAAAATTGCAGAAGAGAAGCCTGCTGAAGAAGAGAAGCTTGCGGAAGAGAAACCTACGGTCGAAAAACCTGTAGAAGAGAAGCCAGTGGAAGAAGAAAAGCCAGCAGAAGAAGAAAAACCTATAGAACAAGATAAACCAGTAGAAGAAACGCCTACAGAAGGACAGAAAATTGCAGAAGAGAAACCAGCTGAAGAAGAGAAGCCTGCGGAAGAAGAAAAGCCTGTAGAACAAGAGAAACCAATAGAAGAAATGCCTACACAAGGACAGAAAATTGGAGAAGAGGAACCTGCTGAAGAAGAGAAGCCTGCAGAAGAAGAAAAGCCTGCAGGAGAAGAGAAACCTATAGAACAAGAGAAGCCAGTAGAAGAAACGCCAGTGGAAGAAGAAAAGCTTGCAGAAGAGAAACTTACAGAACAAGAGAAACCAGTAGAAAAAGAGCCCACTGAGGAGAAGCCTACAGAGAAAGAGAAACCTGTCGAAGAGAAGCCCATGGTAGAAGAGATACCTGTAGAGGAAGAGAAACCAATAAAGACCGTGACTGAAGTGGCACAACAAACGGAACTACCCTCGGTAGAAGAAAAAGAACCAGTAATATCTGAAATTCCTGAGCACATTCCAACTGAAGCTTCTGTTTCCGAGGAAGAGCCTGAGAAGGAACCAGCTGTTCCCGAAGAACAAACCACTGCCGCTGTACTTGAAGATAAGCCCACAATTGAACCAATTCTCACTAAGGAACAACAATCAACTGAAGAACCTGCAGCTGTACCAGCTGAGTCGACCACACTTTCTGCCAAGGAAGAGAAGCCAATAGAAATAACCATGGTTCCTGAAGAACAACCAACAGAATCGTCAGCACCCCAAGAAATACCAACAGTCAGTCCTGTTGCACCTGAATCCAATTCTCCGAGTCCTGCAGAAGAACCAACAAAATCAGCCACTCCATCTGAACCAGAGGGCGGCTCGCCTGTAAGTCCAGTTGCTGAAGAGAAACCCGCTGAAGAGAAACCAGAACAAGAAATACTTCCAACCAAATCTGCTGGAGAAACCGAAAGTGCACAACCATCCGTAACCGAACAACCTGAAGAGAGATTGACAACTTCACCAATAATTCCAGAAGAACCCTCGCCAGCACAAATACCACAGGAACCTGAAGAACCCACCAGGATATCAGACGTTCAATCACCAGACCAATCCCCAGCCCAATCTCCAGATCAGACATCAGATCAATTCCCAGAGGATGATCTTGAGCAACACGTACCCGACGTCCTTCCTGAGGAGCACGAGGACACCGAAGGTCAACTGACCATCGGACCAGATGACAAGGAACCTTCGAAACCTACTAGCATGGATCACTCAGCAGGTGTACTAGGACCTCAGGGTATTCCAGAGTATCCTGACCAGACGATACCTACCGAAGAGAATCCTCACTTCCCCGTCAACAGTGGCACTTATCTGAACCCAGAAGAGGATTACGATGAGGACGACCAGGCTGTCTACGGTCCAGGGACCTGCCGCTACGGCGGAAAGGTCTACGTCTCGGCACAGCAAATTCCACGCGACGATCCCTGCGACTTCTGCTTCTGCTTCCGCAGCGACATCATCTGCCTGCAACAGAGTTGCCCGCCGCCGATACCAGGCTGTCACGAGGAACCAATAAACGGCTTCTGTTGTCCGAGATACGAGTGTCCCGTTTCCATGGCGACTTCGCTGAACGTGACGACAACGACAACTACCACCACAACCACATTGCCGCCACACTTCCTGTCGCACGCGTACAAAGGTGCGGCGAGACGAAGCGGCTGCCAGATTCGCGGACAGGCCTACCACGTTGGCGAAGTCATCAAGTCCGCTTCAGGACCATGCCTCCATTGCACGTAAGTAAATTCCTGAAACAATACGATTCCCTGTTTCAATTGTTCATGGAGCGTTTAAAAATTAATTTTTCATTGACATTGTTACAGTTGCGGCGGTGATGGCAACATGAAGTGTGATCCCAGAGTGTGCAGCCCCGAACCGATGCTCAGGCAAATGATCGCAGCTGCTACAGCCAGAAGGAGGAGATGAGCCCTCGGCCAAGATTTAAGCGTCGGACTCAAAATGGATACCAAGATTACGAGGATTGTCGAGTGAGGAGAATCTTGAGAAAGAAGACAGTGTTGTATAAAAGTGAATTAAAATTATTCTAATGTCGCGTGACACAAGACAATTATGTGCTCGGCGAACGCGAACTGAGTGGCCAAAACGTAACGTTTATATATGTAAGCAGATAAACAAACGAAAAAAAAAAAATAATATTAATAGTAAGGGCGCGTTTATGGTGCCAAAATGACGCAAAAAAAAAAACATAATAACGATACCGAAAAGGTAAATAACGTACACATACGATATACGATCGCGAGGATGACAGTAGGAGGCAATCGAGTTAGGACGTCCGTAAAAATTTTCAAAATGACGAATTATCAATGAAAAACTGCGAATATGATATCGTTGCGTATTTTAACGTTTAATTATCGTAGTCACCGTCCGTTGTAAAGCGCTGCGAGCGCTTTAGCGCGATGACTCAAATTATTGGGAGCTTGAGGAACGAACGAGACTTATTAACTGTGCCTTCGTCGGTATCCGCCAGATGGCGGTGCTTTCGCTTCCGATAGTGAACAACATCGACAACAGCTGAGAGAACAATAGGTGAATAAAAGACAAGAGACCGACAGCCATATCAGAGTCGCCAGCTTACAAGAAAGAGAGCACGTGATCGGTCCGATCACGGGGATGAGAGAAAGTGAACAAAAGAAATGCAAGAAGATCAAGGAGAAAAAACGAACGTGGAACGATATATGGATAAAACAAAATGGAGGGCGAAGAAGGACACGGATCAAAGGGTAGTTAGAATGAATGAATGCGAATAATATGTTAGACGTTTAGGTAGGTGTGGGCCGCGATGCGTAACAGATCAATCACTCGGTCGAGTCATTTAATCATGGATCAATTGATGCGCCAATTGCATGATAAATTAGGACTCGATCGACGGTACTGTTATGAATGGCGGCTAACGACAATCGCACTAACTTCAACGTGCAAACGTACGCGCAACTCAAAGCTCAAATAAGCGGCTCGGGCGGAGGACCGACCAAGATATTAAAAAAAAAAAAAAAAAAGAAAGAAAGCTTCTCCGGCGAGCCGGCGTCATATATATAAATATATATATAGTATATATATACATATATACATACGTTTATAATGAATCTTATACAATATACTCTTCAATTGATATAATAACTGATAATAACATTTAATAATACCTTCTACGAAGTCTTAAGCTGCGTCCTTCAGCTTCGAAGTGTCGCGATTTATTGTTAATATTTAAAAAAAAAATCGATCGTCTGTGACTTTTAAGGGGATGATCGATTGGACACAGACGAGGGTTGAATCGTATTGACGGGGAGGAAGGAGGAAGGGGTAAATTCCTTTTTAAAGGCCCAAAAGGTGTTCCAATTTTTTGCCTTTACTAACTTCTCTCTTTTTTTTTTTAATATAATTTTTGGAACTATGCGGGAAATACGTCACGCTTCGAAGATACGGGACGTAGTTTATAGGTGATTACTACGTCATCGCACGATACTACGCATACTGTCTGTATTTATAATTAGGAAAGCAGAAGGACCGTGGCAGGTTCCTTCTCGAAACAGCCTGTAGTCTTTGTACTCGATTTATAAATTATGGATGATAATTATTAGTGTTCTCGCCTAGCCGTGCGACCCAGCTATTGTTTCCGGGCCGTTTGATCGGTAGAAACGCAGCCATTTCAATTTTCTTATATTCTCTTTTTTCTTTAGACTTTCTGTTTTTTTTTTATTGTCTTTTTTTCTCTCACGATATATACATTACACGTGCCCACGTTGGTATATACACACACACATATATATATAGTTTTAAGCTTCTGCCACTCGAACGCCCGGACTAGCTGGTCTGTGTGTATATTTCGCGCGGTCAGGCAGTAAAACTCTTCCAAGCGTTCTGACGCGATTGGCCAGCATTGGGGGTACGCCATTACTACGACGATCCAAGATGACGTCACCGCGTCCAATTTTCCAATCGAATTGGGTAGTACGCTCCTATCTTTCACAATGAATATTCCTGCACTTGCCATAGAATAAACGGTCGAGCAACAAGGGGAAGGGACAACATCGAGAATTCGTATCGGATAGGAGAGAGAAGACGGAGGGTTGACGATGTAAAGGAAAAAGATTCGCGTACCGCTGAAGCTGCGACAATTTGAAGAAGGCGAGAGTCCAATTAGCATTTAGTCGAAAAGCTTAGTATTTATCTTTATGCCCATTTTATATCGATATAACTATAACGTGGACGTTAATGAGATAACGAGTAATATCAACGGTAACGATATAAACAATAATATAAATATGCGTACGGTAAATATGTAATTAGACGATTCCCTATCGGAGCTCGTTTACCCTAATCAATCCGAGATATTGTATACGCGTTGAGAATCGACTGGCAATAGGAGAACGTTAAACGAACACCTTGTTCTTTTCTAGCATTTGATAACCTAAAGGATAATTTTCATTTTTCACAACTGCCAGTCGCCAATTAACCAATGCAGTTTCGTAGACACAGTGCAGCCGTCCTCGCGACGGGGCACAACTTGAGGATTTCTCGGACATTTTTCCATTTTCTATATTTCTATTTCACTTGTTTTCTTTCGTCCCTTCCTTCTTGTTCTTCTTCCTCTTCTTTCTCGATGTAACCCATTATCGTTTGCTACGTATTACATATGTGATAAATGATGAGGAAACGAACGAGTCAGGAGCATCCGCCGGTGATCCCAACTACGGAACGCTAGGTTTAAGACAGTACGTGCTAGTATAAAGTGTCCTTTTATATGAATAAATGATTTTGTATGTCAATTCTTACGCTTATCTTTTCTCCTACCTGATAGCATCGTTTCCAATTCATGTACAGTCATTTAAGTCTGTCGTAGCTTACAATTAGTAATGACAATGGTGATGAGGAAGACCATCGGTCGTCAAGTTAGTAACGGATAATAGATGATAGTATCGAATGGTGGGTGCAGAGACGTTCGAAATCTTGCTTTGGGAACAAGCGGTAAGTAGCGGAGAATCTCTGGCGGGGGAGTACAGGTTCGTGATCACGTTCAACTCGGCTATGACGGGATTCGCATTGTCGACGGAGGCGACGATCAGAAGAATGATTTAGCGCCATGCTTTTGGCATCGCCTAAAACCGGAGCATTGTGGATTTCCCTATTCGTTTCTGGTAGGTGATCGAACGAGTTCGGCCTGGTGCCGCTATCTAGCGACGTATACCGTAACCGGGATGACGAAGCTTCGCCAAAGTTGCCGATATCACCGGCAGAGTCCGCAAAATTACTATTCCTGCGTATACACGAAAGCGACAGAGCGGAATTATTCTGAACACCATGTGTAGAACCTTTTAGAATTGAGGATGTGTCTTGTCGAGGAAAACTTGTCCAAGTCTGGCTACACTAATGTGCGATCTAGCAGAAGAGATTCAGAAGAGACTAGAGAGCCGAAGTGCATAGAGGACAGTGCATATTATGCGGCCAGGTCGTTGCATCTGGTCGTGCATCCTGGTGCTCGTCCAGGCGGCGATGACGAATTCGCGTACGTCCTGGCGATTGAGCGCGGACAAAGTTATTCGCTTGAACGACCTCGACGAAGATCCCATCCTCGACATCCTCGCAAGCAGCGTCGGTTTGGCTAACGGTCAGGGCTGGAGCAAATCCGCTACCCAAGAGAAACTTCTTCAAGAGAAAGTGCAGCTCTTCTGTGCGGAATGCGAGTCATTCGTTGGCACCCGTGACCGGTGAGCGAGAACAGCTTAATCTGTTCTGTTCTCAGCTCGATTTGATGTTTCATTTATTTTTGCTGTATCCTCTTCTCACTGATGTTCGCCTTTGCATCTTTTTCCCGCATTGTTTGTGTCGTCCGTTCCTATTGTTTGACTTACTGCATTCATCCATTGTTGGCTTAAAGAATTGCATCCTTCTTTCTGTTGATGCAACAAGCCATGTTTTCTTTTTTTTGTAACAATATATGTCGTATACACAATAATTTCACCTCTGCACCGAACATTCGCATTTCTCACGCTTTCAATATTCTGCTGGATGTCAGATTAAACATTTTCCTGCATAACAATGGACGGTATTGCCTTATAAAGGTATTACCTTGAATTCAGCATTACGCAATATTCTTGTTCTCGCGTGTAATAATAACAATCAAAATACATTTGTCACTAAGACTTTATCAATACTGATAACAGTACCAAACATTACCTATCCCAGATCCCATGACAGAGAAGCAATAAATAATATTTTCATATTAAATAATAATTCTTAACGCAGAAAAACATTGAAAAACTCATCAAATCAAAGATTATTCGACAAAATCTAACTTTCATTCCCTTATCAGAGGACTTGCAGCGTCCTACGACCTAATGGAGTCATCGAACTTGACGGAATTGACGGAGTCATCCTCATCCTCGTCATCAGCTACCTGCGGAACGGTTGTGCAGCACTGCGAGGACGTTGTCCTCGACTGCGGTAAACCCGTCAACTTTACTTATTACGACAACCTGGTCGGTGTTGCGAATCGAAATCTGCATCCGCCAGTACCGGAGCCTAACGTCGCTCTAATGTTCAGGAAGAAGGGTGCAAAGATCGGCGACGTCGACGTCGACCTGTTAGAGCGCCGTCTGAAAAAGGCTAAACGCGAGGTAAAATCCCCTTATCTTTCTACGCGCCAATCGAACCTTAACACGAACAAACAAATATTCGACTATCAACTCATAATCTTTCTGTCGTCAGAAACCAAAATCCGTTCAACTGTACAATCAAATTGGTAACTTCTGGCGAATAAAGGGCAACGCTCAGAGGTCGATCGAATGCTTCAGAAGAGCATTGGCCGTATCCCCGCACAATGCAGAAGTCCTTTTAAACCTGGCAAGGGTTCTTCTGGTACTACAGTACCTGGACGACGCAACGTACCTGGCACGACGTTCACTAGAGTTACAGCCTCCCGATCGCAACGCTTGGGAACAGTACCTAACACTCGGACAAATATTCAAGGTACGTGAAATTCCTCAAGTACGCTAAAAATAATCGAATTAAGCAAGGGTCATGCGATAAGCGTAATATTAATTACAGGCATACGGCCATTTTCAAGAAGCCGCCGTTCACCTTCGTCACGCGTTGGAACTCAAACCGGATTTATCGGACGCAGCTGAAGCTCTTAAAGAGGTTGAGTCTCTTCCAACAGCCAGTATACACATCTACACTCTACTTATCATAGTCTGCCTGGTACGTGACTTCAACGCGATCAGCCTTATCGTAATAAGAACCATCTGTCGTTACATTCCAATTATCTAATAGGTGCTAGGCGTCTTGCTAGTCGTACTGAGCAGCGTAGAGTGCGAAGAAGATTCTACTCTTTCCTCGGAGCAACAAGCCCAAAGACCGTCGCAGCGTCACTTCAATCGCGCTATGGCTATGCGAAGTCTGCGACTGAATGTATCTCGTGGTACGAAGCGCTGCTGATGCTCCTAGTGTCACCCTAGACAAAATCATCTTAATAAATTTAATCCGGGCGTTCTCCCGTGCGACTGTGATAGAATGGATATCCTCCTTGGCAGCCCCGGGTCATCGACTCATCGTCTGCACGTATCACAAGTGTCATCTGAACCTTCGATTCCATACAAGTAGACTACGTTGTACGCTGAGGACACATTATGGTCCAGATAAACGAGGCTCCAGTAAGACAGCAACGAATTCAAACTTCTTGAAAGAGTCTTTGTCGTTTCTGTAAAGATGAGAAACGATGACGGACGACTCGGTTTTGGGTCGCTATAACCTCCACCCACCTCCTCACCAGCCCCCCACACAACACACAGTTCCCCTCTTCGGTATCGGACGAAAAGAAAAGAGGAATCAGGGAAATATTTATATTTTGCCTGCTTAGCGAGGCGGATCGCTGAAAGTGCAGTTACCTTTTCTTACACAGACGCTTTCGATCCGAGTTAAGCCTGCCATAAGTTATTGCTAACTATGCGGTTTATTATATTGACGACAGAAATATACAATATAATAATAGAGAATATAACGATCTAGTGATATCCTAAGCTAGGGATCCCGGTCGGAACCGGACGTAATACCGTAAGGTTAATTAGGAGTGGCGACCTGACGAAGAAATGAAGTCGTGCCAGTGACGATTTTCTTTTCTTATTTGCTTTTTCTTTCATATTTGATTTCCTTGTACTCTCCGGGAAGCAAGTTTCCAAGAGGTCTTGTTAAGGTGATATCCAGAATCGATACGTTGCACGGCAGATGAGATCATCCGATACGTGTGTCATTTAATTTTAATCGACTAACGAAAAATTGAAGCTTGATAGTTTAAATTAAGTTTTTTTTTTTCCTTTAGCATTATTAAACAGAAATTCATCTGAGCATGCTGAGCTGGTACCGCATGCGCTTGATTCGTTTATTTTCAAATTTCAAGCCCTGTATATAGATCTACATTGAATTGTTTTTTTTTTTTTAAATTCTCTGATAGGGATACTTATGTTCAGTGCCATATAGGTTATACGTACTCAAACATCTTTAAATATAATTATTTTTTTTTTGTGAATTGCATGTTTATGAAGTAGTCCTATTGTCTAGTATTTGACACCCCCTCACCTCCTTGCATACGTTTAAATTGGATTGGAAAAAGAAATGAAAAAAAAAGAAAACCGGATACGGTGGACAGTGACGGGTGAAAGAATTAAACGAAAGAGATTCTTAATTAAAGTCAATTCATTGTTATATTTACTTCGCCACCCTATATGCTACTACACCTGGATATTTCTTTTTCCAATAAATTTCAGTAACGGGTTCCGGTAGGCGTTCGCAAAAATTCTCGAAGAAAATATACATCGTGGAATGGAATTTGCGAATCTCCTGTATAACCTAAGCCTTATATCCTAAGTAACGAGGGTACCTTAAGTTCACTCAGTGACACGACACGCGTGACCTTTATCGGTTAGCTGAATTATCTATTCGGTCAATTCCGATCCCTTCCGCCATCATTCCGCTTCTCTCACTCGTTCAGTAATGTACAACGCGCACCGCGAACGTTTCGGCATAAAGTTTACTCGACGCAAACTTCAGAATATATACTTCAACTTGTAAAACGTACTTCACTGTGATACGTAACCGTAATGCAATAAACTTTGAAGCTTTTCCTAACGAATGAACGACGCAAGGACACTCTCGCACTCGCACAGCGAATGCAATTACGATTTGAGTCGATTTGACATTTAACAAGTAGATCGAAAATTTTCAAAGTATTACAAAGCTGATCCGTGTTTCTTTGAATTTTTTTTATTTCTTTCTTTCTCTTCTCACCGAATCGTTCGCCACTCGATTTCTTATCGTTCTTTTTTTTTTTAATTCTTTATATATAACGCTCTCTGCTTCTCGTTACGCTACGCTCTAAACCGCTTACGGTTTTGAACATTTTGAAACCATTTTCTTCGAACGTTGCAACTTAAACTAAGAAATGTGCTTCGTGTTGAACCTCAAAGTGCCTAGAGGGGAAGTAGTTTTACTTCTTCTGAGTGTTTTAGGCCAAAATGAGAAACCGGCGCGCTTCGATTTCGAGTAGTTATTTACAGACGTCGAAAGCCGGCCTAGCGTTGGAATTCTTCAAGTCGACGAAGATACTGATATCGATATGTTGATATCAATTGTTTAAATTCAGTTAAAGAACAGCAATGAGGACCTTGCGCAGGATATCTTTAAGAATACTGATTCCGAGAATTGGGTTTTGTCGCGCGACTTATCTAACGAAAATACATTGATAATGATCCTTGAATACTCGATAAAAGACAAATAATGATTTACACATGTTTCTCGTGTGTTTAAGGTAAACACCCGTTGAACTGTTTCTCTGTTGTAGATTAGTTTCAAGTCCAGAAATCAATAAGAGAAAGCTAAACAGAGAAGTTTACTGGAGCGTATCGAGTGTCTTCCTTTTGAAAGTATTCGATTCTTTCAACGAATCATATCGCCATTCTTAAATCCTGATCACGTATTCAGTTCATGGAAAGGTACTTGCTCAGACACGATACTGGTCTCAATGCTATATATTATCTCACGATCGTGAGATATTCTTAGGAATAATTATCAAAGAAAGAATAACAAAACAGTTTTTGTACCGTTGCCTTTAACGGTTCTGTCTCCAGACAGAAAATGGAGATCGCTGCATGCGTAATACACACGTCAAAGTCACGCGCCTCCCTATTTTTAATTATATTATATTGGATTATGTCATACCATACTGTTTGATGTCCTGGGTCCTCCTTGAAGTTCCACGTTCTGAAGGATATTACTATACGTCGTATGCACGAGGATGGGAATAAGGATCCTAATCTAGGCAAGCCAATGCAAGTTGTTGCAAGGCAGTGTGTTTAGAACTGCACCCAGCTAGCATTTGACGATGGTGCCTGTTGTTGTTGCTGTTGCTGAGACGCACTCGCAAATTCACCCCATTCAGAACCTGGCTGACCAGTAGCACCTGGTGCTGACTGAGCAGGCCTATGTGCTGGGGACGATGTTGGTGTTCGAGCTGGTGGTGGTGCAATTTTTACACCCCCTGGCGGTGGAGGCAAACCAAGACCTGCCGAATTCGTTCGTGACTTGGCTTTTTGCGAAACTTCACTGCCATCTTTCTTCTGCAGATAGGGAAAAATGAATGGGTATTAATTTTAAGCCGACTTTTGATTAATAGTCTTGTAAGGATGGAAAGAAGCAAGGATCACCGTTATTTTCATATTGATCTTTATAGTCTCCCCCTCCTTAAATCGAAGGTCGAGTTCTTGTTTTGGTCTTTCTTTCTCTTTTTCAATCTGATCACGGTTCTTTAACCATTTGAAGTGATCTTGCAACGCTACATTAAGGTCAAAACTGTCAGATCGGTCAAGGAATCCAACTCCAATAAAGGCTGAACGTCCATTGTCATCCTGGATACGCAGGACGAAGTACCTTGAGGAATCAGTGACAGGTTCTACAGCAATTCCAGGATACTGTTCAATGGGACATTTTGCAAATAGATCCCCACTGACTTTGTCCTCCAGTTTCAAAGTAATTGCATCACCTTGCGAAACTAAACGCATACGACCTGTCCAAGATGGTTCTTGTAAATTCCAGTCTGCTGCACTGCAAGTAAGAAAAAGTATGATACTAAGTGAGAATCAGAACTTCCTGCAATAGTGATAATAATAACTGGTTCTGTTCCAACACTTCCCTTGATAGTAAAAACCATAGTTACGTTTTACTTAATTTTAAATAATTCATATCCAGATAGTAATCACATACAAAAATTATACATAAATAATAATTCAGGACACCTGTAACTAAACATTTCAATCCTAAGCAAGACATAAAGAATATTGCGATATCAGTTAAACCTTCAAATCTTTGTCCGAGTTTTTCAAGCAAATATTACCGATAAGGGCCTAACGATAACGATAAATTTCATTCACCCACATACTAATTTCTTTTTTTGGTGATGTTGCGAAAGTTATTAATCAGAAAGCGTAAATATTAAGTAAACCAAGTAAAAAGATGTACACTCAAGAATGTAAATCTAAATACAACGGTAATTTTTGCTAAACCGTATTTTTTTAAAATCATTAACGCTTACATGGCCAAACGTGCAACAATACTGACAGATCGCAGATTTTATTTTCTTACCGATAACCTCGATTGGTCGTCCTGGGTGGAATTTTGAAGACAAACACCTCAGACTTGACGAGCAAAACGCTCTCGTAGCTTTCCATACTTTCGAAATCTACGGAGCCTCTACGAGTGAAGTCGGATAAAGCACACGAGCTAAAAGCTTTGACAACTGGCAAGCGTTTTCGTGTGACAACGTTTACGTGACAAGTTCGGTACACACGCCGTGAATCTGATTGTTTTATCTCCAGTAACGCCTTCTACACCCACACAACATTCGTAACTGCCATGAGTCCAACAAGACAAGATGGCACACTCGATGGAACTCTGGCGGTAGCCTTGAACAGTTCAATTGGAAAGTCACTGTAAAACATCATTGAACTTACATAATTGTTCCGATATTCGCACTAATTTGATGGAACTACCCAGAAGTTATTGTTCTGCAGTTTTTGAAGTTTGTCAAGATCAAGAACAATATACATTTTCGAGTGTGAAATTAAATAAAAGATTTGAGTGTGACGACAGTATGGTAATATTTAACAGTTTGTACAAACTAAATCATATACATTTTATGTTTACAGATAGTTCGAAGAACATCTTGATGCTTGCGTAACCTAACTAACCATAAGGAAAGGAAGCGTCGAACTCCCTCGAACTTACCTTCCTTTTGGTTAATCAATTAATTTATTAAATAAATACACCTCGAGGGGAGAAAGACAAATTTGTAACAAAATGCGACGGATCTTTTATCAAGTACGCGTCAATATTGTTTCTTTTTACAATCCACAAAGATTCCGCACTGTTTTGTCATTCGGTTTGTTGTTTCTTCTTGACAAGTTCCACTAGCTGACGATATCGAGCCTGGCATTCTTCCTGAAAAATAAAGTCCAACAATAGCAACAAAATTTTAAAGTTTATCGATAGAAATATTTAAATTATTTACTTTCGTTTTTCCTTCCACGCAACTAGCTATCTTTTCCCACCTATCTAAAGACATTCCCTTAGGATTTTTTGTTAAGGCGGCTTCCAAAGCACGCTGTTGTTCTTGACTCCAATCTGAGACTGTGTCTACAACTTCAGCCCGAGTTTTGACTTTCTTTGGTTGTTCCTCAAGTACTACTTCCGTTTCGGTAGACTGACCGGGTTTCAAACCTTCATCTTTTACCTGAATATAGAATGAAAATAATTTAAAAACTGAATCAATCGAAGCAGAACCTCTTCGGTACCTTCTTAGCCATGTGCGTCACTTCCGCGACCGTTCGATTCATCGCGTCTGCAATTTTCTCCCAACGATCTGAAGTACCACCGGGATATTTTTTAACAAGTTTTATTAATTCAGCTATGTCGTCATCTGTCCAGAGACCACCACTGATACGTGGCTTTTGTGGAACCACGTCATTCACCAATGGAACTTGTTCACGTTTACTACCGATGTCACCAGTACCGCCACGTTCCTGTGGAGTGAAGCCTGCACCTCTTCGTCTTCTAGGACCACGGGATACTGGCTCCACTTCCGGTTCTGCATTCTCTTGTGCGCTGTATATTTAAACAATGACAAAGATACAGTTCATGCCTATTGTGGACTATCAATCTGCATGCTTACCGTGCTGCTTCTTCCTCGAGAAGCTTTTTCTGTCTTTTACGCTCCTCGAGCATTTCACTAATGGCACGGATGGCTGAAGGTACGCCGACAATCGCGGAAAAAGTCCATCTTGGCAGCTGGAAAGGCAGCGTATCCGACACACTCGGGGTCGGTATCCTCTCTAAGATCTCAGCCAGATCTGGAACGTCCATTTTGCCCTTTCTATTCTTTTTCTGCATTCTCTGCAGCTTACTACCTAAGACCTGCTCCTGCAGAAAGCACGTTTCCGGTCAGCCTCCGTGGCTTCAACCCGATTCACTAAACTATGTTCTCTTGGTGAATTGAAACAAAATATCGATACGGAACATAAAATCCGACTAATGTGAGCGAAGCAAATAAGTTTCGTGATAACAAAACGTTGGTATTCATGCTGAATATTTGTTTGCGCAATTCGCAACAATTTACTTACGTAAGTGTATCTTTTTTCGAAGTAAGCCGCCCACGATACAATGTACTGTCCGATTGTTATTACAATAAATAGAATGACGCTCATTTCGAGCAATCCCATTTTACGGACATGGCGATAATAGTACACAGCTGAACGCCAATTGGGTAATCCATTCACTAAAACATTGTCGTACCGTTCACGCTTTCCTGGATCCTTTAGAATGTCGTAAACTGCAACCAACTAAATATTTCATGGAGTTACGTCACAGTAAAAAAATGTTCATTAAACACGAAATTCGGCAACATTAAAAAAATAGCAAACATATATTTTACAAATTCGAAATATTTCGAAATTATATAATTTTTGTTATATCTCACATTTCGGAATTGTATCTCTGCATCTGCAGCTGAATTCTTATCGGGATGTAGCTGTAGAGAAAGGCGTCTGAAGGCTTTCTTAATATCAGATGCATTTGCAGCCTGAAAAAAATTGTTAACAAAAAAATTAAATAAACCTAATTATTCTTCACCATAATATAACCTACCGTGTTATAAAAATGTATAAATATTACCAGGAAATTACTATTTTAAGAATAACTAATCTCCAGTGAGGAACGAAAAGTATAGAAACAATAAATATTTAAAGTTTAAATATGCTTAAGGTTTATATATAACCAATGAAGCAAAAGTCATGACTGAAATAAATTCAAGCCTTTTCTAAAAAACCAATGATAAATTATTATTGATACGAAGATCAAAGATATTTCCATATCTGATCCGTACCTGAGGGACGCCCAGCAATTCGTAGAAATTCTGATTAACCTCCTCAACGACGTCGAAAACTTCGAGCTCATCGTTATCCCAAGCAAGAGTCATGCCCAGGAAATGGCATATGACAAATAATGTAAGGAACACCAGCCGCATTTTGTCCATCACTGATTAAACTGACGCGCCGACAATCTTTCTATTCCACTTTTCACACCAACAGATTTCTCAGCTCCACCTCAGCATCCTCCACAAAAAAGCACCACGGAAAATTGCTGCTGCTATCATGAGGTTAGAATTCCCGGTGCCACATCGCCGTCTGCTGTCAGAACGTCGCGCACTCGCGCTCTTTTTCGGCAAACATGTGGCGACGGCTATGGCATTGCCGATACACTGGATCCCAAATTTTTGCCTCGTCGATAAATTATGCTGAAACAGTGGATAAGAAGACACATTTATCTTTCACTGGTTTTGTCTTTGAGCCTACCCTACCGCCATTACTACCTCCGAAGATACTTGGCATCAGAAGTTCAAAACTGTATTACCGTGTGTATTCCTTGGATAAAACAGATCTTATGAATCATCGTCTTCACGGTATTGCTTGCTTATCAGAAGACTGATAAAAGTGAATTCTCTGACCGCCGAGTACTTAACGTTTATTCAGCCTCCATTGCTTGTAAGGATTTTTGGTTTTGGACGTTACTGATTGAACTGTTTGGATATTCAAAATATTCGTTCTACAGGAAATAATAAGTGATTTGAAGGAACTAGAAGGTTTCAACGTTATGTCGGTGTACGAATGTAGTCGATATTCAGCACGCAGAGGATTTTCTATGGCGCAGAATCTCCGGCTAAATCGTCAAGATGTCCGTAGCGGATCTATACACGGTATCTGCTGGTTACATTCAGTTAAATTAGTTCTATAAATATACGAAGAACACTATCGTGTTCTTGTTAATCTTCTTGTGAGACCAGTATCAAGTAAGGATACGTTATTTTTTGATTTTGGATTTCGGTGACACTCTTACTCGAATCATAATTTCTTGGCATCTCATAACAGCCTGTCTGTTGGAAATAAGAGGTATTTTTAAAAATAAAAAAATTTATACAGCTTATCAACGGAAGACTCGAGCAGTGACAGTGATAAAAATACATCTTTGTAGTAAAATAATGACAGTTTGATTTTCTGTTATTCTCCGTCAAAATTTTGAACCATTCTTTCACTGGGATGTTTTCCGATTCGGGATGTTGGGAATTGATAAAGAAAGATTCGTACATTCCGTATCGATATTTATTCGGTTGGATTTGTTTCGAAAATTCGGGTAAATTTTACAAATAAATTATTATACAGTGTTCTTCGTACCTATAAAGACGGGTATAAATTGAGTGAGTTTAGGTGAAGATTATTTAGGAGTGAAAAAAATAGGTTGGCAGATCTGGCAATGGTAAGAATATTGGATGCTGCATTAAATTTTATTCTCCAAATTTTTCATTTCGGTGATGAGTTTAATTTCAATCTGGAAACGCGAGACGAAATATCTACTGCTAGTGGAAGAGTGTCCGTCTGGCGAAGCGATCAATACTTCCCAGAAGCGAAGAGACGGAGGAGCTCGAGAAAATTTGAGAAAATAATTGGATCAACGTGTTCGCTTGAAAATTTCTTGAAACTTCTAAACGCACTATTTTTTTTTTAATTATCTTGAATATACTGTAATCTAAAAAAGCTATATTTTTTGTTATGAAAATATGGCGGCGAGACACATGAATAATTTTTTCCTAGAACTTTGAATGTCTAAATCTCTTTTTTTGATAATATCCACTGCGTCAAGAATTTTTATTCTTCACAAGAGATTTTTGCAAATTCCAGGTCGCCGCGAAAATCTGTAGTGGAGGGCACGTGTAAGTCTATTAAATAAATAACTTTAATGTATCGCTGCATACATATGTTTATAGTAGAGTTATCGTTAGTAATTGCAGTATAATTTAATCGTAGATTTATAAAAAAAATTTCTAGTTACATTTATTCGATTAAATCTTCATACGTTACCGTTAAGTCCATATGTATTTATTTGTAATGACTCCATGGTACATTTGTCAGTAGTTATGAACATAGATTAGAATAGTTGTATTTATCGTTATCAATGAAATAAATATTACACGCATTTTTTCCGTAAAAACCTCTTGTTCCAATTATTTTTTTCTAACAATCGACTCCAATCCCATTAATCCTTTTTCAGTTTCGATAGATTATCCTCGTACACGTCACACGTCATCGTATTCCTAAGAAACAAGAAATAAAATAAATTTGAGATTTCCAAGTAAAATGGTGATTAGCGAACGATGGAAATCATCTCAAATAGAATCTCATTATCTCTCCTATTCCGAAATTGCACCTGCATCTTCGTATTGCACGTTGCAAACAAAACATATTTTCAAAAATTCTAAACCAGCACCCAAGGAAATACTTTATTAAAATATTTTTTTCTTCCAGATGCTCACCACCAAAAGAGTGTTGTTCTCTCGGATGCTGCTATTTATATTTACAGATGGGATCCCCCGTTTCCGAGATGATCACGTTCCTAGTTTGGAGCTATTGGTATCTATGGTTAGTATTTGTATTAAATAGATATAATCTTTTTACATTATAGAATATTGAAAATAACCATTTATTAATTTTCCAAAAAAACAGGGCTGCAGTCCTTATTGCTCTGGTCATCGCTACAGGCTGTGGATGTTGGCTATGGAGACGCTGTAGAAGAAATCCCGCAGAAGAAAGACATCCGTCAGACATGGCTCCTGCAGGATCGTGTTACCCACCTCCGCATTACAGCCGATGCAGTTCCTTCTTGCAGACACTTCCGCCCCCTTATAACGAGGTCGTATTCAATATTTTGAAAAAGGTGGTACTGTACAAAAATCTATAAATTTACCCACTTTACATTTGTCCTTTAGGTCACAGCCAAGCCTGACCTTTATCCTTTGGTAATCGGCTACGACGAAGGAGTTGGCAAAAGAACATCCGGCTTCGTCATGCGTTACTTCCGCTCGCTGTCTCACGCAAGCACCCTGGACTCTCTGAGCTCCAGTTTCATGTGCAACGTCGTCAACGAGGCTAACACAATAATACCTCCACCGTATTCCTGCAACGACAGTGTGGATGAGCTTTCTGAACGGCCTGAAAATTTAAATGACGGTTCAATAGCATCTTTAACGAATCACAGAACGACCTCAGATATTTCCAGTCTTGCCGCGCAGTCGCCATGCTCTCCGCCAAGAGCTACAAGTCCCACGATAGAGGTAAATATATATAATTATAGAACCTAGATCTGTACTAGATTTCAGTTATATATTTTTATGTTTTTTCATACAGCTACGCGAACTACTGGACAAGATCCAACAGTTTCCCCAGAACAGACTGCAAGTACTCTATTCGTTAAATAGCAACACTGCAAGTCAGCAGCCCTTAAGTCCTGAAGAGCCATCCTTCAGGAGCCGAAGGACACGCGGCAAGATGTACATGCCTCTTGGCTTGCCAATTTCATCAAGAAACAAGCCAAAGAGGTGGTTGTCCAGGTCGGCACCAACGACTCCATCAGGAACAACTACACCACCGACTCTGTTACCAGGACAGAGCCGAAGACCTTCTGAGTCCGATGCTTGTAATCAGCAAGTGGTGCCACTGTTATCAGAGCAGGATGAGACGGAGAATGCGTGTCCTTTGTTGTCAGAGCAGGACGAGGAAGCACATACATGACGCGATGAATAAGGTGGACTTTCTGTTCTGGATGGTAATAAGAGAGGTATCCAATCTTAGAGTGATCAAAGAACTCCAGGATCGTCAAGTCCTTAGTCGGCTAGATCGTAATCAGTATGTGGAGTGATTGATTCTCTATTTTTTCCAATTATTCATGATTGGGATCCTGAAGGACGTGAAACTTATGAGTGGATATAATATAGATTGACCTATGTGCGTTTTGTGACTCAGTCATCCGATAAGCAAGATCAGCATAGCATAGTGAATATTGTCAGGAACTAAGGATAACGAGTATTGTCTATTGATAATATGATAATGATACGTTACACGAAGATACCTGTAAACAATACTCAATACTTGAATCCAGGTATACACATGCCAGCCAGAACGAATTTGTTCATTCAGCGAACACGTGGGTGCATCTGTCGCTCTTAACAATGATAAGGATTGTTCCAAAGAAATTGACAGACTGTCGGTTGTACACAAAAGTTTGTACAAAGCACAAGATATAACGCAGAATCGTATCCTAGTTCTAGTTACAATATATTACACCGTAGTACACTTATAGAACGTACAGTGTCTATGCAAGAAATATTAGGCCTATAATGCAATAATACAGAAGATAGTTTACTATAGAACACTTAAGGACGTTATAAAGACGGCAATTGACTTCTGCGTTATAATTAATGTGAATTACACAAATCTTTGCGTGCAGGCCTATCAAAGTGCTCTGTCAAACTATTAATTTTGTCGCGCGGGCGTACAGCAAAGCTAGTCGCAATTTCGATTGTCATAACGGAGCTTCTTTTTCTTCTGACTGAGTCCTCTCTTTATGCTATCTTACGACGTAGTTCGAGTACAAGCACGGAGAGATAGTAATATTTCAAGGTGTACGACGCGTGCCCATTCGTGACTGAAAATTTAGATTCGATATTCGGATTAAGAATTTATCACCTTAAGACTTTGATAGTGGGTAAGATATTAAAAGTTTCGTACCCAAATTAAAATAATTGTAAAAAATTCACGGTTGGTATATTACTCAAAATTCGTCATAGAGAGTTGCTCTAATTTATTTGTGCTACGTCATTAGATCGCGCGACAGGAGAAAAGTTTTAAATTTGTGGCAAGTCTGATCCAATATTGAATTCATCGAATTGGCTTCGCCGTGATTATTTCCATTACAGCAATACGATATCCATCCAAACAGCCACCCAGAGAAAGGATAAACAATCATGCTAATATGTTTAAGACAATATACAATTAAGAATTCGTTCTCTGTATGAGGAGAACGAGTGAAATAATTAGTGCAGCTATTATCATTCATCGTGTATAAGCGAGTGATATCCACTTTAATAGTTTCCACAAAAACATATTAATTTCCTAACTTTCACTGATTAATGTTCAGAAAATAGAAATCTATTATTATTTATTCGTTTATCGATCGCTAGCTCATATCTTCTTGCAACCTACAATTCTTGAGGAATTGACAGAATAAAATATTCTGATCTTAAGAATATAAATTTCTTCCTGCTGACATAGAAACTTTGTGAAAATCAATATTACTTTGTTTATGAAAAATCCACTTGTTAGCTCCTGTGGAAACTTAATTGGACACTGCGCACGAAGCTAGTTAATTAACGAATGTACAATAACAAATGAAACGAATCTGAGTATAGCGTGCACAAGATTTACTGGTATAATATTCCCAGACTGTTTCTAAGTGTATGATTGTATCGATAATTATGGATCACCTTAAAGCATTTTATGCTGTAATTAATGAAATCCGTCAACCGGATTCCGTCTGCAGTATCAGTATAATGAATTGTTACGTTTTTCGGGTAGCAATTAAGGCCTTACTTATGTTAGAGTATCAAACGTATCATTATATAGTCAGTCACTATGTGTATAATGTCGTACTAAAATTGGTACTGGTAGTATTATTATTCACGTATACACCATATATCGACATGTATTTTTTTATGGAGTCTAATATGTGAGTAAATCGAAGCTTTTATCAGACGATTATGCATCCAATGAACCTGAGTCAATAATTTATTTATTATCAATCAATTAGCAATCCCACCTTAATTAATTAAGAGCTTTTAATTATTTAATATCTTGCATGAAGTATTTTTTGTTTTACGAACTTTTCCTTAATAAAATCATAAAGAACCGCCAAATTGGTCAATGACCGTATAGTCACGTGGATCTGAAATTGCCAATCGGTCGTGTTACCGGGTTTTGGGATCTTTGAATTTGTTAAGTTCACGAATATGTCTGTAAGTTGTATATAAATATAACTATTTCCATGAGAATGAGTAACTTAAATTTGATGTATCTTTAATTGTTCAACTTTTTTTTCAGACGACGAAGCAGGTAAATCATACGGAGGAAGAGATCTTAACCTTCAAATTAGCGTATATAACCTTTAAAGTTACAGCAGCGTCATTACATTACTTATATTTTGTAGCCACAAAATGCTCACAGCGATCACAAGGAGAAAAAACGAAAGGAAAGTATTCTCGATCTTTCAAAATATTTGGAGAAAAATATACGGGTGAAGTTTGCTGGTGGACGAGAAGCTGTTGGCATCCTCAAAGGCTACGATCCTTTACTGAATCTTGTACTGGATAATACTATGGAGTACTTACGTGGTAATTTAGATATTGTATTGAGTCAATCTTCACCAATATTCTATAATTGCATCATAATATACATTGTTACCTTCTTCTATGAAGTACAACGATGCTCTCTTTGTTTACAGATCCTGACGATCCTTATAAACTTAACCAAGACACAAGAATGTTGGGTCTGGTCGTATGCCGTGGTACATCTGTTGTACTTATCTGCCCTGTGGATGGAATGGAGTCCATTCAAAATCCATTCGTTCAACAAGAAGGCTAGTGATCGATGACACCGGTTTCTGTTTAAAGTAAGGTTTTTGTTTCCAACAAATCTTTATTTATTTCGCGTTCATTTACAATGCATTCCTCCGGATTTTTGCTATGAATTCCGGCTTTGTACAATAATAAATATGGCTATACTAAAAAGGTACATGGTCTTATAGCTAAAAGATTGTATATATGGTATAATTTTGATTTGTACCATGAGAAATATGCATGTCATTTTTTTTCAATCGCCTCATGCAAATCTGTGAATCTTGATACGAACTGTGATATCTGTATAAGATATATGTCCTCTAGTGAGACCGTATACTTGTTTCCTATATAAAGTAAAATTCTATCAATCCAAACCAAATTCGTTTCTTAACCATGGGTATTGCTTCGGACACTCGAAACAAGTATGCAAATATCGATCTGTCTTTAAAACTCTACTAGGCAGTTTACAAGCACTGGGTAGATCGCAAGCCAACTCGCGTGGCTCAAATCGTCGATCAGCACAAGACCATGCTTCAAATTTATGCAAATTCTCTATTGTAGTAGGATTCCGTAACCACTCAATGGCTTGATGATTGGTCACAAAATAAACTTCTGGTAATCGTAAAATATCCTCGATGAATTTCTATTGAAACAAACAAGCAACAATTTTAACAAAAAGACAGTAAATAAATTCAAGTAATAAACTCACCCCGAAGGCATAACGGTATGCGGGATTTTGAAACCAGGCTGCATGAAAATGTAATCCAAAAGGTGCGCGATTGGTGCGATAATGCCTTTCAAAATTGTGCATAAACATTTTATACACATCTTCACCAGAGAGATTGGCTGGGCACGAGTCCACCGTGGGACAAGTGAATTCCTGCTGTTATTAAAGAAAAGTGAAGCAGTTATAATTAACAAAAATCCATGGAATCTTTACTGGCACTATTAATTTTCGTACATGTACAAGAAGTGGATTCAAGGGTATTTCCCAAATTCCTGGATATGACCTGCTGGGGCAAATTTGCCCAAGTCCCACACACGTATGGGGTGGTCTATAGTCCATAGTATACGGCCATAATGGCGGATCGGAAAACGGTGCCACCATTGAGGTATCATATTCAAATCCAAATTCTGTCATCATTAAGAATTGTCTGTTCCAGCCAAGACGTAGGAATGGAACTCGTAGTCCTAAGAGTGACTATATTAAATATCTAACTGTATCCTATTTTTTCTAATAATACAATAATGTCACCTTTGATATCCTCCATGCGGACTCCAGAATATTTATTTATAATATTCGCAACGCCAACCATCTCATCGAACCAATCTTCTATGGTGGCATTTAGCGACCACCATTCTTCCGGTCCACGATGACTGTAAATTCAATATCGAATTTATCACTATGAAAAATATTCGTTAAAAGAGTTCAGACGTCAAATGTGAATACTTGCGTTACAGAATGTGCAGCGATCTCGTGACCAGCGTTCCAGAGAAATTGAACGTCGCGGTAATTCGTGTATTGATGACTTACGAAGAAAGTAGCACGAATCGGACACCCATTAGGATTCTTTTTGTAATCCGTAAACAGTTCTAGGAGGTGCACAATTTTCCAACGTTAAGAGGACTGACCACTGTTATATTATTCAAATAATTTATATGCGTACCGGTATAGAGATTAAAATTCTCTGCGTTGACTGCGTCCTCAAAAGTAATCAATACCATCTGAGGTATCAAATTGACCGATAGATTTCCTGGTATTTTGGTACCATCTTTCGAGCACCAACAGTCTGGCAACTTACATTTTTCTGGTACACAGGTACCAGCTGCGTTTGGATCATTAGTTACATCTGAATCGAAACGACGCGTTCAATTGAGTTTAAATATTTTTTATTAATTCTGCTTTTATTTTCAGTTTATCTTACCGCACCATCCCTCGTCGGAACCGTCTGGACAATCTACACTTCCATCGCAGAAATAAGTGGCTGGCAAACACGTTTCGTCGCCACAGGCTAAGTTACCCTTGTCACAATGACCTTTGTCCAGTAACGGTTTCGGAGGCTGTTCCTCTGATAAGTATGTAAATTCATAAGAAATTGCATAGCAAAGCCTTATGGACTTTGAAAGAAAAAGTAATTTTCTCACCTAAAGCTATGTCACAATTATCTACGTTTCCTTTGAAATCGCAAATCTGTCGCGAGACATCGAACAGAAGTCCTTGCGAGCATTTAAATTCAAAAACTTCATCGTCTGTAAGATAAGGTTGCAATTATAATTCATTGTCGTCGAGCTGTACCTGACGCTATATTTAATTATATTTGAAATTTCCCTGCGATGCAGTAGAAGTTATGAAATACAATTGTAGGAAACTACCGAGCGAAAAATCTCTAATTGGCAATGCCGACTGGCTCTCGTAACTGCGCCAAATCGAGTATGCTCGTTAGAGCACGCATGGGAATGCGGTTTTCCCTGAATAAGCAAATAAAAATCTCGACGACCAGAATAAAATTGTATCCACGACCAGCGAGTCTCTGGGCAGAGCTTTATAATTGAATAATCAAAATGTATTTACCCAGGCACAAGTAATACTTCGCGCACTCGGTAGTCGCCCATACTCTGTGAGCCGGAGTCTTTGGATTCCTGTAAAATTTATTGTGATCGATGCAGGGCGCAGTGCTCTCCACTCCTGACCGTCCAAAAGCTGAAAGGGAAAGAGGATGACGCTTTGAGTCGAAAGAGAGACACCTTTCACTCGGTACGATTAACCCCTTTCCTCTATGTATTTCGTCGTTCGCGACCTGACCTTAATTAATGATACTGTTGGTTCTGACAACAAAATACAATTTTCATATTAAAAAGTGGAGAAGTAGGTCAATCTGACAATCGTCGTTCACAATCTCACAGTTAATTGTCAAAACAAAGCCAGTATCCAGAGCGGGCTTAATAAGAAAGACAGTCGTTAGAAAGATCGTCTGCCCTCGTCTTGTTCTTGTTTCGTAATTTTGAAATTTCCTCTGCTGGGACAAGGATGAGCGCGAAAAGTAACGAGGGTAAGATTGACGGGTGATAACGATAAGACATAAATATCACATAAAATTGGAAATTGTGCATCATGGGCACGTAGAAAATAATAGCGCTGTTGAACTCTCTCTCTCTCTTGGGTCGCCGGAACGATATTACTCTCGCCGCGTAGCAAAGTGAAACTTTCCTCGTTATATTAAAAGTGACGTTTGGAATTTTATATTTTATAAGAGCGATCGTTATATCCACTTATGAATTCTACTCGAACACGCTGTAAACGTCGGTATGATCCGTTGACGATTAGCTGCGCTTGACGTTGAAAGTTTGCATTTTTTTTTTGTTTCCAGAAAATACTGCAATTTAAATAAGACGCTACTGTCATCGTTCGAAGATTAATTTTTTACGCGTGTTATACTTACCAGACCAGACAAGAAAACACGGTATCAGTCGCTCTATCGTAGCCGCGTACATCGTTTGGCTTCTTTCACGAACAACTAGCACCGACCAACTGGTTTCTCGCTGTCGAGTGTGTTGTACCTTATACGAGATAGCCGAGTGGTTTTCACTCGCGTCCCATCGGAGAGACAGCGACGATCGGTGATCATTGCCGATTCGAGACGTCACGCAACGACGCCGATCGACCACCGGACGCAATTCAACCACAAGAAAGGAAAGAGAAATAATACGAAAGGAGTAAAATCGATCGCGCCACAATAAATATTACGGGTCGCGAGAGTAATACGATTTCTTCCGCGTCCGAGAAGACTGTCAGGTTCGAAAATTTTATAGGTCCATCGTGCGTTTGAATGAACGCCGGAAAAATGGTCCAATGCAATTAATTACATGCGGTAACTGATCTTAAGAACGTGTACTGACCGTTGATAACGCAGAAAATTGATTATTGTTTCTGTTTTGCCGACAAGTCTTTTTGGTCGTGTCACGGAGTGGGGTTACTGTCATACACGGGTTCACCGGTCAGCCTGTGATCATGAAAGCATTGTTGACTGTAACGATTACTTTATTAATTATCAGTGACGCTACTTTCGGCACTTTATCACCGCCGAAAGAACAGAGCGATAAAAAGGGAAGGAATAAAGTTGAAGCCAAGGTACGTACGTGCTCCGGTATAAATGTGGTTCAGTAGCTAATCCTAACCTTTATTATCAGAAAGGGGCGGTGAATCAAGATGCTTTCGAAAGAGGACTGGTTCTGAAGGATCCCAAGAGTATTGATGTACTGCGTTCATCGAATACTTATTACAAAGATACAAAACGTCGTCGATTCCATGGAAATGTATTGGGATATATTACTCCGGTAGGTAGACAATATTTAAATGACATTCGATCGGTTTGCGCGAAGGTAATTGAATTTTTGGCTTTATAAAATTGCATACTCGTTTTAGTGGAACGGAAAAGGCTTGGAAATTTCCAAAACGTTTCATGGGAAATTCACGGCATTCTCGCCCGTGTGGCTGACAATTCCGTATGGTAACACGAGCGATTTCTCGCCGGGAACCCACGACGTGCGGAAGGACTGGATTAAAGAAATACGAAAACAGAATAGCGACAGTCACACGGCAAAAAGTAATATATATTACGGAAAAGAATCGTACGGGTTTAATGAATGCTTTGAATTTCAGTAATACCTCGTGTATTTTTTGAAAATTGGGTCGCGGAAGATATAATCGCCCTTCGGACCAATTCTGATAAGAGAATACGGTTGACGTCTGCCTTGATCGATACTGCCAAGGTATTTGTTTCATAAGAGCGTTCCAATTTAAAATTCACTGTACACATTTGTATGGTGTTCGTTGGTATTTTTCAGAATTTCCAATTTGACGGATATGTCTTAGAAATCTGGAATCAATTTATATTTACAGGTGTAGACGCGCGTGTCGTGATTTTCATAATTAAGAGCATCGCCAAAAAATTGAATAATCATAACTTGTCCGTTATACTTGCCGTACCACCGATCAGAGGGTAAATTTATTAAATTGTAAAAAAAAAGGTCTAAAACTTGTGTCTTTTTAGAACTATTAAAAATTCTTTTGACCGTTGCAGAATGAAAGTCGAATTATTTCATCGTGATCATTTTGATGAATTAGCACAGGATGTGGAATCTTTTTCACTAATGACTTACGACTACTCCAGTGTTCAAAGACCAGGGCCTAACAGTCCCCTAGAATGGGCCCGACACTGCGTAAAGGAATTAGTCCCAGACGATGACGATCCTAGACGTTCTCAGATACTCCTGGGAATTAATTTCTATGGGAATAGCTACACGCCAGAGGGTGGTGGTCCAATTCTTGGATCTCAGTATCTCGAGATGCTGGACTCGTTCAAAGGGAAAATTCAGTGGGACGATCGTAGCAAGGAACACTTTTTTGAGACCAAGTAAGAATTTAGAGATCGCATCAATTTTCTTATTTGTTACATGAGTGTATATATATATATATTTTCCATTTTCAGAACCGCTGCCGGAAGCTCTTTTGTCTTTTATCCGACTCTGTATTCCCTTAATAAACGAATCGAGCTAGCCAGCGAATTGGGCACGGGTATTTCAATCTGGGAACTTGGTCAGGGTTTGAATTACTTTTATGATTTATTATAAACATTATTATATACCAATTTCTAATAAAAAAAAAAAAACATTTTCCAATTATTTTATGTCATTTTGCCATTACCTGTATTCTTTTAACGCATTTTATTCGATTAGAATTTTTTTTTCTTCAGTGAATTCACTCATCATGAATTATCCATGTCACCATGAATCGTAGAATCTGTAAATCATAGATGACGCAGTCCTCGTTAAGGTCAAGAAAATTATAAGCACTGAGAGCTATGGCAAGGAACACTTATAGAAAGTTGAAAACTTTGTCACAGGTTGTACTGCCTGCTACCTAGTAAAATATAAGTTTTCCGATTTTTGTGCCGCAGTAATCGAACAGCACGTGTGCATGGTGCTTCGGTTTGTGCGCAGGAGTCTTGGGTTCGAGACTATCGTCATTATTTTTCTTTATACTGTTTCATTGCGCATATTGATCATGTTAATTATCTTAGGATTTAATAAATACATGATTATAATTTGCTATTTACATTTCATTATATTATATACACACAATAAAAATATAAATCAGCGAGCGTTTCTTCTAACCCAGAGCTCGAGAGTGACAAACCAGGCAGTCGAATACAGGCACAAGTAGGAAACGATTATCTACATGGAAATGGATATTATATATACACTTTTTGTTTAATCAGGCCACGCGCTATCGTGGACATATTGAAAAAAAAAATTAGCGGATAACCCGCGAGAAGAAGAAGGAAAAAATCATACGCACAGAAATATTGAAAATTCGTAACATTTAATAAAGTTTTAAATGTTATTAAATATTATTGGACGCTGACTTACTTTCGAAATTTATTCGGAAATATAAGATTGAGGCTAAATCAAAGTCTCGCAAGATACACTGCGTAGATAAAAATTGAAATTTTAAAATGTCGAAATTCAATCACCCTCGTACTGAAATATTAATAAATTAAGTGTTTGAAATATTACAATAATTCATTAAATCCATAGAGTTAGGTATTGGCACTTAAAACCCTGAAATCCTGGCCAAGAATACTTAAAAGTACTGGAAGTTGCCCAAAATTGTGTGCGGCGAGTGGGAGCAGCCGGGGAGTGGGGGGAGCGCTCCAGGCAGCGTCCGGACTCGGAGCGCTCATTCTTCCTCGAGCCGGTCTCCTATACTGGTCTCCTGGAATCACCTTCCTTGTCCATTTCCAACCTTCTTCTATTTCTATATTTATTTCTTCTTCACTGTCTTATATCTTTATATTTCATTCTTTATTCTATGATTTATCTCTTTCTCTCCTTGTTCCCTGAATCCTTATCGTGTCTCTTCTTCACTTTTTCTTTTAAATTTCCACATTTTCCTTTCAACGTCTTCCCTCTCTGCTGCCACCAAACGTTTCCACTCTATTTTTTAAGTTATCTATTCTTTTCTATCTCTCCATTCCTCTCCTCCTAGTATATCGTTCAAAACTAAGTTGTTAAGAAGTCCTTTGGAAAAGGAAAAGTTCAAAGCGGTAGCGCATATAACATACCACACGTATATTATATTGCAGTGATTTATTTAAAATATATCTCTAGTGTCATTGTTATTACTAATCTTTCGCGGGCAATATATGTACATCTGTACTTCGTATACTGTATCATTATTGCGTTCGACGAATAAATTTTCTTTGAACACTTACAATACGTGGATATTCTTTTGCCCTCTGTGAATATACCACTGTACGAATGAATTCTGTCTCTCTCTTACTCTTTTCAATCATAACAGCATAATTTTTCCTCCATCTCTTGCCTTATGCTTCGACACATCTTTTCTGCAATGCTCCATATTCTCTACCATTTTTTCATTCCATCTCTGCCATATTATCCGTATTCTGACTTTGCTTTTGCTTTATCAATACAATCTTCTACAAAAAAAATTAATTCGCTTAGTTAGTCTTTAGCTTAGCCGTATTGTTACCCGGTATTCTTATTTAGTCTGTATATCCTGCCTTAACACTTCTTATCTTGAAAAGCATACGATTACGTAGGAGACTTCAGTCTATTCTTGAATTTTGTAACTACTCGAAATTGCACCTTTGGGAGGCTGTATCTCGGAAACGGTTTGAGATAGGGCTTTTTCCTTGAAATTTTTAAAGATCTCTTAATGCAGAAAACTAGAATACTCCATAGAAGAGACTGGCATAGATTAGATTGCGATAGGGGCACTTTAAAAAAATCCCATTATTTTTTGGAATTTTTTGGTTCGAATTTTCGCCGATAAGGGGGCAGCACCTTCTGGGCATGATAGGTGGCGCCATCTGTGAGAGAACAAGTGAACTATTGCTGTGATAATCGGCGTTTTGGAGCGCCCCCTATGGTTGATATACGGAACTAAATTTTGTAAGATTTGCTGGGAAAATCGGAATTTTGAAGCGCCCCCTATCGTTGATATACGGAACTAAATTTTGTACTATTTGCTGGGAAAATCGGAATTTTGAAGCGCCCCCTATCGTTGATATACGGAACTAAATTTTGAAGAATTTTCTGGGGAAATCGGCATTTTGAAGCGCCCCCTATCGTTGATATACGGAACTAAATTTTGAAGAATTTTCTGGGAAAATCGGCATTTTGAAGCGCCCCCTATCGTTGATATACGGAACTAAATTTTGAAGAATTTTCGGGGAAATCGGCATTTTGAAGCGCCCCCTATCGTTGATATACGGAACTAAATTTTGAAGAATTTTCTGGGGAAATCGGAATTTTGAAGCGCCCCCTATCGTTGATATACGGAACTAAAATTTGAAAGATTTTCCCAGCAAAATTTCACTCCTTCTCTCAGAGATGGCGCCACTTATCATGCCCAGGAGGTGCTGCCACCTTATCGGCGAAAATTCGAACTGATGAAAATTACCAAAAAGTACCAAAAAGTAAAGGGATTTTTTTAAAGTGGCCCAATCGCAATCTAACCTATGCCAGTCTCTTCTATGGACTATTCTATTTTTCTGCATTAAGAGATCTTTAAAAATTTCAACGAAAAAGCCCTAAACCCAACCCTTTCCGAGATACAGCTATTCGAAGGTGCAATTTCGTGTAGTTTCAAAATTCAAGAATAGACTGAAGCCCCCTAGTAGGTAGTATTGATAAAGGAAAAGCAAAGTTAGAATACGGATAATATGGCAGCGATGAAATGAAATATAATAGTAGAGAAAATGCAGCATAGCAGGAAAGGTGTGTCGAAGCATAAGGCAGGAGAAGGAGGAAAAGAATGCTGTTATGATGAAATAGAGTAAGAGAGAGACAGAATTCATTCGTACTCTGGGATATTCGCAGATGGTAAAAGAACATCAACTTGTAAAAAATAATGTATTCGAAAAATGCAATAATGATACAGTATACGAAGTACAAATGTACATTCATATATGACTTGCGAAAGTTCAGCAGTGACATTAGAGTTATACTACATATATCACCGTAATATCTTACAATATTCGTGTTGCATGTTATATGCACTACCACTGTGAACTTTTCTTTTTCCAAAGTACATTTTAAAGACTTAGTTTTTAAGGATATATTAGGAGGAGAGTGGAGACATAGGAAGCAATAGGGAATAGCAGACAGGGAAGATGTTGTTGAAGGGGAAACGAGGAAGATTCTTGAAAAGAAAGAGTGAAATGGGCCCCTCCCCGCCCATTTCCGTGAGGTCCTGCCTCTCCACAACCTCTCCGAGGAAGAAAAGGAAATCGGGTCGAGGGACAAGAAAAACGCAAAAAGGGGTAAGGTAAGTTAAACGCGAAAAAGTTAAGGCAAGTTAAACGTAAAAGGGATAAGCTAAACGCGAAAGGTCTACCCCTACCTATATTTAGTAAAAATTGAGGTGGTACACGTATGTCAAGTTGGCACTGTACTTTTTTAAAAGTGTCTTAAAAATGTTTCAACAATACACTTTTTCAGTAGTTCTTGAGAAGTTCTATAGTGTTCCCGGTTGGTTCTAAGGGTTAGCTTTGGGAACTAGAGGTGAGTAGCGAAGAACCTCTGCCCGCTGAATTACGCCTTCCTGTTCGCGTTCAGCTCGACTACGACGGAATTCTCATTGTCGACGGAGGCGATGATCACAAAATCCTTCTTCAAGACTGGCCGCTACGCTTTAGCGCCATGATTTTGATATCGCATAAAACCGTAACGTTGTGCGTCTCCCTGCTCTGTCTGCTCCGCGCCTGTAACACGTACTTTCTATACACATTATGTAATACCCATGTTGAACTGTCAGCGACATCTGTGTGGTACAGGGCATAACTACTAGCATCTATCTGGTTTGGATGTTCGCATTCAGACATCCATTTAATGAAAATGATAATTAGCGCTCAGTTAAATTATAAATGATGTTGATGAGATCTATCATAAATCATTTGTTATCCCTGTATGATAATTTAGAAAAAATCCTCGACTTATAGCCAGCTCGCCCGTTATATCTAGTATAAAACGAGCGACTGTTGGTACGATTGGCTTGGGTGGTTACATTATTCCTTGTTGATAACATTAGAATATCCCAATCGCTGAATAGTCTTGCCATCTGTATTCAGATTCCTGAACTACAGCAAAGTGAAAGCAATTTGCATGTCTTTTTGAAAAGGGGTGTAAATTTTCGCGATGGTTACAATTTTTTTACAATATTTTGAGATCCTTGTCTTTTCATTGATGAGTATCGGAGGTTCACGACTTTAAATAGAAAAATGAAATATTTATTAAACTAGGTTGTTGTTTTCACTGCAGTTAAAGAACCATAAAAAGTATGAATCATAGAATGCATCCTGTCTCATTAAATTACTTATATTTAATTGGGATTACTGAAATTCAGGAATATACATTTTTTCCCTTAATTTCATATAAGAATATTAAATGACCATAAATCCCACTAAACCTGTCGGATTAATTTTGAAAATAGTCTATGTACTTCCGGTTTCTCCCTTCGAACTAAAAAAATTTGTTCACTGAATGGCCATCTATTTGAAATTCTAAGAAAAGTGTTTAAGGATTACGTGCCTTTATAGAACTTGATTTAACGAGATTACGTCCATTGAAAATCCCATGGGATTCCATAGAATATTGAGCTATACCAAAAAGCAGCACCATACCATACCGACTTGACTGTGTTAATCACAGATGGCAGCACCATAGCGAAAGAATAACCGAGCCAAAAGTAAATCTTCAAAATAAAAAGAGAAAGAGAATATCCAAGGCTCTAGATGACATTTAAAAAGTTACAATTATCATGCCTGTCCCAAAAAATGAGCGAAATAAAAAAGGCATCGTCCATTTCAACATAATCAAAGTCGTTTCCGAAATGATTTCTCTTGCTCTCCCATGCCCCTCTGGTACCATCGCTCCAAGTTTTTGAATTCCGAATATTTAAATGTAAGATTTAAGAATCGCGTCCCGAGTGAGTGGCTGTCGGGGGCAGTCGATACATTCTTATTTCCATACAAAGCCTTTCAATTTCCCTACTGAGCCTTTGATATTTTGCAGGACGAGGGTCCTTTGCCTTCCCATCCCACTGTTGGTCCTTCCTTTGCAGCTCTCTCTCGATCTTGCGTTCTCCCGTTTATTCCTTTCCTATGAGAAAAAGAGAGAGAAAGAGTGAGCGAGAGTGAGAGGAAAATCTCCTCTCCGAACGCGAGCTCACCCCGGTCTTCCTCTTTTTAGCGCAACAAGAAAGAAAGTGAGAGCGAGAGAGAGAGATAGCGAGAAAAATTATGTAAACTACCATAATGTGCCTGGACCGAAGTTTCCAAAGGGCGGAGTGCCGCCATGAATGCGAGGGATATTCAAAGTATAGCTCGAACTGTCGTTCCGCGTCAGGGAACTCTCTTTCTTTCACTTTATACCTCTTGTTTTCGTTTCACTTCTCTCCTCCTTCTTCCCCATCGGCGTCACGTGCTTCTCGTATCCCTGCTAATTAACAGAAAAGCAAGTGCGCATCTATTAGAATTTTTCTGTGCATGCCGTTGAGAAGATTTAACTTATATCCCATTCTTTTTTTTTTTTGTACTCGTACCGTAACCTTCTTTAGAGCAGTGCGCATGGCGGAAGCGATAAATTGTCAGCAGGGTTGTCCAGCGGGTGGTGCAAAAAAAAAAAGGAAAGAAAGGAAAAAGAAAAATGACAGTGGAACAGGACAATACGTGGAAAAGTGGCTGTGCCAGAACCCATACGGTGGTTCAGGTCCGTGCAGCGAGATCTCTCAAGAATTAGTGCAGCTAGGTCTTATGGATTTTGACTTTAGTACATTCCACAGTATGAAATCAGAAGTGCACTCGAGTGAATTTTAGGCGGTAGAATAAGGAAATATACACATTTTTGATAATAAATGCCACAAAGTAATTCCAGTCTTGAATAAAGTGTACACCATTCTTGCCAGACGTTTTATAATGATATATCGTTTGTTCAGAAGTTACACCCACCAATGGTGGTAACGTTAGTTCTTTGTCGCTACTTGAAAACCCGTTTAAACGATTGCTCGGATACGCGTTAGACAATTCGTTCCGTGAAGATGACACCCTTGATCCTAAATAGGGTAGGCAACCCTTTTTGATGTATGCCGACCCGGACGATGAAGACCGTTTCTTCCTGTCGGACAGTACGATTCGTTCCGGAACTTATTGATACTCACCAGTACCAATACCGATAGATTATACTCATAAGAAAATTGAACCTTGGTCGTTTTTGATCCTTAGCCAAGAAATGCTTTGATCATTTTGAAAACGCACTAAAAAAATTTACTGCAAATAAGTGCAGAAGATTTTTCAATAAAATGAACCTTGAGCACTTGAAATTTTGAATATTTATCGACTCACTTCAAGACCCTTTCTTTGCTCGCTTTCGCGTCTCATTGTATCTCTCTGCTGGTTACTGAAAAATGATTAACGTCAGGACGAAGGTGTCAATGACAAAAATTTTAAAGGATCAATGCAAATGACTATCACGCTTACCTCAAGTGGATCTCGTGCCGCGAAGTATGAATGAGCTTGCCGTCCATTTTACGGATGCACTACGGGATGCTGGAGTATCGTAGGAACGGGTGACAATGTGGAGGAGAAAGTTGACTCAAAGGACACTCGAGATAAATGTTCCGACATGCAGTTGGACGCAGGGATGGTTTTGCTCACCATAAATCCTACCACCAGACATTCCCCACACGTTCTGCAAGAACATTTGCCAGTGTCAAATTGAATGCGTTTTCACGCAAATTTTACTTTAAGAAAAACTAACTCTGATGGGTGTGACTGACGAGGAGCTATTTTCTGTACTGTGTCTTCCTTAAAGTTTTTTTTTTAACAGAATAATGAATCCTTGTAAGGATTAGGTATAGGGATTGGTACCCATTCAAAAAATGACCCACTTAGAAAGGAATTTAGTAATTACTTCTTCTTAGTCCAGATAACAATCGGTAGGTAATTTTGACTGTCTTCGGTGAAAGGCTTGAAATTCTGGAAAACATTGTCTTTTCCATTTTAGCTTTATACCTGTCCCTCATTTTTAATACATAGATTACGTTGTTACGTTGAATAAGATTAACGTTCCTTGGATAAACTTTACAAGCGAACGTACTGAGACGTACAAAAATTTGGATAAATAATTTTTGCATTGAAAAAAAAGAGACGCAACGTGGGAATTACACTTTTTGCATGACTAAGTTGCGGGGTAGAGTTCGACCAACCCTGAATGCTTCACCCTTAACTCACCAAGAAATCAGAGATCATTAGGTAAACGGTCGGCCGAGACCTCCGCCCTGTAGAAACGACTGATTTTCGTAACTGTCCGGTTGACCCAAATCTCGTAGAAACCGAAACCGGACAAAGCGAAGGAAATTCCTTGCAGATGCTGTTGCGCGACGGTACATACATAAATTTCCACTTCAGTCTGTTCTTTGTTACGAGGTAGCCTTTTTTTTCCTCTTCTCTTTCCTTTTTCTTTGCTGCTTCTTGTCTTGGTGGAAACTAACGTAATGGACCTTCGAGAATGTGTCAATCTTCCAGATGCTTGTTGTCCAATTGTCTTCTTCTTTCTCTGTGGACAGTAAATACGTATGTGAATAATGAAGGAAACTGATTAAGACGTTATCAGAAAGTTTGACTCGGGGTTTGGTTTTTTTTTCTTTTTTTTTTTTCTTTCTCTTATTATTAGGGAAATAACCACCGGGCTAGGTGTAGCACAGGGAAAAGAACCTGGAGCAATTTTTTGAAAACTCAGACGTTTAAAGTCCATTCGCATTTGGCCGCATGCCTTATGGCGGCAAGTCGAAGGTAAAAAATAGTCGGGCTATTTCATTCATACCTCTTGGAGGGTCCACGCTTGTTTGCCATAGACTGTCGGGATATACCCTATAATTATATGGCTGGGTTCCACATTTATAAAGGCCTTGTTCATTAGCTTCTTTTTTTTTCTTCCTTTTCTCTTCTTTCACGTAACTCAATATTATCCGGGTCTTTGTTGCGTTTTGCAAAACACGGATTGATTCTTCATTATTGTCCAAAAAGCCTGGATTTCGTGTGCGGTGTAGTGGAAGTCTGAAAATTTTTTTTATATTCCAGTCAAGAAAATGGCGATGATCGAACGACTCGAGTGCTTCAGTAAAACGGACATCGAGGATAAATGTTTGTTAAATACATCGAACCCGTGTTTCAAGATAACGATGCATTCATGCTTCTGTAATATTATGGCTTGCCTTTTTTTTTTTTTAAAAGGAAACAAAAATATCCTGCGGCTATTCCTATTCTCCGTTGGTCCTCGACCAAAAAGTGCGGTACGCCACGGAGTCATATTTTTATATTTTTATTATCCTCTTTACCGTGAAAAAAAAAAGACCTGAGTACTTTTCCGATCCGTCACGCGCCGAGGTCCAACCGCCGGAGATCATGAGTTTACGAGGCGGCACCGTTTTTTAACCGGCAAGTCATAGAGTTTACAATATTTTGACAAGATACGAAAAGGCTTAGTAAAACCAACGTCGGTCCGGTTTCTGGTTTATTGTGCTTCGAAAAGAGGCCGTATATTTTCTTTAGCTATAAGAATCGATCTTCCTCCGTCGCGTGCTTCCACAGACACGCGGGACGTATCGATAACGAGCTTCTACGTCCTCGATAAAAAGAAAACCCTGCAGTTCGTCATAACTGCTCGGACAAAAATAATGTTATTTATCCACGCCAGGACCGTCGCAAGAATTTTAAAGGCTTCGTCGGCTACGTCCAACTTGTCAAGCTCCCATGAAAGTTTCGGTACGTTCGATAAATCCACCGAAATCCCAAGTCGTCGTCCGCCATTTGCAAAAAGCAATCCGGCATGTAAGCCGCGTTTAAATAAAACACGCTCGCAAATATCCGTCCTGAAATCCCGTTGATGTCACCGGGGATGGATTACTGTAATTTCATTTGGCGCAGCCACACGGAGTAGGACGAAGTCTGTTTCCGCCAGGAGCAAAATTCACTGTCGAGTGTCGAGCGTTAAAGCCGCATAGTCGAGGTTTTAAATTACGTGCGGCTCAACGGAGTCGGCCATTCTGCGTGCGCTCGGATATAATGGAAATGTTTGGACACTCGTTTTATTCTCCGTAGAAGCAAAGTTCACGGGAAAGGCTTGTTGGCTGTTCCTTTGAGTCCAGTCGAATAAACAGTCATTTATCTCGTTGAAAACGAAGGAACAGGAAACCAAACGAACCATCGTTTTCGTTCTCTTATTCAAAAATCTCCCTGGCAAATCAACCGTGCTGCCATCTTCCATTCATACCGGCTAATCCAATACCGTCAATATTGCCACGCGGTAAAGGTAAAAATACCAAAGTCCACCCTCTCAACCTGTAACAATTTTTTTTTACTTTAGTTCAAAATTATAAATTTCACTTTCCCTTTCTCGGATCTCGTTTAAATGAGAGCATAAAATCAAATTTCGAATTTGACTGACATAGCGAACGACGTCCCTCTTTTTGGAACTCGTCGATGATCAATTATAATATAATTTTATATTCAAGAAAGGGTAACTGCTCCTGATCCCGGAGCCAGAGGATCATCTTCTGGTCCAGGATTCCACAAGTGGATCTAAGAGACAGAGAGAGAGAGAGAGAGAGAGAGAGAGATAGCAGAGATCGGTGATGCATTTGATAAGGACGAAGGAGGTGTCGAGCCAGCCTTGGATATCTCAATTGGAATTGGCGGTAGGGGTGCGAGGGGGTTGAGCGTCGTTAGCGTCGACGTCGACGTCGCACCCGTAACGATTTACCACGTCATTCTATCGCTGCGAAAGCGTCTCGCCATTCGAATCCATTGTTATGCCGAGCGTGATTTCTTTTTTTCTTTTCCTTTTTCATTTTTTCTCCTCTCCTTTTCCTCCCCGCGATCTAACCGGCAACGCGGCAGCTTCCTCAAGACTATCCCTTTACGACCCCCTAAATAATCTTTTTATTTTTCCTTTCGACTTCTGCGACTTTTTCTGGCTACTCGTTACCCAAAAGAAAAACTTTCTAGTCATTGCTATGCGCCCGGGAGTAAGTCGTAAATGTCGTCCGTTACACGGCCTGGGATTGTAAAATTTACATCCTGACATTCCGCACGCGGATGCTCCGTCAGCCGCAAAGTGCTGAAAGATTTTTCCCATAGATCTACAGTCGTATCCGTTCGCCATAAATGATAAGCAACGGTAGCTTTTCTTCGTATATAATATACACGTAAATATTCATAGAAATATATTGACTGCCCATGTAGTTCCGTCATTTGGTACCGCATAATTTGCTTTGAATTTGGTTTCTTTTTTTTTTTGACTACTTATTTCACGGTAGAATCCCTGTCAATTATTTTTTATTTAACCATAGACTTAAATACACGACGGAATCACATTTCGACAGACTTTTTCGCACTTCCATGAAATATTTTGCAACCCTCGACCACACGCGACCAATCTCACCGGGCACGCTTCTTCGAAGCACGCGCGCCATCTGCCCGGCCGATGAGTCAGTGGATATAGGTACGCGGTAATTTGCGAAACCACTTCTATTGTGTAACGATGCCGACCGTGTTGCTGGTTTGCGGCTACGGGCACGCTGGGGCATTAATCTTGCTGGGAAACAACGGCAATCGCGGAGTCCGTGTCGAGTCTGTAACGAAAAGAAAAGCCGCCAATAATGCCAGTCGTATAATATTGGATTTTCCTTAGTTTTCTTTTTTCTAATAGTCAAAGACTGTCGCTACCTAACTATTGCCAATGGCGACCGTGTTTAATTATTCCACCCGAATTTCTTAAAACTTTATTCGTTACAATAAAATACCAAGCAATTACCTTGTATTTGGAAGCGGTTGACAATTTTTTTTATTTCTTTCATGTTGGAGTGAACTGAAAAACATTTTTTTTTACCAATGCGGAAGCTGTCAAATGAAATCAGTTTTCAAGGAAAATACTTGTTGGAGGTGTTCGCCTTTCTCTCCCGTTTTTTTTCCTCGTGTCCCAGTATGCTTTCTGGACGAAACGGGAAAGAAGGAGATTTAAAAAAAACCGAGTACCGGTTCGATTCAAATTGGTTTTTGCATTTTGGTTTTCTTTGTGGTTCGCCCGGTAACGTTACACCCGTGCTTTGCAATATCGAGTTACGAGTGAATTGTAGGGTTAGCTTAACGAGAGCAGGAAGTCCGTGTGTAGTAGTGAAATATTTTTTTTAGTCTTCTTTCCCTTTTTCTCCGCATTTATCGTCGTTTCGCTTGCGTCAATCATCGCGAGAAATTTTCATTTTCTCGCGGGGAAACCCATGATTTCGCATTCAAGATTCGGTCGTCGGATCGATTTTGTTTCTCTTTATTTTTTTTGCTCTACGTACGCGGAAGGCCGCACACATATGCGCGGCATACTGACGTCTCTGGATGATCTGTGAATAATCGTTACCACGTTTCCCGGAATCGTTGGAAGCCGATACGCGAGAAAACGAATTTTTCGGCGAAGTAGAACCGAGCCTGATTTTCAAGCGTTCGAAAGTACCTGAAGAGGACCCTTCTCGTCTTACTTTACGAATCAGGGTCAATCATGGCGACGGAGAGGATCGACAAATCTCCTGAAGATTTGCAGAAACTCGAGACTCGTGACGCAACAATGGCGATTGCTCCTTTTAGCGAACCAAGAAACTCCTTCCGCCTACAATGCGCTCTCTTATCTCGTCATCTCAACCTTCGTCTCTTCTTCATTGTAACGCACTCTGCGAGCCCAGCATCCCTGGACCACTTAATAAGGGAAGGTCCGGATAGCCCCAAAAATTTGAGAATCAGAAAATCCAGCAACCCGATCTTCATTCATAAAAGATCCTCTTCAGCCAGTCTTCGGCCGGTCCACGTCAATCTATAAAAATAATTTCACGACTCTTAGTCACTGGCAATTAAATACATTCGAAGCTAAGTATATCGTACCTGGTTGATATATACAGGACTTTTCAATTGTCACAAGGATACCAAAAGAGGGAGGAATTTATTAAAGGCACAGGACATCCACTCCTAAGCGGAAATAGTAATTCCAGCGTTTTACGGCTTGTCAGCAACCACCCCCCCCCCTTTCCCCTCTTTCCCCTCTCCCTCCCCCTGAAACACATACGTAAGGATACTCAGCGTCACATACGGGAGACACACAAGCGGCACAATGCTTAATGCACACAAGCGCAGCAACATGGACAGACATTGGATTGCGTGACCCTAGCAATTATCAATGAACACATTATACCGGTAGCCGCACCCTGGGTGCCTCTTCGTGTGCGATGTTCCTGCGGATGGGAAGTCCTGGGGGGGGGGGGTGGGGTGGGGTGGAACCGGTGGGTGTAGAATAGATGAAACGTGTGTGTAAAACCATAAGGGTGACTCACGTAGTGCATCCCCTTCAGGAATAGACAGATTGGCACTGTACCGCCACTGGCATCAGGGTCGGCAGCGCCATCTCTCCTCGGTCCAGGTTAATCCTGGTCTCGTTTAACCTGCAAAAGGTTATGGATCTCAGGGACTGCACTCTTTGAAAGTTCCTCTATAATCTTTTCGAATTCCGTAAGGATGCTCAGTGTATCCTTACCACCTGGGACAACCGAGAATGGACAATAACGTAGTACGATCTGTTTTCGAAAAACAGCTCCATTTCCCAAAGATTAAAGGATTAGGTGTAAGGATCGATACGCCTCGATGGTCGCCAATAATGGAAGAACAATGGACGACCATTTGCCGAAGTATCCCGCCGTCAGGGAATATAACGTGTTTTCGCAAACAGGCATCTTTTGCGGCGAAAGGTTTACTCGCTGACACCATAAACTCTTAGGTATTCCCTTACCATTACTTTATTCTTACTTACTCGTTTCATGGTTCGCGCGACAACCTGCTACTCCATTACTATGGGACCCCATGCTCCAGTAGCACAGAGCCAGAGAGAGTGGACGAAGGGATTGCACGCTAATGCCTCTTACTGTCAAGGTAATACCAGGCTAACGACGCAAGGACATCCATTTTGCTTTTATGTTTACCCACGCTACTCTTTTCTCCTTCTCTTTTTCTTTCTCTTTTCTTCCTTCGACGGCGACAGCCACTCGCGTAATTTTTCCCGGCCGGGTAGACATTCTCGTTGGCATATTGGAGTGTGAAATAGGATTTTGCCTGCAAGAAAGATTTATTATTTATGATCTTTCTTTGAGAATGCATTTCGATTTTTTATCTTTATTTCTTACTCGTTTTCTGATCTCCGGGTGATACTTCTTTGGGCTCCATGCTGAACAATTGTAAATTGGTACAGACTATCTTTATTTTCTTGACCACCACGTACGGTGATACTGATCTTTTTCTTCTTCTTCTTATTTTTGGTAAGTGCAGGTGGCTGGAGGCTGGGAAAGTATCGCGTGTCGCTTCCCTGTGCTTCGCACAAGTGTCCCACCGCAAGCAACCCTTCGGTCGTCAATCACCCAGCCAGGATCTTGGACTTCCTGGACATCCTGTGCTCTCGTACCCGTATACAAGCTTATGGGGTATATGGACCGAGAAACTGTTCCGCGTCTCCGTATAATCGTTTATGCGCTGCATGTTGGTCCTGGGACGCATTCCAAGAATATCTGGACTAAATTATTACCGGGTCTTAGTGAACGTAGTCTGCAACGTAAAGAGATCGTTGTGTACGCTGATACGTCAGAGTGACTAATCGTACAATTTTGTACGCGATAATTTTTTTTTTTAAATTATTTTTCACTTACACTTATCTAAGGATCCTATTTGATTTTAATGGATCCGTATTACGTTCAGGATACGCAAGAGTTTTCGAAGGACCGGCAGGACCACCGGCCATTATCCTTACCAAATACTGGCATCCAGCACCACAAGCCCCATGTAATTTGATTCCTCATCCAGTTCGAATGGGAACTTGCTGCTTCTGCTGGAAATTTGTCGATGTGTCGGCGGATGTCCGGTGGTCCTGGCATGCAGGAGGGATGAAACGGTCAATGTGGGAGTAGCGCTTTCATCCCTTAAGGTCAACATGCGTCTTCCCACTGTGGCTGTGACACGTCGTACAGAAGAATCCCACGTATCGGAGCTGCAAGTGGTGCTAAGACCACGTTACCGTAATCAAGTTGGACGTAACGAGCAGAAAATATTTTGAAAATTCTATTTTGACTAAACTCAAAATAAAAGACAATTTCGTAAAACGATGGTCAGGAGATTTTTTTATTGATATATTTTTTATTTCGATTTATGTACTTTATTCGATACTATAATTCTCTGGTATGGGGGTCGCGTATATCTACTCGTTTACTATCTTAATGACACTGATATACCGTACGGACGTTAAGTATAGCGTGAGAATTGGTACTTGTACGAATCGGTATGACGCACGTGACAGAGTTCTGAATTTACGTGAGAATCGTTGTCGGAACTTCCGGAAGTGGAGTCAACGAAATATTTTACTTGTGAACTGTTACAATTATCATGCATCAGTTTATGACCCCACGGTGGCCACCCATTTTTTGCCACCCGTTTAAGCACAATTGTGTAAGAGGAAATTTTACTTTTTTCACACCCCATATAACTTCTACACGGATAGACGGATGTACTATGAAAGATACACGTGTGTTACATAGCTAATACCGATCAATGGATTAACACTAGCGTGATAAAAAATTTTCAAAATTTTCTCGATGAAAAACTATTTCACTTTCTTTCTTTTTCGTTATTTTATTTTCCTTCGTCTTATTTCCATCGTAGCGACGCATCAAAAATGTCGCGTGTCGCGCACGCGTCTGCCGCAACGTACGTTGGGCCTTTGTTACCAAAAATACCCTAATTCTCACAGCGAGTAAAAAGAAGACGGAGGATACTAGCTAGGGAAAAGAGAGAGTCAAGCTAAGCAAATATGGTGACGGGGGATGAAAAAAAAGTGTGGTTAAAAATATGTAAACTGCCCGAAATCAGGGGTAGCAGCTTTGCCTGGATGGCTGCATTTTTTTTCAAAAGTGGAGGGTTGGTAAAGTCGCTGCTGGATTGATGCCACGTGGGTGCCGAGGGAAACAATACTGTCGGGATGTAAGCAGCCGTCCTCAGTATTTCATCGCGATACTTTGTCGCCACGAATTCTCTCTTGAGAATGAGGCGTAGGCTTTTTCTTTTTTGAATGCCAAAGTTCGAAAGGTCAGCGAGAATAAAAGGGAGAGAGGACGAAGGAAGCGTCGTGACGCTTTTCGAAATACATAATTACTCACGGGAAGTCAGGAATCGTTATTACTAATTACGAGGGGGTGTTATTTTTTGAAAAATCTCCCTTGGGGCAAAAGTCAAAATAAAATTTTCGAAAATTAAGGGCAACAACATCGCGTGGACGTTCGTTTAATTTAATTGTCTCGAATTAGTTGCCGTGAGTTTGAATTTGAATTTTCAAAAATATTTTTCTTCGATCAATTTTCCTTTCTGGAAATTATTCTTTTACCGGAAGCAATGTCTTTATCTTTTTTTTTATTATTTAACGTCTCTTGCATCACATACTCGTGTTATAAATATCAAGCAATGGCGTTCACGGCCATTACGTAGAAAGTGTCTATGTGCCACCCCTATGAACTCGCCCCATGCTATTATTTCCATAGAGCGTACGCACCCAAATGGGAGAAGTAAAATCGACGCCATTTCGATTTACCACACCCTCCAGACCTTGACCGGTCGAATCTGTCCAGTGCCTTATTTCACCAGGTCCAGTCTGCAGCTGTTAAACCCTTGACCTACACGCTGCACGCTCCCGAAACTCACAATACTCGGACAATAACGAAACTGCTAGCCAGCTAACGTGAATTCGTCCTCTGGGGTGTCCAAGAAAAATGGACGTACAGCACAGCGGTTTGGGATGGAGGGGCAGGGCAAAAAATTTCCAAAATAAAATAGAAAAGAAATATACGTTACGGACTGACCAGTCGGACACAGTTAAGCTATGACCGATTAGGCAATCCTTTGTGATAGAAAGGGGGAAGATTTTCAAAAAAAGATTTAGACAGATGCATCTCTTTCTACATACGTAAACCATGTTGCCTGTGCCAATAACAGTCAAAAGTACCGATTTTATTTGTGAATCCCGACAGTTTTCAAAATCCTTCAAATATTTTGATACTGCCCAACACCCGTGATTACAATGTACCCGTGCTAACGATACCATGATTGAAATCCAAAAAAAATTCAAAATTTTTTCAACGCAATATGGACCGTTTCTCCAATCCCTCTTTCGGATAGTCCCAGCGATTATTTTTTATCCCACGAGACTACGGATTAACGTCGAATCGAAAGTGCTTTTTAATTTTTCACTTATCTTTTTATTCGCCCAAGACACAAAGTACACCAAGCAAATCGAATGAAAACCGGGCACGAGTGGGCAGATAGGTAGCTGAGAACAAGATAAGCGAATCGGCGCGGATCGTTTCAGGAACGTCTGTTTACCTCCATCAGCGCGCCTGTAATTATCTCTGTTGTTTTTTCATTAAATTTCTATTAAACTCGTCCCGAGTGTCACGCTGATAAAACGTTTCACTCCGATCGCAGGGCAAGGAGGCGTCGGGGGGGTGGGAATCAGCTTGCAAGGACTTTGATGACTTAGGGCACCAAACCATCCCTTAGATAGGTATACCTAACCTACCTTTTCCTTTTGTTACCATCACTCGTTACCGCGGCAAAAGCGTATAGGGTGACAAAAAAAAACCGTGTACATCCATCCGAGAAGCAAGAGGGTAAGGTTCCAATTTAATTTTCATTTGTACAACGTTATCTTAATGAAGAATTTTAATTACTTTTTTTTTTTACTTCAAGGAATAAAAGTGCTTTAATATTGCATCGAATTAAGGATCCCCTGAGCGCCTTACCGTGTGCTCGAGCTTAATCTTTTTTTTTTTTTTTCATTCTCTTCGCAAATAATAAAATCAACGGAAAGCAAAATCCGTTTATTTTTCTACCGTTTGGATTAAAAAAAAATAAAGTATGCCTTATTCCTACCCTCCTTGTCAGTCCCTCCATCCGTCCTTTGCCCTTTGACCATCCCACCCACCGAAATTCAACTCGGCAATTAAGAGTAATATTATCAACAGGTAGCGATTAAAAAAATGTTTCTCTGGAGCCATTAAAATTAAATTAAATTTGGGGGCGGATAAGAAAAAACAAAATCAATTTATTTATATCATTACGAAATTTTACCATGTCCATTCTATTAGTCGTACCCCGTGTATAATGTTTCTATTGTATATCACTGTGTATATACCTGGTCGCGTGTAAGGTGCCATTTTTTATTTCATTCTTATTACACTCAACTGTTGCTACCTGGTTCACCCCTATAGGAATTAATACATTGCCCGACCTATTACCTGCACCCTTTCACTGTCAAAGCCCACAGGTTAGGTACCACTAACCCTCTCGTACATTTAATCCTTACCCAAGCAAGGGTTCGCCCTTCCAAAATAAAGTGTTCGCACCTTCACAATATACGTAATGTTTGACAGCCATAAGGAACGCCATTGACCCTTTTACCAAAAATTGAATCTAATTGCGTTCAAGATACAGGTATACCTCCCCGTATCCTTTACACTCGATAAAACACACACTCGGATACCCACCTGTTAAAAAATCCATAAATCCACGGAAAATAGATTACCCGATTCAAAAAAAAAAAAAAAAAAAATATACAGGTAGCTCTCACGTAATTTTCCGAATACATAGCTTTTTAATGGCTATCACATGTGTATATACGTGTATATATCAGACGGTGATTTCTAGTGTTTCGTATCAGAATTATTCCAGGCTGAGAATACCCTTAAAAATAATCTCGAATCCTTAGGAAGACCAGGACGTCCTCCAATCTCCAAATGATCGGTCGCTCCAGGTGAACGTAACGCGATACCCTAGACACTCTGCATATCTAGGACACGGGCTTCCAATTTCCTAGTTTATTCAATTTGGGAAATCGACACTGTAGGACGGACCCATAGGAGTCCGGCGACGGTATCGATAAGGCCTTTGATCGATCTGATCGAAGATATTGATTAGGTAAGATTTTAGGATTAGTTCAAGGATTGCACTCAGTCTGGAATTGGATGGCGATGTTTGGTACCGGTTCCGGACAGCAGGAAGCCACAGGCGTGATCGAGGAGAAAAGTTGGACGAAAACAGGTTCGATGGGTGGTAGAGGGAGACGGAGGGAGAAGGAGGGGAGGGGAAGAGAGGTCAGGAAAAAAATAAGAATAAACTCCTGAAAGCGAAGGTGGAGAACCACAGAGGGAAAACTGTTGCTGCTGTATGGTTGTCAGGCTGTTAGGCTGGTATACCTACTGGCGAATACACATGCGATCGATCTTCTTAACGTTGCGAACGGAGTAGAGGGTCGAGTCAATTCTAGGGGTAATGCACTCCGTAGATACGGCAGGGTTACCGGAGAAAGTCCTTTCCCTTTCTTCGTGCCGCTGTTAGTCAAGTTTATCTGAAAGAACACAGCTCGACTTTGCCTTTGAAGTTGGTACGTTGCTGGAGAAAAAAAATAACCGTCTCTTCGACGTCGCGACGTTCGGTATGGGGAAAGGATCGAGAATCATAACGTAAAAGCAATATAAACAGATATATATATCATAGATAAGAATATCATAAATTTATGTATATAGAAAATAGATTAGGCAAAAAATATTTATAACAATTTTTTATAATTTCATTCGTTCAATATTTTTTTTAGGTTAGTTTGAAAAATATTTTTTCTTCCATTCTTTTTCCTGACAGTTAGGGTATACAAGAGAAAGAAAAGTTCTTATTCACTGATCTGTTTTTTTCTTTCTGTCCAAGTCCATCATTTCAATGTGTAAAACCGTAAACTGGATAAGAGGATCCGCTGTAGGTCCAAAATGACCCCCCTCCTCCCCCCACATGAAAACTGTAGAAGGTAGGACGCGGAACGAACGGAACCATATCTCTTGCCATAATAACATAAGTTTTTGAATTCGATAGGAAGTAAACGGGTAAACAAACTGCGGAAGGACAGAGTCCGTCTCCAGGGTAACCGGACCCCAGGACTCTCCTCCCTTTTCTCGTGAACGCTTCTGGATGTCTTCCTAAGTTGCCGGAACAAACTTTGACTCGGGGGGGGGGGGGGGAACAACATGTAATGCCCGAGGGTGAGGGTGGGTGTCCCGAGGGGTGGTTACAAGAGGGTAGAAGGAGGAGGAGGAAGAAGAAAAAAAAAATATCTGGAAGGGGAATTGATAACGGATTATCGATTCCCTCTTTGTTGGTGAAATGAAAGACGCATGGCAACGACCAATCGCGATGCTTCGTTAAAATTGCTAATTAGTCACCCTCTCCCATTAGGGATGTAAACCGTATTGTGCTTTCGTAGTCAAGAGCCGATTGACTTCTTTCTTGCGATGTAAACTGGCAATCGTGTTTCTTATAGAATTTTTTAGGGGGAGGGGGAGGGGGAGTCAAGGGACTTGGAGGCTGAAATATTTGAGTTTTTGGGCAAACTTTATGGAAATTTATAGGGAGATCAAAGTTGACTTTGAAAATTTTATGAAATCATTTCAAATGACTAAGCTGGAGTATCGATGAAAGATGAAGAAGGAATTAGGTCAATGATATACGTAAGAAGGTGGGATTTTCAATGGAGTGTCGTGGGGTACTTTGAGTTTTGTGTTTTGAAAATTTTTCAAGAATTCAACGTGCCACGTCACTTTTCCATTGTATTTTTTGTATCACAAATAGAATTTAGTAAATATATATAATGGATGGTACGAGAGACAGAATGATTCGTGCATTGCGAAATTTTCATAAATCGTATTATACTGGGTATATTTTGAGAAGAGAGCCACCCCCCAATGAAAGAGAAAAAAAACGTGACTGTCACACGTATAATGCACGTATTTCTAGATGAGGTTGGCCAGGACGAATCCAGCTTTTCTAATGTTAAAGAAATAATGGAGATCCTCGCACGGCCCACGTGGTTAAGATCCTCGGATCCTTGGAACCCTTAGATCCTTGGGGGATCCCCGTTCCACCTTGTATTCCTTAGTTCGTCGGTTGCGTCGCCGCGATGCCAGTATTTTTCAGCGACGTAATGTTCCCGCAATTTTAGTCGGCCCTGAAAGGTGCACCGGTGGGCCTGTTTCGGTTTCACAATGCACGATCGTTATGCGTATTCAAAGTGGGCCTTACCTGGCAGGGTGCACCTAGGCCCATTGTCGATCCTTTCAAGCTTCTAGGAAATGCAACCGATTGTGCAAGGGCTGCCGCTGTCGATGCATTTAAGTATATAGAAGGAAAATCGAACACCCCCCCCCCGCCGGAGCCGCCCTTCCCACAATTCGAAATTTTGAATTTTCTTTATATTAATTTAACCGGACTTCACTTAACGTAATACTTAAATCGAAATCCTTAACTATTTTATTTCGATCTTCTTGATGTTCGATACTTCAGTTTCCACCTCAGCGAATAAATCAGCCATTTTATTCGATCGGTACGACAATAATGTCCAGAATTTTTTTAATGAAAATTAAGGAATGGCACGAGTTGCTTCTCCAGTGAGATATTTCTCTTGACTGATCGCGAGGGCCGTAATTAGATTTTCCATGAGACAGGCGCGTGCCCTCCATTTTGGAAACGTTCGATCATACACAGGCACGCCCGTCACACTCTGGCGGGCATCACTCGTACTACGATCCTTTTCCTCGAGGATCAATTCGCCATGCTTCTCACGTATCCTAACCCTCCTGGGGTCCATGATATCGTGATAATATCCAGGATGCGCTACGCGTATTGTCAGTCGCGAATATACGCCATAAGAAATCCGATGACTGATGACAGCGTACCATGTACAGTTACCTAAGTATACTAAGGTACATAACCTGCTTTGGTATACTTTCATTGTATACGCATTCGACGTAAATTTTACAAGTAATTCAATGTAAATTTCGTAAAGCAATTTTTTTTAGAAAAATATGTTTTTATTACCTTTAAAATGAATTTTATCAGTCGATGAATTTTTTCGGAAAAATTCGTGGATTTTTTACGTAACTCGTCCAGGCATTGAGGACGGACACGTCAATGGCAGATTTTGGCTTTCATTTTTCATATAGGAGAGGAAAACCGGTCTCTATCCATCAAGGGTGTCCAAATGAGCGACTGGTTCGGTTGCTGCAAGAACGATTTATTGATCAGAAAGCAGCAGCCAATGGCGCATTGGTCAGTTGCAGGAATACTCCCCAGACGCAACCCCACATGACTAGCGACGGGGTTGCCTGCTGCCGTTAGGGAGAGGGTTGCAACCCCACGGACAGAGTCCGAGGGGTTCCGTGAGATGAAGCTTATCTCATTCTCCGAAATTATGGTGGAACGATGAAGGGTGCTGCAGCTACACTTCGGCGGCCATTGCTTTTGCTCTTTGAGTCCCGGATGGAATCTAATAATATTTATTACCGCGGAAAATGAAAGTTCCCGAAGGGACTCGCGTCAAAGACGAACATTCTCACGGTGAGCGTAGCCGTCATGGATTTTCGAGAGGAAAGATCCAAAATTACGGGAAATGAGGTAAAGAGGGAAAAGGTAACGTAAAAAAAGGACCAAAAAGAAATTTTCCATCCACAAGATATATAAAAAAAATATACCAGAAGTCACCTGATTACGTTAATGAGAAAAAGAAGAAGCAACGCGTCAAAACCATCTTTTCAATTTCATAATAACTTCAATTATCTTTCTCGATTTGCCTGTCAATTGTCATTTTTCGCTCTGATCTCGCTTCTTTCACTTTTCGACGGCGCTTCGCGTTTTCTGGTCATTGTGCGAATCCTCTGATTTCCTTTGTGTCAAAAGTCCCCTTTGTCACGAAGGCATTGTGAGAATCCGTAAGAGCGTATCGATCGTGAAAAATTAATCGGCAATATACTGCAGGCAAGTGTAATTGACTTGGCGGATAAAGTACGATTAAAAATTTCTTAATCAGTACCAGAGTCAGATCGAATACGTCATTGCGAGTCAATTCGATCGGTCCGCAGCTAAACTATTTTTTTTCAAATTTTTTTAATAGAGGCTGCTAATCAGATATCTCATCCTCTCCCGCCGTTAACGTCCCACATTAATTCCCTACCCTTATCAACGCTCGGCAGTTCATCGATCTTCGATCGAGGAAGATCCTCTGGCCCGTTGCTTGTCCATGGCAAATCAAATCCGTGGCTGTATTTGACTCGGGGCAAATATCCACTTGAGCCTTCCCTGGTATCTCAAAAGTAGACTAAACACGGGACATTTAATTGGACGAAAGTAGATTTTTATCAGTGAATAAAAAAAAGACAGGGAACGAAAAAAAAGCTTTTTTTCCTTCCTTTTTCTTTAACAACTCCTACGTAGACATTGTAGGGACTCTTGTCGTATGAAAGGGTCCGATAACGAAGTTTCATGGAAACTCAATCCCTTAGTCTGGTAAGGTGGGTAGGGTAGGTACGTAAGAAAGATAGGCAGATAAGGGTACAACAAGGCACTAACCTAACAGCCAAAAACCGAAAGCTGACGCTGACGCAAATTTTTTTTTAAGCTATAATATTTGACTCAGGGGGAGGAAGACGCCGACGCCTCGCTATGGGCATTACGAGGAAAGTGTGCTTTTAGGGACGAAACCGCGAGCGTAGCCGGGATTAATTATTCAAGGACCGAAAATGCCTACCTTTTTTTTTTCAGGACCACCCCTTAAGCCACGAATCAGACCGCTTTCACCCCCTATTTTTTTTCTTTCCATCTAAAATCATCTTCGTCCTCCCTCCCCCGCCGCCGTTCTTTATCTTCTTTCCACTTAGTCTATGTATATATCTATGTACAGCCATCTACCGTTCTCGCGCCTTCCTACCCCATCGCATCATCCCTTAACCATCCCTTCCACCCTGAATCTTCTAACCCAAGGGCTCCGATATAATTACGCGGGATACATCAAGTATTCATTCTTTCATTACTTTCGCGGTAGGAGGGTTGAGTGGCTCTGGGGTATAGGGGTGAAATGGGGGTAGTTTCGAACGAGCGGTATGGGACGTAATGCCACCGGATAATATGTGCGTATGGATTAATTAGCTTAAAATCTTTTTTTAATTTAGGCTGGAATATAATGACATTTTTTTTAAGGGTGTATCGACAGTCTCATGCTGGAGGAATAAAAATAATTTTGACATGGAGGATTCGGCGTCATGATAGCGTGTACTTTGTATGGGTTTTTTTTTTTACTGGGTACGAAAGGAGTATGGACTGGGCGTAAAGGGCTGAACGTTTCCATAGGGTTAGGTTGGTAAGAGTGGTATACGCTCTTGAAATTACGCAGCCACGCCCAGCTGTCAATTACTCGGACCAATCAGCGCCGAGTGAAAGGAGTGGACTGCAGTGTACGTGATGAAAGGGTTGATTAGGCGTGTCGCTGAAAGGGTACGAAGGGATAGTTGACTTTACGTAAAAGGGTTCAAATCGGAGACTACTGATTGGAGGATACCGAAATGGAAGGAGAGTTCATAAGGGTGGTGCCGAAAAGGGTTGCCGAATTGATTCCTCGCGTTACGGCCATTTGCAATTTCATCCCCTGTGAGAGGTGTTTCGCAGGGGTGGTAGATTGACTTTTGAATATAGCAGAAAAAAAGTTTCTACGTGTGCCCCATTATTGGAGTTCAGGATTTTGGGATCGGTCGCGTGAGAAGAAATTTTTTGAGTTTTGCAAAAAAAGATTGGAAAATTTTTTTTGGTACAAAATAGCACGCGTCTTTCGTGTATCGAAGTAAGACGTTCGGCGAAGCGTGCCTGCTGGTGCATCTGCTGGTATTTTGAATGGAAGGAATTTAAAAAAAAAACCCAGCGGCATCCGAATTGTAGTCTATTTAAATTTCCCATTTTCAAATTTTCAGCACGTCTTTGTACTTTTTTTTTCTGCCCTTTTTCTCGTACACGTGTCTCCTAAGACCCGTGCACAGATTTGTTTTTCATCACGGCGCTTTTTCACGCGGTTTTTTTTATCGAGATAAATACATTTTGCAAAATCCATCCCTTAGGCGTCAAAGGACAAGGTCAAGTTAGGGAGAGCTCTCTGACCAGATTTATCTTTGACTTGCAGGATACTCTCGGATCTGTATATAAAAAAATATATATATATAACACATACAAAATAACTACCCAGTGCGCGCGTAGCTTTTTCGATAAATCATCTTACGGAACTCAAAATGGCTTCGGTATATTTACAAGGCTTTATTTACGGCAGCAGGCAAGTATATTACAATAAAGAAGGCTCCTTTTATTTGTTAAATCATGCGTGCTAGGAAGCACAGCCCTTCCATGTCGTGGGTGGGCCAAAAGGACGATTTAGGCTGTTTCAAAAAAAAAAAAGAACCCTTTAATAGCTTCACGCGTGCTAAATCCATTACGGGTGTCCGGTAGAACTAAGAAGCCGACTTTGAAAAACCGGGAGTCAAGAGAGAGAGAGAGAGAGAGAAAAAGAAAAACTTCCACATCAAATCCCACAGACGTATTTCGTGCAGTGGCATAAGTAAGAAAAAAAGGCCACCCTTAAAATCCATAAGATACCAAAAAAAAAAGATTAATTAAAAATTATTAATATCTCCAATTTATCGATCAATGAAAATTCCAAAATGCAATTAAAGTATAAAAAAAAAACTTTTTTAACCCATACATATCCCAAGCCATTAAATATTTCTCTAAATGGATCATCCCCTGCAATCCTAAACGACATTGCCGGATATCATGGCCGATCGCATAAAGATCAACCGGCTAAGATGAGAATTTCTATCTCGTCCCAGTGAAAGATCTAGACAATAATAACGATGTCTACATCTCGTCTACATGAGAGGAGGACGTCGCGACGACCGACGCCGACGGTCCTTGATAAACTGCCGTCCCGGGGATCGAACCCGCACTCTCGTAAACATCACCAACCCCCGCGGAGTCTGGAGGTCCTGGACCAGGACCTCATACCACCAGGTCTGCTCTTCCTTTCAAGAAGCACATACTCGCGGCAGCAACAGGCAGCACGTGACCCGCTTCGCTTCATTCTCCTTTCTCTCTCTCCACTTTCCACCCCCATCTTATAAGATCAGCATCCCCCTTTGGTACAGTCTGCTCCGGCTCCCTGCATTCAGCCTGGGCACGCGATAGGTAGGGACAATTTTTTTTAACCACGGATACTCGTCAGCTTGATTGGGTCCGTGTCAACGGCTAGGGCCTTTTTTTTCTTTTTTTTTTTTTTTTTTTTTTTTTTGAAGTGGTAACAGTGATTCGGAACGGCTGCGAATCGTGGAAGCGTATATAATTTCTGTTTACCGCAGTAAGATTTCGATCGGTTGGACCACAATCGGCGATCTGATCGATACGAATATAAATACCGGCACAAGGTGGCTGTGTGGACTCACGCCCTTTTGACTCCCGGATGACCTCCTCGAGACGCCTCCTGTGGATAGCTGAATGGGCCATTGTCGCCGAGCCGGACGGAGATCGACTGGCCAAAATCTGACCGGTATCCGAATTCGAGGGTCCAGGTGTTTTGAGGAAGTCTTCGAAGAATATAAAATTTCGGTTGGTTTTTGAAATTTTTTTCTTTTTCAAAATTTCACCTTATATTCCTGAAACCATGCAGGAGAAATAATTTTTTCTTTTATCTCAGCCGAATCTCGACTCCGATGACCCGATCGAATTCTCCGTGGACCCTGGACGTATCTCGCCCTCGGCCAATGAAATCGACACTCCCTATCATCCAAGTTAATTAGAAATTCGTTATCGGTCTCCCCAGCGCCCCGAGGAACAATTACGACCTGAATCGATTTAGTACCTACTACTTACCCCGCGCCACGGCAGGTGCCAGGCAACCAACATGAGAAAAAGTACGCCCGCATAAATGCTCGTGTGTCTTGCCCTAATTATACAGTAGATTAAAATAATATTTTCACATGCCCAGGCCCAGTGAAGTCTCAATTTTCAATGATTGATGCACCCAGTACGGCCCACGTGCCCACGAGCCACATAGGTGGCATACTCAATTTCAATTGCTATACATTGTAAAGTATACAAATTTTTTGTACAAAAATTTATCACAGACCCTCCTTACCACAGAGCATATACAAAAAAAAAAAAAAAAAAAAAATAATTTTAAAAATTTATAAACTGCACTTTTTTTTTCTCTATCGCCCCCCCCCCCCCGCTCCTATTACAGCGCTGACCAGTGGATCAGACCTTATACGAAGGGGATGAAGTATTTCAGGAGGGTCTGGCACATTTTTTTTTTCTAGGGGTTATTTAAAATTCATCCGTTTACCACGTCGTTCGTAGGTCGCTACCTACAGGCATCGGAGGTTTTCTCCCTTCTGAGCTCCTTATGGTTTGCTCTCGCCGTTTTTGGGGTGTATTGAGTAAACGGGACGGTGAACCCGTGGCATATGTCAGACCCTCTCATATTCTATATTCCCATCTCTCTCGGTCCCATATGTAGTATAAACATCACCCCAGTCGGCATTGCTACCAGGGAAAGTCCCTGTTCGCATAACCCGCCCCCCTACTTCCCCCCCCCCCTCCCCCCCGACCAACACTTCCAATCTCAGCCATTGACTATAGGTCCATCGCATTATGCAGAAAAGTTCATTGTTGCTTCTCAATGGAGCGAACAGGCACAGCATCCCTTACGGTCATTCCATTTTACATAACAACCCTCTATTTATTCCTCGATACTCCGTCTATTTCCGATGCCTCGTTAAATTTCCCTATGCGCGAATGCTGATGAAAAAAAAAGAAAGTGACCCTAGTAACTTTTTGACATTATCAAAAGCAACATTTTTTCACATCGAGCACTCTCATCTGTTTCGATGTACCGGTATTGAAGAAAAATTATCTTTAAAAAAAAAAGATAACGTAAAATTGAAACGGTAATTATAGGTATTATTTGAAGTATGAAAAAAAAAAAAAAAAAAAAGAAAAAAGAGAGAGAGTGATAAAACAGCCTGGATATTATTGGTAGATTACTGTTGGCACTCTTGACGTAGCTGGAAACTGTTGTCACTAGGGGAAGGCATTACGGTTCCATTTGTTTGTCTTAATATCTTCACGGTTCTTCACTTCGTCCCGGATATTTTCTCTTTCTTTCTCTCTCTTCGTATTTCCTTTTGGCTTACCATTATATTTGCCTTATCTTATCTCACGGTATATACGTACATATAGGTACATAGGTTTGATATGTACTGCGACTGCTCTTCTTGCTTTCTTTTATTTTTCCTCTCTCTTGATTCTCTCTCTCTTGATTCTCTTCTCCACTCATGGTTAGGATCTCTTCAGACTCGTTCGCTTCCTGTTTGAGAAAGCGCAGGGCCATTTCGCGAAGGTAAATACGACGGATGATTGAAGGTGCCGAGAGTGGCAGAAGACTGATGCGCGTACACGACGCGTGTAAGTTCAACAAGGTTAGGAGACGCTCCTCATTTCTTCGCTTGGCATACGACGCCCTTTCTTTTGTTTCTAATGTGAGATGCGCGTAATGTGTTTACCGAGGGCTCGAGGAGATAATAAAAATATGCCATTGCGAAATGATGGAATACGGCGACTTGTGAAGAAGGAACGGAAGAGGTGGGGCGGGGTGTATCAGCCGTCCAAGAGTATGGATAAGATGATACGTTATTTGCAATTTTTTGTCCGTTAAATTGGAAAAATTTGAAAAAAATGTTTATCTAAGTAATGAACTTTTTTTTAACAAGCGTTATATTTGCCATTTTTTTTTTTCAATTCTTCTATCCAAAGCCTTCTTGCGGAGGGGGCGGTATCGAAGATTTTACCCGAAATACGAAAAAGTGAATGGCTACGAACCGGAAGACGGGGTCGGACACACGTCGGACAGGAAGTGACGAATAAAGACACGCGGTCATTTGCTTTTGTTACCGAAGACCGGATTCCGTAGGCGTTAACAGGATCCTGAAGGATACCGGGACGAAGGTCCTCGTTGAGGATCCTTATTTCTTGCTAAATACCTGCCACGCCCTCAGAATCGTCGCCGTCGCGACGCCAGTACTTTGCGGAACCTCGTAAGGATCCCCCGGTAATAGGTCCTTTGACGTTTAAGTCCTCCGACGCGGAAACGGCAAGGATCGTACAGTCGTCGTCTTTACGCAGCCAGGAAAACAATACTGATACGATACCCCACCAGCACTTTGTTACAGAGTTTGAAGAGAATTTTTTGTTTTGAAAAAGATTTTCAAAATTTGATCTATTGATAAAAAAAAATTCAATAATAAATTTCTCACGCGCATATACATATGCAGACTTCATACGGTAGGTATAATCGTCCTTTTCTTTTGGAAAATACGAATATTTGTATTCTGCATCCTGTACGAGAACAGGATTTTCCTATTCACAAGGTCCTTATGCCCCCTTTCCTCCGGCACCCTTTTTCATCTTTCAAAACGGCATACTGTGACGGTTGATCCGGTTTACATAATTTTCCCAGGACTCGGGGAATATTCGAAATCGCAACACTTGCCCAACCTGCGCGGTCCAGGAAAGAGAGGAGGAAAGTGTGCGTGAAGTGGCAATCGCGCGCGCGGGAGAGAGAGAGAGAGAGAGAGAGATTCGAGCATGTATAACAGACGCAAGCGTTGAAAAGGAAGAAAAAGAAATGGGAGAGAGAGAGAGAGAGAGAGAGAAAGGGAGAGAAACCCTCGTCTCTCAAAGGCCGAGCCGGTGAAATTGTACGGCTTTGTATGGAAATAAGAATGCCCCCTGCACCCACACGCACGTGAACCAATACTCCCTCGCGAAATAAATTCGGATACGCACTTCAAAAGAAGAAAAGAAAAAAGCGCAGGATAAAAAGCGACCAATACCTTGAGCACAGTACCGGGCACTGCGAAAATATTTTTTCGGGCGGAAGGAACTGCTATACGGGGTGGGATGGAAAAAAGGTAGAGGGAGAGAAGATTGTTTAAACTACATATATGTACAGTCGATTTTTCAAAAATTTTAAAATCAATAAATGTCAGATTATTTTTTCTTCTCTCTTTTTTTTTTAAAGCCAAAAAGTCAGCCTTTTTCTCGACTTCCTCCGCCTCGTTCCGCCCATGGATAACCTACAAGTTTTAATCTCATTACGCGAAACGAATGGATGAAGTCGGCCATCTTTACTCGCGAAGAGAAAAAAAAAAACTTACACAAAGAAAACCGTCCTCCCTGTTCGCCAGGCCTAATCTCATTAACCCTTCACTGCCCGGAATTCGCTTTAGGGTCGAAGCGCCTAACCCTTCACTGTAACCATAGCAACCCCTTCCCTCCCTTCCTTCGTTCTCCCCCAGTGCCTAATGGTTACAACCCTACCTGCTATCGCGCCAATGCCACTGCAAGGTGTACAGGGTCCTTTTCTTTTGAAAAATACGTATTTCGGTAAGGCAAAACCTATTTACCGCGTACGTTCGCACGAGAAAATCGTTTCCACTCAAAGTTCCAATTTGATTTGATCGAAAAGATTCGAACGGCAACGTTTTCTTTTTCCTTCAATTTTCTCTCTCTCTCTCTCTTTTTTTTTGTCAACTTAAAATAAATTTCGCAGTTTCACATTGTTGACGCCCAAAACCGTTTTCTTGCTTTTTTCTTTAAATTTCCAATATTACAATTTTTCTATTCACAATTTATAAGAAAAGTCAACCGACCTGTAGCTAGCGTATCAACTTGTCGCCTTAAAGAATGAAGATAAGAACAGTTTTTTTTTTTAATAAATATCAACCCTTATCAGTTTCAACAATCGCTGACAATGGTGGTTGATAAGAACTGACCCTGTAAAATTCACAGAAAAAAAACATAAAATACCTATCACTGGTTTCAAGTTTAATAAAGAGTGTCGCTGTACGTATCTTCGGTCTCACCAAAATCCACCCCCCCACCCACCCACCCATACTATCCTTGATTCTCCATCACCACAGGCATATCCCTTGTGCTTCCGATCCCAATGTCGGCAACCCTCAAGCAATAAAACATCCCACTAGGTTACGTGGCGGGCTTGCTGATTTCCCTGTCGAAAAAAGAAAACTACCCCCCGGAGCAGGGACGTCGACTATATGAGATTGTCGAGTAATTGGTGGCAAATTTTTTCTCCGAGAGATCCGGGGGTAGTTTTGAGTACGCTTTACATATATATACATAATGGATGAAGACATTTAAAAGAATCCAATGGTCCGTGAGAAAAGTAGTATTTCGTCGAAGAAAAAAAAAAAAAAAAAAAAGAAGATCTCAGTAACTTAAATAAATAAGAGTCTGATCTTGATTGAGAGTACAGGTGAACAATGGCCGCCTGTCACAACAGACACAATTCCGAGTAAACCCTTCGGCGTGAAATTTCGTCGAAAATCCTTGGTAGCACCGACGGACGTACACACGAATACGGGAAACGTATTTATCTCGTTTCCGAAATATTTAAGTGGATCTTTTGATGCTTTACGAGATAACGCTCGCAGCATCCCTGGTGCCAGTTTCTACGCAGAATAAATGTTAATTCTAAGGGTCCGGTAACGTAGGAAAGGGTTTGCCGTTTTGCTTTGTTTGTGGCTTCGCTAAGGGACGTACCCGTTCACTGTATAGGATTTATCTACCTACGTATATTGTAATACCTACGGAAAGTAGGTATCCGCAGGATATCCAAGATTGAGATAGATCAATTTTTTTTTTTTTTTTTTTTTCCTACCAAACAGTTGCTACCTGAAAATCGAATTCCGGTCTATTTGTCGAATTAAAGAAGACGGCAAAAAAAAAAAATAATAAATTAGGGAAATGTATTCTTTGCAGATTCTAATTATTGTTTGCTTTTCTCCGGCCCGTTTCCACCTACTCTCACCACCCCCATCCCCCCCCCACCCCCTGTCGCGTGACGAAAGAGACCGACGAATAGAGAAAAAGAGAGAGACGACTCCTTCACACCCTCTCAACCCGCCATACCGATTTCGTCGACAAGATTAAATTTCTTTCTCATCCTACCAAAGGACCACGAAAGATTCTCTCTCTTATCCGCCATTAATGTCTCGAGTAACTGGATACACGCGTGTCTCCCTTATATCCGTACAAGGCTGAGTTTAATAATCGTGAAAGGATTTTTCGCATCGATGACTAATCGTCTCCTACGTTCAAGCTTGTGACAACAACTTTTTCTTCTCCTTCGAATTCGCTTAAACACAAGATCGTCGTCTTTAACAATTATCCGTAATCGGCCGCGTCGATAACATTGATTCCTGCTTTACCGACCGAGCGAAAAAAAAAAAGCTAACAGGAGATCGAGGAGCGTAAAATAAAACAGCTGAGCAGCAAAGTGCATAGATAATCGGCAAAGTAAAATCGGTAAAGTAAGTGGAGGGTGGTAAAAAATTTTTTTTCCACCCTATGGATTTCGAAGAAGGCCAATTAAGATAGCGGAATCGCAAGATACTCGAACGAGTCGCACGAGACAGTCTGAGCGGTACGTGGATTTCCCATGCCGGTTTTAAGGGTAGTAGAATCTTCGAAGGGGGTTGCGACTGCAGGGGGGTAGGAGTGCGAGCTACCAAGTGGGACGACGATAGCGAACGTAAGAGGGTGGGAAAGGGAGCACAAGGGGGGGGGGGGAGGGACACGCGGTACTCGGGTGCGTTGTGGGCGCGAGAGAGGGATGATGAATATAAAGGCAGGGCAAGCAGTTAGGGTGGATTCAACCCTCTCGGCTCTTCGCTCGCTGTGCTCCGGCCAAGGAGGCTCAGATCAATACTTTTTATGCGAGAACCGCGAGCTCTGGGTTTGGGTACGGGGTTCAGGAGAGACCTCGAGGGGGGGTGGCTAAGGGGGGTTTCGTTGGGCTGGTACGCCAGGGCAGAAGCAGATCTCGCTCACTCCACGTGCCGCTGTAATCAGGAATATCATTAAACTCTCGGCTTCTTTTCTCACAGGGACCTTCCACTACCTTCCACGCCACCTTCTTAACCTTCTCAAACTTTTCCCTGGCATTCTTCCTGTACCTTTACTCCTGTTTCCTCTGTCTCTCTCTGTCTTGGGCAACCTTCGTGGTGCTCCATCCCTTATTTTCTTTCCTAGCTACTGTACGCCTATAACCCTCCTAGGACACCGCGCGTCGTTCTTAACTCTGGACCCAGCCTCTTCTCTTTCACTTTGTCATCTATTTTGTGAAGGGTGAAGACACTGCATAATTTTTCTTTCTCGCGAATTACGTATTAATATTTTCCATCGATCGTAAGAATTTGAGATTTTTTTTTTTATTTTTGTAATTATATACATATTAGCTTTTATTGCTTATGCCAGGAGGATAATTTTTGTACGTGTATGTATTCAAGCGACTAAGATTCATCTGATTGCGGATAGACTTTTTCTTAGCTACTGTATCACTATACTAGGACTCACTGCATCGTTCTTAACTCTGGACCAAGCATCTTCTCTTTCACTCTGCCATTTATCGTGCGAAGGGGCGAAGACATTTTATTTGCATTATTTTTTTTTTCACGAATTACGCATTATTATTTTGCGAGAATTTGCGACATCTTTTATTTTTGTAATTACATTTTTTTTTATCGCTTACGCCAATTTGGGTACGTGCGCGTATTACGCGACAAAGATTTATCTCATTGAGGATGGAGTAAATTCAAATTTACCCACGGCGAACTCGTCGCAACTCATCGTCCTCGCACAAAAAGATACCGTAAACATCAAGAATCCTTGATCCTTCAGGATCTTCCTGGATGGGTCTTAAGGAAGGTACACATAATCGCAGTCCTGCGGGAGGATTTACCAGCCGAGCCAGGACCAGCGAAGCGAAGGACACGAAAGACGTCGATTTTCGCATGAGAATCGAAGCGTCCACCTCTTGCGAAACCTTTCGCAAATACAGTGCACCGAACAAGGGGGGGGGGGGGCGTGTCGAATTTTGGCGAGAAACTGGAGCACCGAGTCGTAAATTATACTAGTCGTGATTTACAGGATAGTCACGGGTTCTTCGATCCTGCGTACAGTCATTTGAAAATTCGGCAAAAGGAACCCCTCTGAAGTAAGCAACGGTACCTTACGACGTCCGATGTCATCCTTGCGTCAGGTAGGCAACGGCCAAGTTCTTACTCGTAAATCAGGTTTTTCAAAACTGGAGCACAAATTTTCAAATGACTTTACGATCTCCAGGAACGGTATGTATATACACGTTTTCTCAAAAATATACCTTACAGGTATATTTTGCAATTATCTTGCGAAAGCGTCGCAGGACTCATGCCCGTACACCCATTGACGCAATAAAACTGAAAAAGGTGTAAATAAAATTTGGAAAATTTTCTTTCCCGCTCTATTACTATTATTCCCAGGATCATTATCGTCTTATCAACCGCGCTGACACGGTCAATATTTTTTCCTGATACGGTTACGCTTTTATTACTTTTCTAAAGAAAATTTAAAGATACCAGAAAAACAGTCATGTCTTCCCCGGTACCGTCCTTCTGAGTATGGCTTTTCGATAGTCGGTTTACGAAAGTATCCCACGCGCCACCGCTTTTCTATTTTATGCAAACAACAAAGCCATAACTCCTTTCACCGTTTCGTCAACGTTAAAAAAAAAAAAAATTTTTTCGACTTTCCTTGTTTACCTGATGCCACAATATCGAACGAAGCGTGCCTCACTTCATTCCGCTCAGCTGATCTCGATGCGGATGGGATATTTGTTTGCGTTACGTATCGGCGACAACCGGGAGAAGTCAATTGGATTCGAAACGATCTTATCCGATCGGATTCGTCGTTGGTAATAAAAGGAGTGGAACGAGGATGGAGTGGGGGGAAAGAGGAAAGAAAAAGATAATAAAAGAAGAAAAAAAAAACTTCGAGAGGCCACTCGATTCTCCTAACCGTTACAACAGTTTTCGATTGAGACGGGTATGGTGGATGGTTGCGTGAAAAACCACCCCCATACATACGCTTCTCTGCACTCGACAGGGTAAGAGGCTGTAGGTACCAAGGAATTCTGCAATATGTTATTGTTCGGCTTGAACCGAGTATCTTAGGGTGGTCGATGGGTTCTCTGCTTCTTCGCCACCCCCCTGATTTTCTCTCCTCTTAACCCCCGGGGCATTGTGAAGCTTCCAGGGTTATTGACAACCCGCAGGAAAAATTGGCAGTGCCTGTATCTTGGATCTCCGATCGGTTTGGGAGACGCATCTGCCGGGGAATCATCCCTTGTATAACGGGGGGAGGGGGCGGATTAAATTCGTTTTTACTTAAAATTTACGATTTTACGGACGCTTGACTCGTGCCGCGTCTTTGGCAACGTTCAAGATCTTTGGGATTTTATCGGCTTAGCTGGACTACCCCCACGTTTCATCCCTTGCGTGTTTTTTTGAATTGGTATATATATATATATATATAGACGATTTTGCGTATACTCTTTTGAAAAAAAATATTTTGAGGCAGAGGGGTACTGATAGCGCTAGGGGTAGTTTTTTTTTCATTGCCATATTCTAATTTAAATATTAACGATGTCTCTCGTGATCTTAAACTTTATGAAAATCATCCCTTGATCTGGTGCGTCGCCTGGGACGGTATCGAATGCAAAGTATCGGGAGACCGACGCTCGCTATTGAATAAGGAATCTTATAACGGGGTGGCTTCTTCGGTGAGAGAGTAGGGTAGGTCCAGTGGGGTTTTGTGTATTATGTCCGCTTGAGTCGGCCTCCATCTCAACAAATGGATTCTGAAAGATGTGGCAACCCAGAAAAAAGGTTTCAAAGCGGGAAGCAAGAGAGGGAGAAGAAGTAAGAGAAAAAAGAAAAAGAGAAAGAAAAAGAAATTGAAAAAAATGAGGGTCGAACAGGTAGCTCTGTGTAAGTAGAGAGCAAAAGTGGAAACACAGTAGTGTGTAAGAAAAACGCCGCGAAATATCCTTTGCCTCCTTGACGTACAGGGGAGGGGGGAGGGGGGGGGGGTGGGGTGGGGGATTCCACGGCGGAAATTCGAGGATCCCTGTAAAATTTTAGCTCCCCCTCGCTTCGTCCTCCTTTTTGAAATTTTTTTTTTTCCAGTTACTCCTTGAAGCACCCTCGTCGGTGCGGAAGATTTTGAAAATTTTCAAAATACACGATTCGCACGAGCACTCACAAGGATTCGTAACGAGGTACCCTCCACCCTTAACGTCTTTTGTCTTCCACCCTTATTTCGTACCGGCAACCCTTTGGCACGAAGAGAATAAAAATTTCACGCGTATTATCGAAAAATGCTAAGGGATGCTGTTAACTTGTTTACTGAGATCACCAAGGATCCCATTGTCGGTGTATTGTTAGGGGTAGTTGGAGGACACAAAGGGATGCGCACCCCCGGAAGAGATCGTCTTTTCGGCACTGGGATGCGAAACCACGTGAAATCGAAGACAATGCGCCAGAGAGTCTCCGGGGACGAAGTAATGATCAGCTAGGGGATGATTAACCGGACAGCGAAGAGTCGCGGCCAAAGTGGACTCCATGCTAATCCTTAGATTGGCTTCAGGATTTGCTACCTGACTGAGTCAGCGAACGACTGACTGACTGACTGACTAACTTAGCGAATGACTGACTGACTGCCCAGAAGTAAAATCACTTATTATCCCTCTAGGAATGCACCGCAAGGGTTTTAAGGGTGCGACTTCACTTTTACTTCAGTCATAGCCCAAAGCGGCCACTTTGTAATTGGGGACCAACCCTTCGGGAGGTTTTAACCCTAAACCCATATCCCACTCCCTCGAAATCCAAAATTCCACCCCTTAAACGCCACCTTCGTTCTCTCATACGCATCATCCAATCATCCCTTAGCTTTCGCGTATCAATGTGTTTGGCTTGTCTAGTCTTCGCCCCGCGGACTCGAGTGGCTGCCATTATCCACCCCTGGCCGGAAGATTTTTTGGAAAAAAAAAAATTGCGATAAGGGTTGATCGCTCGATCTACTTTCTAGGTCGGCGAAGCAGCTCGAAAACAAGCACCGGTATCGCGAACTGGATAGAGGGGTCTCGGAAATGATAATTTTAGGGGTTGAATTTACCCACCCTCCTGACTCACTCCTCCGAGATTTCGTTTTGCTTTTCATTTTTCCACCCCTGACCGCATATTTTCGGCTAACGAAAAACGAATTTTCTACAGATTTCTCATCCCCCTCGTCCCCTGACCACATCCCCTTCCTCCCCCATTCATATCGCGGGGTCACAACCCTTGTGTGTATACAGCCGAGCTTGGGTTCCTTCTTGAGAAAAATGGACAATCGGCCCACGAGCCACGTTTTCAATCGACGACTCTCACTGCCACGCGTTCTTATTTATTCCGAGCTGTCACGCATGTCGCACGTCCATCCTTGGGGATTCGTGCTCGCGCACCCACTAAAACCTCGGGGATTCCCCCGTCAACTTGAAGAGCAGCTGCTCGCTCAGTGGAAGTAGCGGCGTGTATGAATTGTCGAATTTCTTCAATTTTCACGCGCCACAAAAGCAAGCATTTGCCACAAGGATCGGGAAGAGCGATTCGAGTGGGTCACTTGTAGCAGTGACGTAAGTCAGAAGAAAAAAAAAAAAAATCCGTCATTTTATAATTATCTTTCACAGCATCCAGCACCGTACCAGATGTTCCGCGAGATCATCAGGCCATTGTCTCCGCATAGCAAGCGACTCCGAGAAAAGTTATTTTCGCGTGGTTGCGAAAATTCATCTTTTTTCTTTAACAACGTAATGAACCCCCTCCCCCCCCCCGCCCCCCACCCCCGGCCCGTCCCCAGACAAAAGGCCCAATTTCGCAACTGTAAGGTCGACATCCGCGTCGTCGGTCGAACGCTCACATTAATCTTGCGCGAAAATATTTCCTCAACCTTAGCAAAGCAACGCGGAAAGGAAATGGAAGACTCGGACGAATTACGACGGGGGTTCCCCTTTTAGGCCATTCGTTCCTGCCCTCGTGGTTCGTCTGCCTAACGATGCGTTCTATGTCGGCGTTAAAACATTTTTGCAACAAAGTCCCCTCTGCCACCCCCCGCGTTACCTCGGGAGACCTACCGAAGACGGTAACACGGGGCCCCACGTCATCGACCACAGACCTCCGGCATCATGAGGCACTCGGTAATGATCCTGCGGAAGATTTACAGCCGACTGACTTGGCACGTTGTTTCGCAGGACCAGCCACGTCACGTGGCCAAATTTTCGATCCATTGTCTATTTCGAAAGAGAAACATTTTCCAAAGAGAGTTTGGACGAAATACAAGAGAACGAAAAAAAAAAACGGAAAAAAATGTGAGTACAAGGAAAGGAGGTGGAGTGACGAAACGAACAGAAATGACACGTGAGAAAATGGCAAAATTGCCGAAAAAAATTAAATCTTTTAAATAAGACAACTTAAACGATACCCGATTCAAAATTACGGTGGTCTTCGGGATATATTGATTCTTTTCTCTTTTCCTTTTTGCCTCTCATTTCGTCCTCTCTTGAGTTCTCGACTAATTGAAAAACCATGACGGTGCTTGAAATTCTTCAAAATTCCGATACATTTCGATCAGCTATTTATGCTCGACTTGTGTGTACATTATTGCGTGAATCTACATTGTATCTACTTCTTTGGAAATTCAGCAGGAAATGCTTCAGGTAAGTTTACATATATATATATATATATATATATACACGATCGCGTGTAAGTTTTGAGTCACCATAGGTTCCCTATACGAAATACATAAAAGGATGTGCCGGCTGTTACGTCAAGCCGTTCCAGGAAGGCATAAAAGTTCCAATATGTCAAGTGCAGTTCTTTCGTCGTTCTCTGAGATGAGAGAGAGAGAGCGAGAGAGAGAGAGAGGGAAAAAAAAAAGGAAAAATCGGTCGTACGCGTCTCGAGTCCGGGGGTGGCGAACAATGACAGCCTTCCTGATGCACATCAATATCCCCACGTCGGATACCACATATTTTTGCCAATACAAATGACACCCTTAACCGATACCTGCCTGCGACTAAGACGACGTCCACGACTTGGCGACCTTAGGGATGAAAGTACGTACAGTCGCCACCCGGTAAGACGAAAAAGTTTTTTCTCCCCTACCCCCTTTTTTTCTGACCGTACAAAGAGCCGAATTAGAAAAATACATACGGTAGGCAAAAATCCGTGAAGTTATGAGAAAAATTAACAAGGACAAAATTTTTAAATAAAATCCAAAAACTACCCTTCCTAATCAGTCAAATTTGATATAAATTCTAATAAATTCATGAAATGACCACGTGGAGACAGACAAATATTGCACGTTCGCAATAAGCCGGTGTTTCATCCCTCCTGTGTGATTTTCAAAAAAATTCCTTTTTGTCCCCCATTTTTCAAGTACCACGACTTGACTTCGTCCCATTCGAAGAATTAGTCGCGCGATCGATTGGATCTCCGAAAAGGATCCAGAAGGATCTGAAATCACGTGAAAGTCCGAGAAATCCTTTCTTGAAAAAAAAAACCCCATAGAAAAGAAAAAAAAAATCCTCAACCCCTGCATTCCGCGCGGGACCATAAAAGTGTTACGAGTATAGCTGTCAGCGGTGTTATAATTGAAGATTAATCGCCGAGCCGGTGTCAGGGCTGATCGCTAAAGTAAAAAATACTGAAAGGGAGACTTCGTTGGCAGGTTGGGCAGGTCCCAGAACTTGCTTTATTCTCGCTATTGTGCCGGGACAATTACTCACAGATTAGAGCGAGAATTTGCGAGGAGAACGCAAACGGCGGTCGCGGGGTCTGGTCGGGTGGGATGGTCATGGGGAAAGGGGAAGGCGGATCGGAGGGTACAATCTAACTCACTTGATCTTTACATTTACGATGGAGACCCCCGGTCCCACCATTCACGGACGGTGAAATATCGTCGTCTTAGCGCGAAAATCGTAGGTAAGCTTGGAACCAATGGAGCTGATCCATAGAAGTGCCTAACCAGACCCGACACCCGGTAAAAAAAAAAAATTTCCACCGGTCTCAAAAATTAGCCATATCGAGCCTGGCCGAAGAAAGTTTGGAAAAAAAAATTATACCAATAAAAAAAATATTATAAACCGACATGCAAAAACATAGGTGAAGCGTATAAATAGAAAAAAATTTTCAAAAACCAAACGATGGACGTCTGCCAGGCCGGAAGGAACTTAGGTAAAAGGATGATCTACTTTTAAAATCAAGAGATAAGATACCGAGAAGGTACCGATAAGCGGGTATGACGATGCGGCAGGTAAAATCCGTTCCCAAGATAAGAACCGTGTACCGGATATGCCGAGATATTGTTAAACGACTATGTAAATTTTTACTTGTTTTTTTTTTCAAAATTTTTTCCATTCCCAAAAGGAAACGTCCAAGAAAGTCCATTAAAGCGTAAGCTCGATGACTGTCGTCATCCTAAGTGGCTATTATACCTCAAAGCAAAGACAAGTAGCAGGAGTCCACTTTTCCGATGGAAGACTTCAGAAAAGGATCCGCGTACGTCAATACCACTCGTTACTGTTCGTGGTCCACGTCGAGTGATCCGGCGGGCACCGCGACTCCAGCCACCGGATGTTCGCATACACGTAACACGAGACAGGTCTAATTTCTTCGACGACAGTAAAGATGTCCCGCCGCGTTTAGTTCTATGGGAAGGACGAGAAAAAAGAAAAGCAAGAAGACGAGAAAAAAGAGAAGAAGAAAAATCACGGACGTGCCGGGTTAGACTTACGGCGGGGTCCCATGCTTGACCAGTCAGTAAAATCTCCAGGAAATAGGAGTCCCGGAGACCCGTGATGAAAACCATGCGCGTCATTGGAGTAAAAATAATTTCAACGTAAAATTTCCGATTTTCATTTCCCATTGGGATCAGGGATTAAAAGGGAAAAAAAATTTTTGATTTCGGAGTAAACAAAAATTTTTCTCACAACGAGGGTAATACGAAGCTGCATTATGGACCAGTGTGATTAAGACTGGAATATAACAATGACCATGGGTTATTTACCCATCGTTACCCGATGGTCTGACATCGATATAACCTGAAAGTCCCATAATGGTAGGTGGCACGTGATCTTCGTGAGATGTCATACTTGGTCCAAGGGGTGGGCGTATGGCGGGTGGGTATCATTGTGCCAGCGTCTCTTCCGCAGCATCCTCCTTCGTCTTATCTGGTAGTCGCAGCGACCGATATGGGGGTGATCGCGAGTGGGTTTGACCGTCGCGTTAAGAAAAACAAGCCTTTAGCTACGGCCGGCCATCCATTATACTCTCAGGTGACACCATTAGACGTCCATTCGGTCCATTCACTGGAGATGAAATCGAGGGATGGTCTCTCGATCTATCTCCCTCACCCTCTCCCACTGGTACCTAAGTACACCGTCAAGCTGCGACGAGGTTAATACCTTGTTTTTATTTATGACAGTATCCGAGATCATTTTACGAATCTGTCAACTTCGCAGACTCCGCGATGGACCGGTTTCAGGGATAATATTTAAGAGCTATATAAAATGGTAAATTTAAGAACGCTCGAAAGTTGGTATTACCGAATGTCAAATGTGAAGATTTTGGTATTGGTAAGAGAAAAAAAAAAAGGATCTAAGAGCAATGATCAATGAGGAATAATCGATCCGCCATTATGGTATCGGGTTACCAATGTCATCGATTGATGTCCAATACGTATTATTCATTTGATCGCACGTATAATTGACGGCGGTGACGGCATATGGTAGTCGAGAGGTTGGTACGCCTGGGGCGGTATATATATATATATATATATACGGACTATTGGGTAAACGAGAATAGTATAAGGGTTGGAGAGCGAGTTGATTGGGGAGAATGAAATAATAATAGAAAATAAAAATTGAAGGAAACACGCGATTCCGGATTCTGTCGATGAGGATATATATATATATATATAGTGAAGCGGAAGGGACCGAAGAGGGGTGGGAGGGCGTGAGGGTTATTGATTTTAGGGAAAGTCAAAAAAAGGGGGTTGAGGGACACTATAGGAAAACTGAAAAAAAAAAGGAGAAACTCAGAGGCTGACCGTTCCGGAGAGGCGACAGTTGCGTAAGTGTGCAGTCGGTCTGTCAGACTGTCGGTGGTTATACTGGCAGATGTTGCGATGCTGGCCCAACGTCGGGCCCAGCTCGCACATAAGAGCGCTGGGCCTCACTAGCCTTGTATTTCACGTCCACGCGTCCGTTTGTCGGTCTGTCGGATATTTGGGGCCCTATATACTTGGCCAGTATGCCGTCGACGGTCCGGCCCAGAAACCCGAAATTCGGGGCCCGAGTAACCCGGAAAATACCCACACCGGCCTACTGGCCCACCGTCGCCTTCTTAACGCTGCGGAATAACTCTCTCTCTCTCTCTCTCTCTCTCTCTCTCTCTCTCTCTCTCTCTCTCTCTCTCTCTCTCTCTCTCTCTCTCTCTCTTATTCCGATTCATCCCTATACCCATTCTATTTCTCTTTCTCTCGTACAACTTACCCCTAACTCGAATGCGTTCATCCCTTTTCTCGATGTAACCCGCACCCCGTGTCCATGGGGCGCGACAATTTCAAGGGCGACCACGTTAACGATAATTTACATAATTTTATATTTACCCAAAGTCCCGCCCCTACGTGAGTCTCACGATGAAATATTTATAAGGGCAATCGGGGCCCACCGATCTAAATTGCCATAAGGCCCATTTTTTTTTCACACCGTATGAATTCGTCGTAACGAACGTTTCGCCAAGTCGGGCACGTCCGTCCGCTTGTCAAGCGGAACCCCATCGGTAAAGAAAAGGATGAAACGAATAAGAGAGAACGAAACCAAAAAAAAATAATAAGAAACCAAATTTGGTCTCTCACGGTTTAGATCACAGTGCTTGACCGTCGCTCTTCGCCTAAGGCCCAATCTTCTCCTATACGGCTCTGCTACTTGTCCGGTATACTCCTTTTGCTAGATGGATGAGTCTGTCCTTCTCTGTATTCTTTCTTGTAAAAAATGGCCGACGTTCCAGAAAATAGTCGAGAACTAAGAGAGACACTCTCCTCCCTTAACAGAAACGTTTAGGGACAATGGCTTTTCTGAATGGTTCTCGTTATTGCTTGCGGTGCTCCCACACATTGACTCTCTTGGCTTTTCGACTCCTTTCCTCTTCCTTCTCCACCCCCCTCCTCCTACTCCCGCCACTTGGGTTAGGCAAGGGTTGCGAAGTCTTCTCTCTGTTTATCTTTCTCTAGCTTATCCCCCGTGAACTCTCGCTGTCGCATTCCTTCTTAGACCGTTGACCAATAAATCAGACTGGAGCAGGTCAGGGTCGCCAACCACCGTAGAGTTCACTATCGTTACCGTTTCTTACTTTTCCCCTATTTTTCCTTACCCAGATACGCATCCCGGCGGTATAGGTAATGGCTTCTTGTGGAATTTAGGGAAATGCATTTTTTTCCATTTTCAAGTAAAATACCCGGTACATGCAAGAAGGTTAGGCGTAAGGGTACTTGATTCGTATCGGTCCGTGTCGCGACGACGTTAACAAGTGAATTTTGAGTTTCACACAAAAATCCCCGTTTCCTTCGAAATCGAATGGTAGATACGATTTAAGTGAAATTTCGAGAAACCAGAAAGAGAAGAAAAAAAAACTATAGGAAGTCGTACATCAATTTCGTGTACACGAAAAGCGACGGTTGGCCACACTGTGAAATGTGTCTCGGAAAAACGCAAGGATGCAGGAAGTCGATCTGGCCGGCAGGTCCAGACTCTTCCCGTTCGACACACGTGATGCAAATATGCCGAAATTCCCGAAGGACCGTGAAATCGTGCCTATCCGTAATACCGCCATGAGGGTAAATGAGGAAGAGACAGAAAAAAAACCAAAAAAGAGAAGAAAAAAAAAGCATAACAGTCAATACATCAATTTTGATTTATCGAATATGTCGCATGGACCCCAAACCGGAAGAGTCCTGTCGAGCATCCCTCCAATCGAGAAAAGATCTATCGAAACGACCCAAAGCCGTCTAATGTCCAATGTCAATGTCTAACGTAACGTCTAACGTCAATCTCAAAATTAATTTTGTCGATATTTTTCAAATTCTCAACTATCTTAACACCCGTTATATTATCCGTCTCTACGCACCCTTAACATACATACTTCATATTTTTTTTTTTTTCTGTAGCCATACTCTCAATACTTTCCCCTGTATCCACGCTTCTAGTACTTGATTTCCCCTGTATCGATACTTTCAACACTTTCCCCTGTATCCATACTTCCAATACTATTCCCTAGTATCCACAATACCTATGCTCCACACGTTCTCGCTTCGAATACGTACAGATCTCCGTTACGGCTGCAGCAGGAGCGCCCAAGTAAAGGAATAAGGATAGCCACGTTAAAACTCGGCAATAAAGCGCGAGTTACCGCACAATGGTGGCGATATGATAGCGCCTTTAGGTCATAGAAGAAAACGAAACGACTGGCGAACGGGTTTTTCAAGGATTTTATGACGCAGTCAGTTGCCGTGCAGTTTATGCCTGGTTCTTCTATTATTTCTTCCTTTTCATCCCTTACCAACCCCCCGGACTCTCCTCCGAGTCGACCGTCCTCGTAATGGACCCCGAGACTTCGTCTCTCCCGACTCGGACGAGCATACAGCGAGGAAAGGGGTAATAAAATAAAATAAAAGATATTTCATCTCAATGACCTGCGCGGGCATCCATGTCGTGGTGATGCGGTTTTATCGCTCTCACTGCACTTGTTATTTTCTACTTGGCGTTGCAGCATCCCTTCGTAAATTTTATGCTGCTTTGCTTGGTGCACTTCGTACGGAGTTCTGCACGTAGGTGCAAGGGCTTACGCTGTGTTAACTCTCGGATCGTTTTTACGGCGTTTCGTGGATACGCGCGAGTATGGACATTATACACATACGTGGGCAAGATTCCAGAGGGTGGTTTGTGTGCTACGTATTAAGATTTTTTTATAGCTGCCAGGACCAGTATATATATATATATTTTATAAAGTAGATCTTTCACGATAATTTAATGGAGTAGGGATAAAGTACTTTGGGGGTAAATATTTCCTTAAATGTATTCGATATATTTGGGGTAGGTCGTGCACCAGGGCGATCGACCGTTCGTTTGATTCGGCGAATTAAAATTATTTTGATTGAAATTGAATTTTTGGATTTTTATATTATAAATATGAAAATAGAAAAAAAAATTCTTCACGGTAAATTACTTTGCACTGTGACCGTTCATTCGGTAGCATATGCATAGTTTTACGACTACGTAAAAAAAAGTTAGCAGTTGAGACGCTTTTGAATTTTTTTTTTGGAAATTAAGGAAATTTATAGATCCGACCAATAGGAGGGGTAGACATTGTCCAGTTGACTCGGGCGACGAGCGTATAAAATTATGAAAACTAGCGTTATCCCCAGTCCAGGTGTAATATACGTTGATAGATCATGATCTATGGATGAGCTGTCTTAGCCAGTCATAAACTTGTTGTGAACGTGGCCTTAACCCTGTTAGGGATTTGGGTATTATGTAACGCCAGTAAGGAGAAGAATTCCATGGTGTTCTCACCTCCGTTTATTAATCCAAAGGAGAAAGGATTAGACCATAGATTAAGGGCGGGGGTCGTAAACCATCCCTTAAGAATGTCTCATTGTATATACACAAAAGGGATAAACAAATTTTCATGTCCACTCGGTTAAATCCTCCATGCGCAACCCCATAAACATACAGGTCCTCCCTGAGATACCCTTAGAAAGAAAAAAAAAAAAAAATTCATAAAAATATAAACTACCCCACGATCTTCCGTACCTACGTACATGGTTGCCAATAAAAATTTTTCCATTAGTCAAAAAAAAATTCCAAATCATCCCCTAACCAGCTAAGGGTGGTTGGCGTGAAATAAAAAATTTTTTCTTTTTTAATTTACCGGTCTCAATGACCTTCTCCGCGCTTTATTCTGACGTGAAATAAAAAAAAAGTTTTCTTTTAACTTAAGGGTTGTTCACAATGCGCGAACGTCGACGCTTCTTTTTTTCCGAGATATACAGTGTCCACTCAAACGTAGACGGATTACCGGGTGTAATGGTGATGGCGGTTGTCGCTGTACCACTACCCCATGGATACCAACTGAACGAAAAACCTGATCGCGTTTCACGAGCTACCACCTTCGAATATCGAATTTGGTTCCATTAGCGGCCGCTTCTGGGTCTCGCCGTCAAAGAATGTTTCGAGCGACATTATAGTGTCTTGGCAAAACATTCTTTTTCTCATTCGACAACCCCCGTGGAGGTCGTCCAGGATCAAAGGGGTGTTTTCGCCAGCTTTTTTTTTTTCTTCAATGCGATTACGTCATAAAAGATTCGTGAGCTCAACCACAAGATCCTTACCGCGCAGCTAACCCCTAAGAGGAGATATTAAGAAGGTACCGAAGGAATACCAGATCCTTATGGGTTCCGAGAAAGAGTTTTTCCCATAAAAGGGTTTTTCACGTAGATCATAACAGATTCCCTTTTGAAAACGGCCAAGGATTAAGGCAGGTTACGAAATTTGTTTTTATTACAGATTTCATCTCCCGTTCAACTTCATATGGACCATCGCACCCTCGAAGACGTCGCCGCGTAAACGACAGTAGGGAAATACGAAGAAATGGTCAAGATCCAAAAGGGAATTTTTTTTTCAAAATTTTCAACCTTTTTCTTCTGGTCTTGATGACATTTATCTTTGGGGTGGTAATCGGGTAATGTTTGCTCGGGAGATCTTTCCGAGGCTATATATATATATATATATGTACCTATACAGCCTCTTTCAATGCCGAACGACAATCATTGCGAACGACCACAGGACGTTTCAGGTTCATTCGACGTCGTGGAAGGACTGGACGCCTTCAGGATCAGCTGCAGCCCATAAATATTTTAGCCCTTTCAGGATGTACCGTGCTGACCATAGATTGCCTTAAAATATTGCGTCCCACTGTCAGTTAAACTCTTTACAGGGATCGTCGGTAGTTCAGGGATGCTGGGGGCGTCGGGATCCTGGATCCTTAAGGATACCGAGAATGTCCTGTCGCTTTCAAAGTTATGGCTGCCTAGTAGCAGTTGCGTTACACCCATAAGAAAAAGTCAAAGTGAACCAATGAAGAATCTATTCAGCATCCAGCATTCAAGAGCTGGACCCAAAAAAAAAAAAAAATGTCCAAAAAGTTATCCTCGACTACTCTTCGGCTGATATGCATTACTAAGTACGGATATAACCATACATATATATTCCCAATAATTTCCCAAAAAAAAAAAAAAACCTGACTACACACTGCATATCCTATCCTTATCCAGGAAGCAGCTGCGCGGATTTTCCCAGCGCATATCCCAGCAGGATACCGTGGCAGGACATTCACGATTACAAAGGACTCTCGTGCACGTATTTTATTCGACTTTACAAGGTAGCCAAAATTTCTTTTACCTGTACGCGTGGCTCGTATCTAACATTAAAAAAAAAAAATAAAATCTACCCCAAACCAAACCCAGATATTTTTTTTAAACGTTCCACCAGTCTCGAGACATTATTTTCAAAGCAAACGACTCCCAATGCGCGTCAAGTATCGTGAGGTCCATTTGCTAGCGTTATTCGTGCGAGTGCGCCTTAAGGAAAATATGAATGACGAAAGAGTATGAAAATATATTATTTTTTTCTCTTTTTTCAAATTCTCCAAGAACTTTCGAGATCTACGTCAAAATACACGGGGCAGCCCCGAGCTTATCGGTACGTGAGGTTTTCCGGTAGGGTCGCACGGTAAGTGCTTTGCATATAAGGCCGATAATATTTGTCTTTGGTCGAGAAAGGGCAAACAAGGAACTTCCTTAAAGGCGTCGCGTCGGCCTGCGTCGCCTCGCGCGCATCCACGGATGAGCCCGAGTGATCCTACGGGGCACGAGTCTTGTTCCGCGCATTCCACGGTTATCGGACAAACAGAAAAGTGTTTGCATGGATAAGAGGATATCGAACGGGAAGGGATGGAGGGACAGGAGGAGAATTTTCAGATCCTTTTTTTTTCTTCTCCCCGTCTACCAGCCCCTTACCCCGGTACCCCCACCTCCCTCCCGCGACAACCCCTATCCTCTTCACACGAACTCTTAACCCAAAGATCGACAGTACCAAGCTCCTAATCTCATCGTAAAACCACGCCTCTCTCCTTACGTCATCGCCCATGTAAATACCACACAGAGACACGTGTACAGTCGTAAACGTCAAATTTTAAGAAAACGAAGAAAAAAAGGGGTTCGGGAGAAACACGTGGTTATCTTACGTCGGTATCGATCGATGGATCAATTTCGATAAAACGAAATTCCGAAAATTAGGACTTCGTTATTTTATTGAACCGCTGACGTGATTGGAAAAAAAACTTTATTTAATCACCGATGAAAGGAAGGGGAATAAAAAGATTTGCTTGGTAGATTTTTCAAGGTACTACTGTACTATTAAAAGAAAAAAAAAAAAAAAAATGTACATAAGGATAGTTATTTCTTTTTTTCCGTAAATCTGGCATTTTTCGAAACGTCCTTCTTACGTTTCTCGATCTTTGCCAAAAATTTGCAGGATCCTGAGCCTTTGTATCTATGGGATCTGGGTACTGGATCGTGTTCCTTGAGATTGTAGGTGGTGAGCGTCTGGGTATTGGACCCATTGGACGCGGAAGCTGATTCACGTGGTAAGGCTTATGTGAAATGCGAGAGCGATGACGTAACAATGGGGAAAAAAAAAATCCCTAGAGTTATCCCGATGAAAATCCCCATACATCTATTTTCCCTGGCAAAGAGATGCCTATCTGCCCCGAAGCCTGGAAGTATCGCGTGGAATTAGCGAGGTACCAAAGAAAAATTACCTGAAAAGGTAAGGAGCCTAATAAGGTAGGAGGCACCTGCGACTCTTTCGTAAGATACGATCGGATCGAGCCAATCGGCCGATCTGGTCTTAGGTAACAAATATTACGACGTGCCGGAAAGATGCGCATACACATCGCACGGCACGATAATTTCCCGCTGAACGTATCCAAAATTTATATTACGTCGATCTAATAAAAAAACCGACCCTGGCGACATCGACGAGCGTCAAATAAATCGTGCGATAAGGATTCGGACTGAAATGAAGAAATTAGAAAAAAAATAAATAAATTCGTCATTCAATTCTCCATAAATAATACGCAAGGTCCCACCGGACAGTCCCCTAACGCCTATTTTCCAGAGAGCCATTAGGCTCTCCTTATCGCACCAGCGAGCTGATACGAATTGCCCCGACGATTTTGAAAGAGCCAAGAGCTCCTCGTGTCCCGTGGGTTTTCGGATTGTCGCCAGTGCCAAAGGATTGGCAGCATCCGATTGCGCGTGGCGGCTCCTGCGTCTTTCTAGGACGCGAGTATATCGACACGTGGGCAGCGGAGCGAAGGGCTACGCGTCCCCGCAGAATTTAAATCTTTAGGAAGGGAGACGATCGCTTCTTATCGTCGGGCGGGTTTTCAAGAGTCGACGAAAGAGGAGGGAATAGATTGGTGAAGGAGGGGGAGGGGGAGGGGGGGGGCGGCGGAGGTGAAAAAATAAAACACAAAAAAAATAATATACGGAGGCAAGACGAAAGAGGGACGGAAGAGTACATTTTGAATTTGAAAATTTAGAATTTTTGTTTTTATCAATCACGGGATGATAAGGTACAGTGTATCGTGTATTTCTGTTTTTAGGTCTTTTTTTTTTAAGCATTCACCCCAAATCGTCGAAGGGGGTCGTCGATCGCGATTAAATGGGATTCGTTGATTTTTTTTTTAATCCGCTTTTCCATCTCTTTGTCTCACTTTCTTTATTCAGCCTCTATTTATCACTTTCCCTCCCTTAATCTCGCCTGCCGTTGGGTCCTCGAGGGCAGCTGGTCCAATCGGACCGCGACGCTGCTTCAGTTTCGCAGATGCGCAACGGCTCGGCCTGGCACGTGTCACTCGGATAATCTAGAGTAACCTAACCTAACCTAACTAATTAGAGAATATTGGCCCAGCACTGTGGTATCGAGAGAGAGAGAGAGAGAGAGAGAGAGAAGAGAGAACGACAGACACTGATGCGTTTATCGTCTCGATGACACCCGGTATATCGACGCCCGGATATCGTCTGTGTAAATTACGTCCGCGACCGTCGTAAAACGTTCACGGAGTCGCCGGTCTTACATTTATTTTATTGCGAGCTCCGTGCCCGGCCGATACTTGTTCATCAAACTTGTACAGGACAGCTGTGAACATCGACTACGTTAAAATATAAAAAGAGCATGAATGTACGAGAGAAATAATTTTCAAAAAAAAAAATTTTTTTTCCCTTAACGTTCGAGTCACTAGAATATATAATTTTCCAAATAAAATCATATCCAGGAATTTCAAACTGTCTAAAAGTTACTGCGTAAAAGAAAGGTCTCTGGCTAGATACCCATTTACATTGACCAAAAGAACGATAGGAATTCCATTCCTATCGGTAGCCCACGACAGTGATAAAGAAAAAAAAAGGAAAAAAAAATGGTAAAACTAGAACCGCGACTCTACGGATTACAGTGAAAGAAGAAATAGTCAATTTTGAATTTCGAATATGGAATCGAAAATTTTTCATGCCAAGGCAAAACACGGTACCGTTTTTCTTCTTCCGCCACTGGGAACAAGGGCTGAAACATTGGATGGGAATCGACCTATTCGGTATTGCATAAGGGTAGTAGCCGGGCAGGTGAGGGTGAGCCAGCTGCCCTTGGCTCCCTATAAACCCTTATAATTATCCTCCTACTTCACCTCCTGCCGCTCGTTCGCCTCCGCCTCCTTTTCTCTTTCATCTTCCTCACCTCCATCTTCGCTTACCCTGTGCTCCTAGATTCAATATCCCACCTCGGATCATGGCGCGTGCCACGTGGGATCTCAATAAGGACCCTCAGGAATTGGAAGTAGGGACTGGGTGGCGGTAAGGAATCTTAAGGAGCGAAGGGGACGTAAAGGAGGGTCGCTAAGAAAATGGCAGGGATCATTGTTAACCCTAGAATAAATTATCATTTGGATTAACGTAAAATTCTATTTTTTTTTGGAAATATCCTTCATCGCTTCCAAACCATGAAAAAGGATCCTCGTTTAATAATTCCAATGCACCCGCGTTGTATACGCCACTGTGATATGGCTATAGATATACATACCCACTAGATAATAAATTAATTCGACCAACGGCTCGCGATAGTGCCCAGTAACCAGGGATCTATAATTTACGAAATTAGGAGCGATAAGAAAAAAAAATTCCAAAAACCTTTTACCGGTACGCAACGCCCTCGGGGGGGGGCAATTAATACATTTTCCGAATCCTATTAGCTTCATGGGACAAAGGGTTGCTCCTCGGGCCCGCAGACGTTAAATTAACGTGATGCCCACTTTCGGTCCCACTTTTCGATAAATTACAGTCGCGTCGATAATTTGAATTTGAAAACCAAAAGAAATATTATCCCAAAACACCGCAACCATAAATAATCAAATGTATATATGATCTGTGCGCGAATGAAAAAGATCATCCCTTGCGTGATAAATTTGAAAAAAAAAATTTCTTTTCAAATGATAACCCAATACCTCGAAGAGCCAACTACGAAAGATTACGCAAAGCCAGTCAGATCGGGCCGATCGATAAATTGAAAGCGTGCCGTTCGACATCTCCATATTTATAAACAATGGCGCTATTAGCCCGGTAGATCGGGACGTGATTAAATACCTGTCGGACGGGACACAGAAAGGAGGGAAGTAAATTTTTAGTACAAGAGGCACCTGCTTGCCCTTCGACATTTAATATGCGCGGAAGACGTGGCTATAGATAAAGCCCAAGCCCAACCCGAGAGACAATTAAAAGCCACCCCTGGCATTGCCAACTCTCCGCGTCTCGGCCAAGGGATGGAAAAATAATTAAGTCCTCAGATAAAGATTGAGTGCCGATCGTTTTGGGCCTTACCACCTGTCGAATGCCAACCCAATTTTAACTCATCGCTGACCAACGTTCATATACATATGTATACTAGGCACTGACCCAACTCCAAAAAATTCACCCATCGACAGTCCCCGCCGCCATACTGTTTATCAATAGCAAAAAAAAACCGTGTAAAAAAAAGAAATATTCATAAAAACATCAACCCCACCGTACTTAAAAAATTTCATAACGATATTAAAAATTTTGGGCCAGTCCTTATCCGAAGGTACGGGATACCTGGTGCCGGCAGTCCCAAAACACTTTGACTGACCCCACGAGATATTTCTCACCACGTTATCAATACCGGATGCCATTTGGTCAGCTCGTAAACATAACGCAATTAGACAAAAAGCCCATTTAAATCACGTTTGCCTCCGTGACTAAGCTTCCCTTTGCTCTTATCAGGCCCAAACTTTACGACGAGGCTGCTTACGTCAGAGCCGAACGAAGTATCTCCGAAGACTACGAAATACGTATGACCCGATTTGGTATGCGTCAACGTGTAACTTACGTATACCAGTCTCTTTGTGTATGGTGCGAACTGAGTTTACCTACCTAACCTACACTGACACTCCGTGCACCAAACTCCTGATAACCGGTATCAGCATGGACCCTCAGTAAGTGTCCGAACTCCTATCGTCCGGTACCTCGGGACGTTTCGGCTTTTTAAGATGGAACGAAGTCGTAAAGCAGAAGGGTAACGTAAGGGTGTAACAATGTCGTTAAAGACGAAACGCTTTACGGGTGGCTGTAACCCACTGGATGGCTCCGAAACGAATCCCGGACTGGTCCGGTATCGTTTTTACGGTTCCGCTTCCAGAAGGGAGCTCCACAATTCTCTAATGAAGGGCGCCGATTTTGATGGAGGAAAAAAAAAGTAACACGGAAAAGCATTATCCGTTTTCCTTAAATCTCTCCTCCCCCCCCCCCCCCATTGCGCGTACGATACGATAAAAATTGCGATCGTAAAAAAAAAAATTCCCTAGATACCCTTTAAATTCCCTATACACGGCTAATCCAGTACCGGACACGGGTTCGAAGGTGGCCATCTTGAATCGTTCGTAATTTATCGAAACGTAAGGGAAGTTACAAGTCAATTAAACCGGTTAAGATGTTATCTTTATCTTGTTTGAGGTTAGAAAAACGTTTTTCTCGAAATACCATTAAAGGAGGCGTCCCGAAAGTGGCTTCCAGTCGTGGAAAGGGGAATCCCCGATTAATGTCTCGGATAGCGAGCGTGACAACCCCTTCGGGCCCTTATTAAAATCCTATTAGACGATCCTCGGGGTTCTTCAAAACCCTTCTGATTATTTCTTTCATAAACGACATAATTAAGCGGATCTACGAAGGTGGGCCCATCGGCACACGGTAGACAGGACACGTGTTGCTATCGTAGAAACGAGATCATATATAAATGGGATGGGGGCCCTATGCTACGAAAAAGGGTTAGATTAATAGACTCGTCCGAGGTATATCCCCCGGGCCCATTCCACGGGCCCATTCACCTAATTACGGTGCAGGGCCCTACCATCACGCGTACCAGTCATCCGTCGATGAACATGCTAATCAGTTGATCATTAATCTAATACCTTCTTGTAAAGCCTAATCGAGCCCTACCGACTTCCAATAAGCCAGGACCCACGACGCGGGAGGCCCGACGAGCAGGACAAGGAGTCCCATCGACATTCCGCCGTAAGGCCCATTTCAGAGAGAGTGAAAAAAAATTACCTCAAAAAATCCGTCTTCCCTGCCCGATACTCCTGATAGAATTTACTCGAATTTGAGATCGATTGAGAGTCAATGAATTTTTTTTTTTCCTTAAATCCAAAAACTCCCCCCGTTATATCGTTGAAGCGCACGAGGACAACAGGAAGGAAAGTCGTTTTGTTAACGGAAGCGAAGAATACGATCTACGTCCGACCATGCGAGCGAAGCGCAACGCACCGTACACACGCACGTACGCCCACGTGGTACACGCATGTGCGTGACGTCACGCAAGCCCGATACTCTATGCGCCCGCGACCTGGGTCAACGTCGACCGTACGCGTGGAGACGAGAGACGTAGGTGCGTAGGAAGAGTGCGAGACTTTACCGACGCCGCGTTCTACATTACCGACGCACACCTCTTTTCCACGGTTACAAGGAGACGGGGAAGGAGACCGACAAAAATAAATTGATACAGTTATGCCAACCCGGAAAATAAAAGGGTGACTCAAGAAATACGCAGAGCCAAAGTGGCGATCCGGCCGGTCGGTCGTTTGTTTGTTCCTCTTTTTACGTCGGATAATGACGGTTCGTAAAGTCATTAAGGAGCCGCGATCCTTTCCACGGCAAAAGTATTAATCAAGGATCCACGGTCAGAATAACTACGAGCGTTCATGATGGATGAGGGTTTCCCTATGTATATATATACTTATTGTGTATATAACCATACATAATATATATATATATATATATTATACGGTTAAGCAAGGCGCAAGGTGGGCACGTAACCGCACGCGTACGAAATTACAGGTCTCCGCGTTTATAAGAGGCATAAAAACTGGAGGATACGCAGCATCGTGGGCCTTACGGTATAGGTCCCAGTCTAATGAAGAGTTATTGATTGAGGAGACCCAAAACAGGCACGGGGATAGAGAGAGAGTGGGGGGGAAGATAAAGAGAGCATATGTCACGGCACATGTCTGACGCACAAATTGCAAACTCTTTCGGAAGGGGGGGGGGGATGGGGGGAGGGGGGGGGCGCCTTACGGACGTGCATCCCTT